>VZSR01000393.1:793278-853100 GCA_013398615.1 Brachypodius melanocephalos
GGGGAAAGGGCTGGGCAATCCTCGGGACACACAGACTCCCTCTCGTGATAAACCAGCCCTGCACCAAAGGCCACGCTGTGTCCCTGGGAGAGCAACCCCCGCACGGCAGCGCCAGGGGCTGAGCTGGGCAGTGCCACTTCCACACACCCCTCTGGGCACACGAACCCCTGAGGCACAGGGCAGTGCTGCTGGGGGACAGAGCAGCCACCAAAGCCTTGCCCTGAGGGACACTGACTCACCACACATCACCAACAACATGGCAAGGACACGGCAGTGGCTGGACAGGGGAAGGTCTGGTCACAGCATGGGGACCACATCCCTCAAGGGCAGCCCTGGTCTCGTTATGGTACCAAATCCCCCAGGATCACTGAGGGGAAAGACCTCCAATACCAATCGTGTCACCCCCTGGACAGAGGAACACGTTGTGACACCAACGGAGGGTGGCAGGACACGTGGCCAGGGCTCTGCCCAAAGCAGCGACCACAGGGATGAGGTCACACATCACGCAGGAGCACGAGACTCCGCTGGGACCACGGAGGCAGCGTGGGCCCGCTCCAGCCTCCTCCAGTGCCATGCCCAGGAGCTGCAGGGGACCGGGCCAAGGTCACAGCCCAGCCGAGAAACGCCTGCCTGGGACCACTGCCAACCTCCCCCTCCCCTGAACAGGGGAAGCAGGAAAACAGGGAAGCAGCTCCAGCCCCTCTCCCTGGGTAGGAGTCTCCTCCCTGCCTTCTCTCTACACTCTCCTTAAACTGTACCGAGCTCCATGCCATGGCAGATTCCCTGTGAAATCCCCTCTCCCAGGGTCTCTGCTCTCTGTGCCAGCACAGCAAACCTGGCTGGCACCCCTGTGCCTGGTACAGCTCCCACCTCTGCCTGCAAGTCCCCGTTTGGCACTGCCCTGCCGCTGTCCTTGCTCCATCCCTGGCAGCCAGGGCTCCCAGACACAGCCCAGCCTCCTGCTCGTCACCAGACTCACTGTTACACAGCACTCCTATTCCAATTATCCCAGCCCACACATCACCCCGGCCTTCTCTGAGGATATCGGGTACTCCTGGTCCTCACGTCCCCAGCTCCACACCACACGGATTCCATCGGGGCCAGGCCCCTCCTGTGCCAGCCCGTGCCCTGCCCTGTCCCAGCTGGGTTGTCTCCATCCTGCTCCTTTCAAATCCTGACTCTTTTCCGATTCCCTCTTTTCCTGACTCCACACCCTTTCTCTGTCACTCGCTCTGACACTGCCGGTCACGTCAACAAACACCTCTGGGCCCCCGGAACCCCCGCGGTGCCCGGTGCCACTCTCCGGGCACAGCTCTCCTGTCCCGCGGCCTCCTCCCGCCCCGCGCGTCCCCACAGCCCCTCAGCCCAGCGGGGCCGGGCCCGGGCCGCTCCCGCACCCTCCACACGGCTGCATCCCCCCGGCCAGGCCGAGGCCTCGCCTCCCTCCCCTGCTTCCCGTTTACGCCAGCCCGGCCTGGCCTGGCCTCTCGGGTCACCGAACCCGCCCCGGACCGGCCGGGGGCTGAGAACCGGGCCGGGGGCTGCGGGCCTTGCGCAGAGGAGGCGACGGCCAAGGGTCCCGGGCCGGTACCGGCACAGGCTGAGTAGCTCCCGGCGGCCGGAGCGCCCCACCAGGCCGTGTCCGGCGGACGGACGGGAGCGCCGCAGGCTGGGCCGGGAAGCAACGCCCGTCCCGTCCCGTCCCGTCCCGTCCCGTCCCGTCCCGTCCCGTCCCGTTACCGGCAGCCGCTCCGCTCCCGCTCCCCGGCTCCAGCTCCCGCCGTCATGTGACCCCCGGCCCGTCACGTGATCGCGCGGGCCGGAAGCGCTCCCGCGGCACGGCCGCCGCTCCCGGCGTGGCCCGACCGAACTCCAACTCCCGGCGTGCCCCGTGGCCGGACCACAACTCCCAGCGTGCTTCCCGCGGCGCTTCGACGGCGGCCGGGCTGGGCCATGGCGCACGCAGACATGGCGCGTGTTCCGCACGTCGTGGCCGACACGGGCGCGTTCCTGAGCGCGGCCCCGCTGCAGGTAACGGGGTAACACCGGGGAGACACCGGAGGGGCGGGGGGGATAAGGGCTTAGGGGCCGGTGTGACGGCGCTGCCCGCAGGACATCGCAGACGCGCTGTACACCGTACCCGAGGTGCTGGCCGAGATCCGCGACCGGCCCGCACGCCGCCGCCTCGCCGCGCTGCCCTGCGAGCTGCGGGTCCGCCGCCCGCGCCCCGAGTTGCTGCGCCTCGGTGAGTGCCGGGCAGGCCCCGGCTGCGGCCCCTTTTCCCCGGCGGTCCGGCCCCAGGGCCCCGCCCGGCTCCGGCCCGACGGCCCCGCTGTTCCCCGCCCGCAGTGACCGAATTCTCCAAGAAGACCGGGGACTACCCGAGCCTCTCGGCCGCCGACCTGCAGGTGCTCGCCCTCACATGCCAGCTCCAGGCTGAGATCGACGGCCCCGGCTGCGTGCGCTGGGAGCCGCAGGACAAGGTAGGACCGGCCCGGGCTCCGGGCTCCGGGCACGGGGCTCCGGTTCCAGCGCCCCCGCCGACGCCCCGTGCTGCCCCCCAGGTGCGGCTCAGCTCCACCCCGCGGCACCCCGAGGCCCCCCTGCACCTCGCCGGCTTCCACCTGCCCGCCAAGGTAGGGCTCGGGGGGAGGGCCCGGGGCTGCGGCCCCCCGGAGCCCCCCGTGAGCGATGCCCGTGCTGTGCCCGCAGCACCGGCCCGCGGGGAAGGGCCCGCGCCCGCCCGGCCCCGGCCCGGCCCCGGCCCAGAGCGACGAGTTCGGATCCTTCCTGTACTGGCGGCCGCCCCTGCCCAGCATCGAGGAGGAGCTGCGGGAGCTGCTGGTGAGAATCTTCTGGAGTGTTCCCTGTTCTCTCTCTGCCATTTCTGGCCGGCCTTTCCCGACCCCTCTGTGCCGCCCTGAGCATCTCCTCCCCCTGCACGGCCCAGGCCATCTCCGGTAGCCCCGAGCCCCCCGAGGAGCACCGGAGCTCTGCAGGTGGGGCCAGCGCTGGCGAAGAGGAGGAGGAGGAGGAGGATGAGGAGAGCGATGACGAAGGCTGGATAACTCCCAGCAACCTGAAGCAGGCCCAGCAGGACACGGGGCACTGCGACACTGCTCCCGTCGGTGTGCAGGTCGGCTGTGTCACCACGGACTTTGCCATGCAGGTGGGTGCTGGGCTCAAACCTTGGGGCTGCTCCCACCAGGGCAGGGCTGAGTCCCTGGGGAGGGCAGCCTTGGGACAGCTCCGTGTGTCAAAGCAGCAGGGTCCCGGTCCCAGAGGCCTCTGCAAAGCCTGTTGGGCTCAGTGTCCCAGCTGCTGGCAGTGCCAGCTGCCAGGGTCCCGCTGTGTCCCTGCTCTTGCAGAACGTGCTGCTGCAGATGGGTCTGCACGTGCTGGCTGTCAACGGGATGCTGATCCGCCGGGCCCGGAGCTACATCCTGCGCTGCCACGGCTGCTTCAGGTGCTGGGGCTGATCCTGGGCTCAGTCCGAGTGCCACAGCCCCAGGAGCTCTGAACCCCCTCTGTCCCATCCTCCCAGGACCACCTCGGACATGACCAAGGTGTTCTGCCCCCACTGTGGTAACAAGACCCTCAAGAAGGTGGCAGTGAGTGTCAGTGAAGATGGGAGCCTCCACATGCACTTCTCCCGCAACCCCAAGGTGCTGAACCCCCGGGGGCTCAGGGTGAGTACCTGGACAGAATCCCAGAGTCCCTGAGGTTGGAAAAGATCATCAGGATCATCGAAGCCAACCCGTGACCGATCCTCACCTTGTGTGCCAGCCCAGAGCACTGAGTGCCATGTCCAGTCAACTCCTTGGACACCTCTTGGGATGGGAACTCCAAACCTCCCTGGGCAGCCCCTTCCCATGTTTAGCAGCCCTTTCTGTGAACAAATTCTTCCACTGGCACCCCAGGGATGGGAGCCCAGCCTGTGGTTGGGGGGTTGGAGGCAATCAGAGCAAACTGAGAACAACCTCCAGATGTTACACTTGTACCCCAGGGCTTTTGGGCTTCTCTGCTCGGTTCTCCAGAGGGCTGTGGTCTCCTGGGGGTCCCTGGGGGCCGGGGCTGATCCCTTCTGTCCCACAGTACCCGCTGCCGGCGCCGCAGGGCGGCAAGCACGCCAACAACCCGCACCTGGTGGAGGACCAGCGCTTCCCGCAGCAGCGCCTGTCCCGCAAGGCCAGGCAGAAAACCAACGTGTTCGACCCCGATTACCTGGCCGGGGCGTCCCCGTTCGCCGAGAACGACGTGCACAGCCGGGCCGCGCACCTGCACCTGCGCGACGCCGCCCTGGGCGCCGGCCGCCGCCGCCTCAACCCCAACGCCGTCACCAAGAAGTTCGTCAAGAGGAGGTGAGGGCAGGACGGGCCCCGCCTGCAGGACTCACCTGCCCAGGTGTGGTGCTGGCTGCGCCAGGGCGAGGCCTCTCCCAGCACCTGGGCATGGGCCGGGCCACGCTGTCCCCACTGTGCCCAGAGAGCCACCGTGACTGGCTCTGGGGAGGCCCCAGCACAGGGGAGGGTGGGGTGGGTTCTGTGTCCAGCCCTGGGTGCCCCTGGGCAGGGGCTGTGTCACCCAATAAACACCAAACCCCAAAGCACCGTGACTCGGTCCCGTTTCTGCAGCTGCCTGTGCCAGGGGGAGCCTTTCTCTGAGCCTCCAGGGATGAGGGGGGTGGGACAGACGGAGGGAGGATTTCCTGGATCTTTTGCCCCATGGGATAATGAGCCCCAGAAGGACAAAAGCCAGGGCAGGGGGTTGTGTCCCACCCTGGCGCTTGGCGATGAAGAGGGAGGCTGGGGGGTCATAAAGCTTTTTGGATAAATCTGCTGAAATCTTTCACAATTGAGTGTTGGCCCCAGCTCTTGTTGCAGTTTCTCCTTAACCGTGCTGAAATTGTTCAAAATAAGGAAATACCTGATACTCTCCACCTCTCCCAGTCCCTTAGAGGCAGGATCCCGGGCTATGGAAGCTGCCCCCTTTGTCACAGTTTGGGGGCTGGGTTGGGCAGTCCCCCAGGGGTTACTGGGGATCCCACATCACCAAGTCAGTCTGATACCCCAGGACCTTTTCCTGCAGCAGCTGCAGTGCCCCGGGCACGGCTCTGGAAAAACCTTGGAAAAACCATCACAAGACTTTACACTGTAAAATGAAAACTTTCATCGTTTATTCTCGACTGCAGCTGTTTACAGAAATATAGTTGCGAGTATACAAATGTCCCAATAGAAGCAAAATATTTTTTTTTTTAATATTCAACAAGTTATCACAGGAGAGCTAAAAACATAGATGCAAATAAAATATCCCCTCATAGACAAACTGAAAACACCGGGAATCAGTGCTTGGAAAACCCACCTACGAAAGCCATATACACAGAACTGCACGAAGGAGTATCTGGTGCTACTTTCACATTGCAGGACACTGAAGAGGCAGCTCAGCGGTCGAGGGTACACCCAGAACATCTGGCAGGCAGGGGAGAGCCCACCAGAGGTGCAGGGATAGAGACAGAGGTTGGAGCTCTGCTCTGAAGGGGTTGGAGCTTAAATCAGCATCAGCTCAGATGGAAATAATTCCAATTGCCTCCTTTTGTTCAGAATAAAAAAGCTTCAGGAATGCTGCAGGCTGCTAAGGATACTGGAATGTGATCCCAGTTCTGCAACACCCAAAGAGCCACTTCCAAACAGGAACTTCGCCTGGACACGTCATCTCAACAGGCAGCCATGGTCCTGCCCAGGGCACTCAGATACCATTCCACGGGGCAGCTCCAGGGCCAAAACAAAGCCAAGGCCATTTACCTGTCAGGTGAACACAGGACCCTTCCCTAATCCCAGCTCTGGAGCTGGAATGTGTCACAGAGGGCTGTGAGAGCCGTGGAACCTGAACACGGGGGTCAGTGAGCAGGGAATCCCTGGATTCCTTGCCCTGTGCCTGCACAGTGAACGTCACCAGGCAATTTAGTGAAGTGTAACAGCAAAAATGACCAAAAAGGAGAGTTCAGCTCTGCAAACTCCAAGAGAACAAAGAAGGACACCGGCTCTCAGTGTGGTGGAGGTGACTTAAGAAAACCTGTACAGGACAACACTGATCCACTCATGACAAATTCCACTGGAACAGGGATTTGGAATTGAAAGTCATGGTGGACACAATACACACTATTGATTGTATGCCCTGATTTAATGGCTGGAGCTGTGCCAGGGCAGGTTTAGGTTGGAGATCAGGGAAAGGTTCTTCCCCAGAGGGTGCTGGCACTGCACCCCAGGGAATGGGCACGGCCCTGAGGCTGCCAGAGCTCCAGGAGAGTTTGCACAGCACTGCCAGGGATGCAAAGGGTGGGACTGTTGGGGGTCTGTGCAGGGCCAGGGGTGGAACTGGATGATTCCTGTGGGTCCCTTCCAGCTCAGGATATTCCATGATTCTATGCTTCTTAGTGTTTAATTCCTCACACAACCTGTAAGAAATCAGCACGAGTTATGGCAGGTTCCTCACAGACAAAATTCTAGGGGAGCTTCACTGGCTTTCAAGGATTTCTCTGGATTTTGACAGTTGCGCTAATGAATCAGTTAAAAAAATCAGTTTACAGACTCCTGCCCTCATGGGAGTAAAGAGGAATGGCAGAGGAGCTTCCCCTCCCTGACCCAGCACAAGCAGGGACCTTTTGCCACACAATAACATCCAACACACCCGGCTGGCGACCGGGGACGGAAAAGGCTCTGGAGCGACCCCAGGGAAGCCGAGGGATGCTCAGGGCTGCAGGAAGCCCATCCTCAGCCTGGGTGTCAGTTCTACGCTGAACCACATCTGCAAGTATGAAATAGAAGATACAAAAATACAAAAGTGGCCACAGCTGCTTCCAACCCACAGATCCCAGCGAGGTTCCCAAGCAGAGCAAGTTCTGGAGCCACATCACCCACACGGCCAGGACTGAGAGGTGTGAGACAGCTACTCAGGAGTTACTACAAAAACCTCCTACTGAGGAAAAGGAATATTATTTCATGTTTGTAAAAATGTAAATATAACCGTATTCTATGCAGTGTCTACTGTTATTTATATATAATAATCTGACTCCTCTATATACATATATATAACCCTAGAATATACAGGCAGTGCATATTTACATCCCTATACAGACTGGGAGAGGAAAAGCCTCTCCTCCTGTGTAACCCCCCCGAGTCCCCCACTCCCCTAAAGAATTTCCCAAGCTCCCTTTTGCAGGAGTTTGCCCCATGCTGCATTTTTGCATTTTTCCTTGTTTCTACCACGTTTATCCCATTTCCAAGGCTGACCCTCGGTGCTGTGGCACAGACACCCTGCCCAGGGCACCACAGCTGGCACAGCTGGTCTGAGCAGGAACACAAAGTGCTCACAGGCTGCCACAAAAGACTAAACAAGCCCAAATTAAAACAAAGCCCCTGAACAAACACAGAATCCCACTGCTGCTTCCTTTTAGCTTCTATGGAATGGAGCTGCCCCAAGCCCCCCTGAACACAGAACCCACCAAGCCCTGAAACTCAGCTTTGCACTAATGAGGAGTCAGTGACCAGCATCTCCTGTTCTCACCTTCCACCCAGAGCTCGGAGCATTCCAAGCAACTCCCTCTCCTCTCTCCTGCTTCCCTCACTCAGATCCATGTCTGTGCTCCCTCTGCTCTCCTGCAATGGCCCTGGAAAAGGAACCCAACAGCTTGCCAAGCAGAGGCACAACAGAACAGGAATAAAAATCCATTCAGACATATTTTCCTTTTACAGTTAGATTCTAAATCAACTATCAATGGAAACTTTAAAAAATAAAGTTCAGGTTATGCAAGTGAGGGGAATGTCCACTGACACAGCTGCCCAGACTTGGTGCTTCCAGTAAAAACCTGCCAAAGTTACGTTTAACTGCTCATGCCTCATCTCAGAACGACATGGGAAGCGACCACCCTGTCAGTGATTAGAAGTAATCATAACCAGTGATCAGAGAGTGGATATCCACTTCAGAACAGCCAGCCTGGAATTATTTCTTGAACTACACCTGTGTTAAAATAAGAGCAAAGTGTTTGGCTTGCTGCAAGATCAGGCAGTGAGGAAGCAACTAATAAGAAAACAACTGTTAATTAAGCACAAAGCACCAGTAACCCCCTGCCAGAGATGTTCACCTCAAGCTGTGCGCTAAGCGTTGGCTCTGTGGTTTCTGGGTGGGCTCTGGGCACACTCAGGGTAAAAGCTGAGAGGACATGGTGGGGGTTGGCAGCTCCATCTCCCTCAGCTCTCACCTGTGCCCACAAATGGGTGCTCTGGGACCCTCCAGGGATGCTGGATTTACACAGACTGATACCTCAGGACCCTCTCTGTCACCCAAAGGGCCCAGACACGACGCCAGCGCTCCGCGTGCTCCGGGAACACGGCGGGGTCATAGAGAAGCTCTGCTGCCCAAATTCAACTGCTAAAAACGTCACAAGTGAATGTTCAGGCCCCTGGTAAAAGACAGACGTGGCTCAGGCTGTGCTCCCTGCCATGACACCCTGCAGCCTGTCCTTGAGCTCTCCTGGGGCTGATCCAACCCCTCCGCCCTCGGAGCCGCTGCCGAGCACGCGCCAACCGCTGAGCGACCTCTTCAGTCACACAAATACTTCTTGTAACCAAATCACATGTTCAAAGTGTTGTACATTTAAACATTGACCTAAAAGAACAGGTAAATTTAACACGAGGAAAGGAAGGTGTTTCCAGAAGGGAAAACTGGGATAGCACAGCCCTTGGTTGGTTTTTTGTGTATGTTTTTTCCTCTCTTCTCTTCGTAGGTGACCTCAAACACGCCCACAATTCAAACATACCCTTCCCTGGAGCTGTGGCAGGCTTGGGATGAGGTTCTCTTCTGGGCACTCATCCTGTTCCATGGAGAATTGGTCCCTGGTGACTTGGCACTGACCAACAGACAGATAGAGCCCTTCGGAACAAGGAGCAAACTGAAGCAGCACACGAGCGAATCCATCGTTCCTGTCACTCCTCCTGTGTCCAACGGCCCCAGGTGACACCCAGCAGCTCATCCTGGGACACAGATCCTGCAAACACCACCGGTTCCTTTCCCAGTGAGTGGGCTATGGACTTCCACAGCCCTCTGGACGTTGTTGGGTCTATTGTTCTCAGCCTGAGCAGCCCCACAAGCACCTGGGCACTGCAGGGGCTGCTGCTTTCGCTGTGAACCATCACAAGATGTTGGTAATGTTTTGTCTCAGCAGGGGAAAAAAAAATAAAATACAGAAAGAAAAAGTCTGGGTCGGGGTTAAAGCAGCTCTGGACATGATGCAGTGGGGAATACTTTCTGTCCTGATTAAAATTTCCAACGTTTGAGCATAATCATAAATTAGGAGTTAAAACACAGAGGCGCTAATAATAAAATATTAAATAGGCAATGAGAGTGGAGAAAAGCTGAATGGCTCATTCTGGGGGAAACCCAAGTATTTCATATTTTATATAATCCTAAATGCCTCTGGGTTTCCTGGCTAGGCTGTGAGTGAGGGACACACAAAACACAGAGCAAAGCTTCTTGTGGCCAGCTGGACCAACACTGCCTGATGGAATGGCGAGAGATGAACACATTATTTATGTTGCAAAAAGTACTTAAATACTCAATAAAGACATAACAAACCCCACCCCACCCCACTGTTATCAGACGCCACGTTGTGGTAGAACATCAGACAAACTCACAAATTTACCACAAAAATGTGTGGCAAAAAGAATATTTTATATATATGTATATATATAAATTTTTTATATTTATGCCAATGTACTCACTCAGTACAAATAGCAAAATAGTTATACCATTTCCTAAATACAAAATATAGCTTTCCAAAAAAATGAAACACACATTAGATATAAACCATCCAAAACTTGAACGATTGAAAACTGTATTCAAAATTAAATGACCCAGAGCAGGTCTCTTTCTGAAAAGTTCCCTTCATATCGGCAAGAAGCCTTACTACTGAAAACGTAATTCAATGCCTCTCAATGAGAGAGAGAAAGAGAGAGACAGAAAGAGAAAGTGAACGTCGTGACAGACCAACAAACGGGGGAAATCCAGGAAAACCAACAAAAAACTCTACACGGCTCAACTACACACACGAGTTAAGGGGAGAACACACAGTAAACAGACTGGAGGAACTTAAAAAAAAAACAACCATTTACAGACTGTTCTTTTGTTATTTCAAATAACAAAAATGACGTGATACCAGCTACACTCTACCGAGGCTGGGCTCCGACGGCAGCGGGAGAACACGGATCTGAACGAGGCTGTAGTGAGAGATCACACACTGCCTGGAGAGTTGAAGCACCCAAAAAATCCACATGCCTCACAATACACCTGCACGGTCTGGAGTGGGTTGTTTTTACATTCGGTAACATCAGTCAATGATTTATTCCTTAGTTAAACACGACAATCTAGAAACCAGACTCGGGGCTCGGTGGTAGAAAAAAGGAAAAAATCACTTCAGAACTGTGAGGAGCTCCGTGTGCTACAAAGATACAACAGCTCAGGATGAAGTGACCTTTTAAGAAGGCTTAAAAATGATGCAATTTGCCCCCTACCTGGAGTAAAGCCAAGCTGAAGATTTCCATCAGTCACAGCTGGAAGTGGCGGGTTAAGGGGGATTCCTGCGTTTAGAAAATGGTGGAGAAATTGCTTCCTCTCTCCTTACTCCTTGGTTATTTGTCAAAGCTTCTACTGACTAAGCAATTTACTGCCAAGGATTCCTAAAAGCTGTTTCTTTAGCTTTAAAGCCAGTAGGATATCTATGTCTTTTTTAAAAAACACAATACAAAACTGAGGGAGAGAAGGAAAACCATGGAGAGAACGAAAGGGAGAAGGCTGGTTTGGGAACAGCTCATGAGGCTTTACAGAGCTCTAACCCATCAGTCAGAGTGAGAGACACAGAGGAGTCCCTTCCTCAGCCACACATAATGCTCTTTTCAAGCTGAAGGTGTTTTAGAGAAGATTTTAAGATCAGCTGGAAGTTCCCCTTCATTTCTTCGTTTTGTAGAGCCACCAAACCCTTGCTCTATGTACAGTTCCACATAAGGGATGTGGAAAACCGTTAATCCCATTCTCCGATGGGAACTGGTTATTTACAGCAGCAATTCTCTGCTTGGTTATTACAGTTATCAGTACTTTCAATTCATAAAGGGTGGGTTTGGCTCTCCCACTCCGTGTCAATCCAGAGATCCCTTCACTTACTGACAGCTGAGTCACAGCTCGGGGCAGAGGCAGCTGCTGTTTCTGCTGCACAAGCTTCCTGAGGGAAAAAAGGGATGTGAAGAAGCAACAGAAGGGAAAAAGTAAACGTGGTAACATGGATTACCTTCCAACAACAATAATTACTGACCAGATATGCTTTAAATTCCAAGAGCCCTCACTGTAATGAGGTTTATGAACCTGTAACAGCCCAACCCCACGCCCCAGTAACACAAAGCATAACTCCTCAGCATTATTGGCACTGTGGAGCCCAAATTCCATGGTCATGGCCTCAGGTCTGCCACTGGCCACGCGTGTGCTCTTTAAAAGAGGCCACTTTTCCACAGAAGCAATTGGTTCCACGCAGCCTAATCCAGAGTTGGAAGGTCTGAGAAGATCTGGGAAATCGTCGCTTTTTTTTCTTCACAGAATTTCTGCATGAGAAAACAAGCAGAGAAGTCAGACATGACTAACCACAGTCCCCTCTTCCTTCTGTGCAGTGGCTTCATCTTCAGGGCGCTCCTCATGAGCAGGCACTGAACTAGGGGCAAGGAGCCAGAGAAGCTCTGGAGAGATTCCAAACTCCATACACAAACCCCTTTAGATTACAGAATGAAGTGCATCACTTCACTGAAAACACAGGGGGGATCTAGGACAAGACCAGCCCCAAGTTACACACCATAACCTACACTGGACTCCAGAGTTCTCCTGGTTCTTGGTGCTCATTTGTAGTCAAAGGCTCTTTCCCCTCCTCTGAAAAAGGCACCTTCTAAAAGCAGAATGTCTCCTAGCAACAGCTGATGCTGCTGGCTGTTTGTAACACAGCCTCAGCATGTGGCACGATCAGGAGCTGCCACATTCCACCAAAACTTGTTCTCACCTTACGTTATTGTAACCCGGGGGAAGAGTTCAGAACAGTTCAGACTTGAGGTGTTATTTACTCAGTAAGCCCCATTTTTTTAACCACAGTCATGTTTCACAAGGTTTTGATCTGCCAAGCTGCCAGCGATCCGCTCTCCTCTCTAACAAAGTACCAGACTGTCACAGCAGACGACAAAACGTAGGAAAAATGAACAAGACACAGTCTCAACTGTTTCATACAAGTTCTGACCTCTGACTGGTTTGAATAACTTCATTCTGCTCTTATAGTCTTAATTCAGCCTCACTGGTGTTTTAGCTGACCTCTTAAAGCACGGTCACACACTGAGAGCTACAAAGGTACTGAACAAAGCACCTGCATGGCAGGAGAGAACCCAGAGCCCCAAACTCCCCACTTGCCTGATTAAAAGGAGCCAGCCATGTTGTTCCCCTGGTTCTGCAAGGACACGAGCAGATCATCTATCTTCTCCATGTTCTGGTTGGTGGCCATGGCCGAGGGCAGCGGCGGGGTCTCGGGGAGCTGCTGGGACAGGAGCGCGGGCACCGCGGGCTGCGCCTCGCCCTGTGCCTGCCCGGGCTGCCCCATGGCCATCAGCTCCTCCGGCAGCGCCGCCGCGCCGGGGGGCAGCAGCTGGCCGCAGTCTGGGGACACAGGCACATTTCAGGGTCTTGGCACAGGCCAAGGGTTCCCACAGCAAAGCACACAACTAGAGCACAGCCCGCCACCAGCTGTGCACCCTGTGAGAGCTGCTACAGCCTGGGGTAAGCAACACCTGCACCGCTCACTGCTGGGGCTCACAGGCACCCAGAGACCTGAGCGCACAGAGAAAGGCTCTGCATCCCACAGAACTGGCCATGGAGGCTGGCTCCAGAGAGGAGGTAAGGAAAAGTGCAGGTTTGTACAGTTAAGTACACTTTAACAGGCACTTTTCTGGACTCTACAGCTTCTAAAATCCTTGCTTTCCTTCAGTAACATGAAGAGAGGCAACGCTTATGTTGTGGAAACCAAACACAGCAAGAGAAATGCTCTATTAAGAGAGCACAACCATTCCCAGGTTAGATATTAGGGAGAGACTCTTCCCTGTGAGGGTGGGCAGGCCCTGGCACAGGGTGCCCAGAGCAGCCGTGGCTGCCCCTGGATCCCTGGCAGTGCCCAAGGCCAGGTTGGACAGGGCTTGGAGCAGCCTGGGACAGTGGAAGGTGTCCCTGGCCATGGCAGGGGGTGGCACTGGGTGAGTTTTAAGGTCCTTTCCCACCCAACCCATTCCGTGTTTCCAGGGCAGCTCTCTACACTGTAAGCTCAGCATCAGGCACTGGTCACTTACTGTTCTGGATGCCAAACAGGAATATTCCTGATGTCTGCTGGGACGAGGCAGGGGAATTCTGCAGCTGGTTGATGGCACCTCCCGCTGCGTTGTGGAACAGAGGAGCCTGCTGCTGTGGAGGAGAAGCAGTTCCTGGCATTCCTGCCATGCTGTTTTGGGAGGAGTACATGGGGGACTGCTGCAGCTCTGGCTGGCTCATGCTGTTCTGCAGGGCAGACATGGAAGCCGAGGAGATGAAGAGGGTGACTTGTTGCTCTTGAGAACTTGGGGACCCTTGGACCAGCTGAATCTGGGGCGAGTTATGGAAGATGGTTGGCTGCTGTGCTTCAGCCTGGTTGGAGCCAGGATTCTGGAGAGGAGACACTGTGGTCTGACTCTGGAATTGCATGGGCTGCTGCTCCTGATTCATCGAGGCCATGTTGGACTGTGGATGAAAAATGGACTGGCTTTGCTGCTCCTGATTGGTAACTGGGTTCTGATTTGGGTTGAAAATCATGTTCTGCTTTTGGGAGGTCATTGTACTCATTGCATTTTGATTGCTGAACATCATGTTCTGCTGCTGCTGCTGTTGCTGTTCCTGAGATGGAGGGCTGCTCTGGATAGCAACAATCGAATGCTGAGGCTGGAAGATGGCTCCTTGTTGGTTCTGAGGGATGGAGCTGGACTGGATGGAGCCCAATGACACTTGGGACTGAAACAGACCCTGCTGAGCAGGCTGAGTCTGAGGCTGCTCCTGGGGAAGCATGGAGCTCTGGATATGAGAGATCTGTGTCTGCTGCTGGAAAGAAGTCTGCTGTTCAGTGTTTGCTGCTGTCTGAAGGGGAGAAATGGGATTTGGGCTCGTAAAGAACGACATCTGCTCTTCCTGAGTGGCAGGGTTGCTCATGGAACTCTGGGAAAGGAACATGTTGGCAGACTGCTGGTCCTGAGGCACCGAGGAGCTCTGCAAGACACCCATGGCATTTTGTGAGTGGAACATCGGGGGCTGCAGTTGGTCAGAGGAATTAGTGTTGGTCTGGTTGTGGACAATGGAATTTGAGCTATGAAAAAGGGATCCTTGTGTTTCCTGGGATATATTCTGAGTGTCACCAATAGGGTTCTGAGAATGGAAAAGCTGAGCTTGCGAGTGTGGAGACTGCTGGATGAAGCTTCCTGACTGAATGGACATCATTTCTCCACCTTGCTGGAAGAGACCCCCGCCCTGCTGCTGAGTCCCACTGGCCTGGACACTCATCATGGTCTTGGTAGATGAGAAGAGATTAACCTGGGACTGACTTTCCCCACTGTGCTGCATCTGGACCATGGTCTGAAACACAGAGCTCTGCATCTGTTTGCCCTGCCCCGAGGCCTCTTCTCCCTCGGCAGAGCTGGAGGGCTGGAACATGGCAGGGCCGTTGTTGGAGACCGGCTGCTGCGCGGGGGCGGCCGCCTCGCCGCCGGACACCCCCGGGGAGGAGGAGAACAGCTCACACTGCATCTGCATGTCCTCGCTGCTGGATAACCCACCCATCATGTGGGATGCCTGCTGGTACACCGGGGACTGCTGCAGGGCCCCGTTCCCCGCTGTGGTGGAGGAGAACAGGTCCGACTGCATCTGCGTGGCCGCCTGGCACATGTTCTGCTGCATCCCCATCACCATGGCCGCCGACGTCTCCATGGCCTGCTGCTGCTGCTGCTGCTGCTGCTGCTGGTTGGACAGGGCACCTTCAGGCTGGGAGTGAACGTTCTCAGCTCGTCCAGGCAAAAGGTTCTCCGGTCTGGAATGGACAGCTGTGTCTGAGGAGGAAAACATCCCGGGATTCACGCTGTTCTGTATCTGGCTGACCTGCTGAAAGATGTCTGCGTTCAGCTGATCTTGGACATCCTCGCTGCTGTCTGAGCCCGAAAACAGAACGGAAGATAACTGCTGCTGAGCTTCCAGAACCTGCTGCACCAAGTCAACGTTCCTGTTGCTGCCCGTGGCGGTGTTGGTGGGGAAGTTCCCAGCCTGGAGTTGCTGGATGGTGTTCTGGAGCTGACTGACGCCGCTGGCCGACGAGAAGATGCTCGAGGAAATCTGCTGCTGCAGGGCCTGGGCCGGCTCCGAGAGCGTCGGCTGCTGCTGCTGCGAGGCATCAGCCAGCTGTGACAGAGTCACCACTGTGCCATCTGACTGCAGCACCTCCCTGGCCTGGGCATCCCTGGGCTGGAACTGTGCAGCCTGCTGCAGCAGGGCATCGCTGTTCTGCAGCTGGCCCGGGGTGGACACTGCGGAGAAGCTGCCGGGCTGGGAAATGTCCTGCGTCTGGATCGTGCTCAGGGTCTCCGGGTTGTACACCTTGGGCTGGATTTGCTGCTGGTTTTCACTTTCAGAAGGTAAATGGGAAGCAGAAGTTGATATGCCAGACATGCTGTTTTCCAGTGTTTGCTGAGTTGGTCCAACCACATTTGAAGCCTGAAAAGAGCGAGATATTTGGTAAATTCTAAACTTCCTGGGGTTATGTGAATACGATCTCCCAAAATTCCCTGTTGTCCAGGGAAGATTGGAGGGAGATGTGAAACCCAAACCAGCAAGCAAATGACTAGCAGTGGAAATGCTACTTCAAGGATGGAATCGTGGCACAATTTAATGAAAGCAATGCTAAGAACTGATTAAAAGAATATCTTTACAGTAATTTACTAGTTCTGTGTCACAGGATAAAAATCCCCATCACAGGGTCACTAACCCACCAACCCGTCTGGGTGCAGGAACCAGGTGAGTTCTTGAAGGAAATTCTCTGTTTTATTGATGATGTGTGATTCTGTTTTGCCCAGACTGATCCTGGACATGGCACTTTCCCTGCCTATTACTCTTCTCCACTACTAAAGCATGGACAAGGAGCAGATGTAACTCAGCCTGGAAGCTGCTGTGCTCAGCCCCCACCAAACCCACCTGGAACACAGGGGGAGAGCATTTTTGTGCACTTACTTCCATTGGAGCCACATCTTCATTCTTGATCATACTGCTTGGCATGAGTGGAGTTATCAAGGCACTAGGAAGAATGTTCACCTTCTCCAGGTTACAGCCCGTGGCCTTCACTGCTGCAGCCACAAACAGAACGAGAACAAGAGGGACAATGGTAAAACCCACCATTCCACACCTCCCTCTAAGTAAATTAAAGGATTACTCTTCAACAAAAAGCAACAGATCTCCACACCCTAAGCAAATTTAAATCTTCCAGTAATGTGGCAGTAAAATTTCTTCACATGTGAATAGGGTGAAGAAGGAGAGAACAGACCAAGCACATACAGCAAACAAAATTCTCTGACCTCTGGTTCAGAGTCAGCCTGGAGCAGAACAGGTACAGGAATGAAGCATCAAAGAGGAGCTAACACAGAACTCCCCATGAGAGGGTAAATTCAAATTTATTGCATAAATTAACTGAGGACATGAAGGAACAGCAAAGCACATTGTGTTCCAAGAAGCAGCAGCTGTTCTCCTGGAGCACTTGGGATCTTCCCTCAGTTAAGCTCCAGAGTAAATTAGATGGATGTCAGGCTTACCCTGTATATTAGTTTATATATTTGCTTAAATTCACACGACACAGTTTCTAATTCTTTGTATTAACTGCAATCCTAGGCTTCTTTTTTATTCTTCACTTGCAAACATACTAAATAAAGATTGGACTGCAGAGCCTAATGCATGAAAAAATGAGAAAAATTAGTATTATTTGCAATTTTCTTTGTTCTATACTAGCTTGTACTAAAATATACTGATAGGAATACTGTTATAAAGTACAAGTTTGAGAGTCAGAAAACAAACCTCCCTGTAAGAATAGGGCCAGATTTTATAAGCACAGACTTATCACAGGATGTCTGATTCATTTCACCAAATCTGGGTAGGAATTCATAGTTAAATTATTAAGAACACTGATAAGAATCAATTTAGTACCTTTTATAGCCTCTTCAAAAGAACAATGTTGGGCTGGGCTGGAGATTTCCTTCTTCACATTAACATTCAGAGTCCCAGCTGCCGAGACAAAACACATTGAGAACTTCCTTACATTAAATCAGCAAACAAGCCAAAAAAACCACAAAGCAAACTAAAACAATTCCTTATAGCTTAAAGAAATTCACGTTCTTTGAAACCCACACAAACCTTTGCACTGTCTATTGTGATACAGATAAATAAATAAACTAAAATACACGAAGTGGGCAAATTGCAGCTTTCCTCAGGATAAAGCCTGGTGGGATTTCTTGGTTTATTTGGTGCATTGTATGGGACGCGTTGATTTTTCACCCTGCTCAGCTTCATTTTGGTCCTTAAACTAGAAATGGATGCTGCTATATAAGAAGAGCTGTCACAAGACAGCTGGAATTTGAGTTATTTGGCACATAAATGAGAAAAGCAAAGCCTTTAGATTTTACTGTTAACAGAGCAACACTCGCCAGCAAGAGTGGTTTGGAAAGATCCACGTTACTCAACATTCCTGTTGCATGGAGCAAAGGCTGTGGAGTGAGAAGCTGAGCAGGTGAAATGGGCACCCCACACACCTGGCTCTGGAGTGTAGGTGAAGGGCTGCACGTCGTGAGATCTCCCAGCGTTGGTCACCACGTATATTCCCACAGAGACAGCTGAGGTGATCTGCTGGTCGTGATATGGTGGCACCTTCACAATAAGGTGATTCTGCAAGGCAAAAAGATCACGTTTTATTGCTTCTGATCTTAGTTCTACTCACTTAGATGAAAAGAGAAATGGGCTGGTAAACCACCATAACACCCCAGGGCACTGGGGGCTGTGCACATGGGGGATGCTGCCCTCAGAGGTGGCACCAGGATGGCACTTTCCTGACATCACCTGCACTTATTTGTGCCAAAAAGAATAAATATTCTGTAAAACATTTCAAACTAGAACAAAAAGTCAGCCAGTTATCAAGACTAGGGTGTACACACAATCTCCTTCCACGGAGAACTGCTGGGAAAACTGAATGAGGCCTTTTAATTCCATTGTATATAAGGGCAAAGACCTGCTCACCAAACCCACCGTGGGATCCAAGCTCTCAGTTAGAAACTGGACAATTATACTGGTGTAAACCCAAAATTATATTCCATCAGACACATAACAGACCTTAGGTGAAGAAAATTAATATTATTTCTAAAAATGCACAGAAAGAGGGAAAGGCTTGATTAATTTTTCTTTGGAAACAGTCAGTGTACTTTTTAAATTAAAAATATAATGATAATAACAGTAGTAATAACAATAATAGAAGCAGTAGGGATAATAGTATTAATAATAATAATAATAGTACTAATAATAGTAATGCAGAAATACCTGATGAAATAATTCCATGTCAATTTCAGCTTCTGCCTTCCAAGAATTCTCATCTAAATGAAAATTCAAAAGCCCAAGTTATTGCACATCCTGTAGAGCAATTTATTCCAGTGCCTTTGACTCTGCTCCTCAGTTTGCCCTCCACGACCGAGCCTTACCCAGCAGTGAAACCCCGACCCCAGGCTCTGCTCAGCACCCCAAGCCAGCTCTGCTTTCACACTAACCGGAAACATTCTCTTGGAAAATCACTTTTGTTCCCTTTAGGAAGTTCTTGCCAATCAGAAAAACTTCCTCTTCACCCTTCACTGAACAGCTGTGGAGACTTTTCTTTAGGATCTCTGGGACTCCTGCTGGCTGAGCTGCAAGGGGAAAAAACACAGTCCAGAATCAAGAAAATATCAACATCCAAACCAAACCACTTTTACTTACAGGGTTATGAAGGAAAAACTAAAACTCCTGAGCTTCTTCCTTTATCATGTATTTCATGACAAACTCTTCAGAATATAACCAGAATATAAGTAATATTATTTCGTCACTAAATGTAATGACCTCACAGAAATCACACTTAGCCCCACGATCCAGTAAAAATCTTTTTCATTTTCTTCTGCACTTATTAAATCTTTAAGACAGAACTCCCAGTGTTGGAGCCAAAGCCCAACAAATGCTCAGAAGAGAAGGAAATGTGGTTCTGTGATTCCCTGGTGTAGAGTGATTTCCAGAGGCATCAGCCCTTAGACACATCTGAAGCCTACCTGCAAACCCAGCCTCTGGATCATAAAACCTTATTTCTTTGTGAAGCTTATTTTGTTCTGCTTTGCAAAAGAGCAGAAGGAGTAATTCCCCTATTACCTGGGGGAATTGCACAGTTGCAATTATTGCAGGTTTTTTTACATGACACAGTTTTCAGTCTGGTGCAAGAACTAACCCAGGGCTTGGAGCAACCTGGTGTCCCCAGGTCCCTGGCAGGAGGTGGAATGGGATGAGCTTCAAGGTCCCTTCCAAATCCCTGCAAGACTCACATCTCTGGAACTGGGATTTTTTAGCAATTTGAGTCAAATAAACCAGCCAAGAGGATGTGGTTTTACAGACACACATCTCTGGGTGCCCCTGTGTCAGAGGTCCAGATGATAATTTATATCACTCTTCTCTGAACTGTCATTGCTGCAAACCATTCCTATTCTTTTGAAACCTTAAACCAAATAGGACCACGTGTGCTAAATGCAAATGAGCACTGCAGACAATTTAAACGGAGATACATTTTGAAATAATGCGCTTTGACGCATTTAATATAAAATAATTCCGGTTTCTAGGGAAGACTCCTCAACCACCTTTTGTCACCACAGCTCCCCAGGGCACACACCCAGACTCGTGTTTCTGCACTTGCCTGGCCCACTTTGAGTGTTTAATAACAATATTCTCTGGGCTTTACTACACAGCAGAACATACATCCTGTACCACTCCAAATTATTTAATGACCTTTCAGAAAGGATTTTTCTACAACTCTGGCTGCGGGTTCCCAGGCAACCGTTACGCAACGACTGAACACGCTCAAGGCACATGAAAAGAGTAACTGGATTTAGGTTTGCTAACAAGTTAACAAAGCCTATTTAAAACACAGCCCTTAAATAAAGAGCCTGCAGCTCCTTAATGCCTTCTCTATGGTTTCAGGAACATTATTAGCTATAAAACACAACGTGAACAGGCTCTGGTAAGTGTAAATGTAAACCTTGCTGTGAAGGTACATTACACATCTGTAGTAAGGTTCATGTAGCAAACCAACACAGTGTCATGTGCTTGAGGAGATTATTTATATTCAATAAACAACACATTTCATCTCATTTTCATCAGCCAGTACCCATGTGCCAGCACTACTTGCTTGGCCAAGCTCTACTGCAAGTCCCTGTAGCTTTGAGTTAAGACAGAAGCACAGAGTCCTGGAAGGAGCCTCAGGAATTCCCCTCTCAACCTTCACACCATGATCAGCTTTACTCACATGTTCCCCAAAGACACAAGTCTGACCAGAGTATTTTGTTTCTGTGTTCTAAGACTTCCAGCAGAGGAGACACTGTAAAATTCCTGGGCAATCTCTTAGCAACTTACACAATTGAGAGTATTTTCTTAGCAAGTGACCAAACCCCAGCCTGCCAAAAACCAAACCAAATCACTTTTTGCATCGAATACAGCTTTTTATAGCTCAACAGCCTATTTTAAAATCGGTCTCTAAATGTTTCATCTCAGACTTTCAGCTTTTACTCACAATAGCAAGTTTTGGACTGTTAAAGAAAACATCAGGTGACTTCCACTCCCTTTTCTTCTATGGGTGAAATAATTTTATCTTTAACTAGAAAGTTACAACCAAAAGAGATACAGGAATGGCTTTGGGAGGTTTTACAGAGAATGTTTTTATCTTAAATCTTAAAATTAATATCAGATACTCCATTACTGTGAGATACCACCATGGTCTACTGACTGGAACGGAGTTCTAAAGATGACTATTTCTAAAAAACAACCCCAAAAAACGTTTTTATACCATGGAAAGAGTACAATACGAGTGCCCAAAGGTTTGTCTACTCTTTCCATGCAGAGACAAAGCTCTCCATCTCATTCATCAAGATAAGGGGTGGAAGAAGAATGAGCTTTAAGGTCCCTTCCAGCCCAAATCATTGCACGATTCCACAGTCCCCTTTTCCCTGTTGGTCAGTGCAACCTCCCCAGCCAAGGCAGCCATCTGTGCTTGTGCTAAACAGAGCAGTTTAATAAAGAGCTATAAAAAGTTTTGTTCTTGCACTGAACCAGAACAGATTCAGCCTCTGGCCCACACAAAGACCACAGCTGAGAGAGCCAGGCTTGCTGCCTTACTGCAAGTGCTGTCTAGCACTGAAAGCTGAGGCATGAACGTGACAATACAGAAGAGACTGAAAGTCACATCAGAGTCATTTTCCAAAGCAAAAACTACAAAAATGGTGACATTTTAGGAGGCAAAAATTCATTGAACTGAAGGTCAGGAAATGTATAACTGTTATTCAATACTGGACAACAATTTTAACTAACACCCTCCTACAAGAAAAAAAAAATCAATCCACTTGATTTTAGCTACAGCGATTCTGAAATTACAGCAGATTAGCACAGGGTGGATTTTTTTCCTCCCAAGGCATTTCCACAGAATCACAGCATCACTTAGGTTGGAAAAGACCTTCAAGACCATCAAGCCATGCCTGATCCCCACCTCGTCCCCCAGCCCAGAGCACTGAGTGCCACATCCAGCCCTTCCATGGGCACCTCCAGGGCTGGGCACTCCAAACCTCCCCGGGCAGCCCCTGCCAAGGCCTGGCCACCCTTTCCAGGCTGAGATCACACTAAAACCCAGACCCCTCTACCCTCAGCTCTTTGGTCTGACACTCACTGCACAGAATGGGGGAAGAAGGCGTCTGCAGGGTCAGGGTGGAGCCGTCCTTGCGCGTGATGTTGACGCGAAAGACGAGCCGAGCGCGGGTGCTTTTCTTCTTGGAGCCAGCAATCCCTATCCTGGCTTCCACATCAGCATTCCTCAGCTTCAGGATTCCCACACAATCAACCCTGGCAAGACAAAACAGAGCAGAATTCCATAGCTTAGTAAGTTCAGATTTTTAAAAATCTCTCAAGTAGTTTCATAAGCCAAAGTCAAAAGCCTTGAGGTAATTACTGAAATGTTATTAGATTTCTTTTTATTTACATGAAATCTATGGCCTTTTTCAAGTTTTCATTCAACCCTGCCTAATTTGGATGATGAATCACAGCAGAAAGGCATATGAAAGCATGAATAAAACAGAAAGTGCAATATAATTCTGGTAAGCATTCAATTTAGAATCACAGCTCTTCATTCTTCCATCCCCAGGGCGAGATCTGTGTTTGTAGGATTATTGCTTCAAAATATTCTGCATTCACTTAAAGAAAGCAGGAGTAGAAGAAAACTTACTGTAGTCATATTATTTATGTTCAGTGGGACTTGGAAGTGACAGATAAGTCCTCCCATAAGTGTGGTCCTAGGGGAGATGTACAGGGCCAGGTGAGTGATGCAGTGCTGGCTTTCAGACAGGCTCCATGCAAAATTATTTAAAGCAAAAAACAGCCAAAAACACAAGAACAGTAGAAGCAAACACAGCCTGACGTGTTAAAACGAAGAATACTGCAATTTACCCAGGATTCTGTGCTGTGTGTCCCAAAAGCACAGGGATCACCTGGTATCTCCTTTGAGTACACTGAATTGCAAGCAAGAGGTGAGGAGCAGAGAGAGCAGAGCGCTGAGATGTTCAGACTCGAACTACAACCCATCCAGTGGAAGAAGGAAATCGGCTCCCAAACCCAAGCTAATGAACTAAAACGCTCCTGAGAAGAGCTACTCACGCCAGTGTCATGTTGTTGCTGGGGTCCAGCCCCACCTCGATGACCGTGGTGCCCTCGATGTCCACCTCCTTGCAGGGCGTGGTGTTCCTGCCCGTCACCCTGCAGGCCTGGTAGAACCCGTGCGGCTTCACGCGCCCCGAGTCGTTCCCCACGAACACCTGCAGCACCACGGGCTCGTTGTGGCCTTCCAGCTGCAACAGCCAGGGGGGCAATTAACACAGGAACCACTGCTTGAGCTGTTATTACTCATAGCTGGTTTCTAAACCAGCCTCAACCCTGTCAGCCTTCAGACAGAGTTACCCCAGCTGAGACTCTTGCATCTCTTACGGCCTCCTGTTCTCACCCCAGCTCTCCCCCTTCTCTTCCCAGGATTCTCCTTCCTCCCCCAGCATCTACATCCAGTCAGCCAAGAAAGAGAACACTTCCTGGGGCTGATGGCAGAGGTGAAGAGGTTTTGCTGGTCAATATGTGTACAGCCACTGGCATTCCAGGACCCCACCTTCATGCCAGGTGCATTTTGAAACCCTCGTGAAATCAGATTAGAATTGTCCAATACTTCCAAAACCCCTGAAGGAGTCAGAACAGGATGAAAGGGAAGCAGAGGGAGAAATGGCATGATTGAATGGTCCGACCATACAACTGCATAAGCCCGGCTTTCCTTCGAATAGCAAAATAAAAATTAAAAACGGTAACCTGACATCTCCTGCTTAAAAGGCAACAATGTCAGGATTCACTGAAACATTTCATAAGAGCAGGTCAGACATTTTAACATCCTCCTGCAACCCTGTGTGCAAGCCACAATTATCCCAGAACACGTCAGTGAAAAATGCATTAATTTCTGTAACATCAACACCCTGGTTTGTGTCCTCTTAACGCTTTTCTTAATTAGTGGGATCCCACTGGTGCCACAGACTAAAAATACTCTCAGGTAAAAGAAGTCCTGGAGTAAACCTGGACATTGCATTGCAAAAGAAATTCTCCCTCTTTTTTGGAAATAGTTAAGACCAGAGATGGAAATTCCTTGCCGGAGCATTCTAGGAGATAAAATTTTAGTATTTTAGTGTTTCCACTGAGACACATCTGTTGCTCAAGGATTTCTGGGTGACAGTGGTGTTTGCTGTCCCAGGCCTGGAAGGCCAGGCAACACCTGCAGAAAGAAGTTCAGTTTTAGTAGTGAGGAGATGCAAATAAGAGCAGAATCCTCTGGACAATCTCTTCAGGGGTTATTCCCTGACACACTTAAAAAATGTAGTTTTGAATTTTGTAGCAAGTTTAAATAAAGGAAAAAAATAAATAAACCAGCAAATACCGGTAAGATCATTGTGTGCTTATGTCCAAGAGGAGCAAATAGCAAATGTGACTGTCAGAGATGAGAGAAGTCCCAAGATCTCTGGAGGTGGCCCAGCACAGGCATCCACACGGGAACCACAGGAATAGCTCACAACAAAGGGCTCAACAGCCAGTCCCTTGATTAAGGCTTGCTTATACAATTTTAACCTTGCATACTGATTGCAGACTCAAGTTCTAAGTCATCAAGAACAGTTTTATTTAAATGGCCACTGAACCTGCTTCTCCTCCTTGGCCTGCGTTAGGGCCACGTGCCAGATCTCTGCTGAGCACCAACATCTTTATACTGTTCTTCCCCACCTTTAAACCCCCACAAAGAAAACAAAAAGCCCCTTGTCCATAACATTTTTTTTTCCCACTAGCTCAGGTTTCCTGAAGATTCACTGACTCATTTGTCTGTCCTGCCCTGGCAGAGTTTTATCTGCAGGGTATGAACTCCTCTGCCTACTGGTAAAGCAAACTGCAACTTCCAGGAATTCAGTAACGTGAGACACTTCCAAAGAGAATTTTCACTGATGGGTGCTAAAGGGTAACTGGGAAAGGAGTTAAAAGGAAATTCAGATGAACAAAGGCCCATTAAGAAAATGCACATAAACGAGCACTAAATCCCCATAGCAACAGGCCGATATGAATGGATTCTTTTCTTATGAAACTTTACTGGAGTTCTGCATTACTCAGGAGGACTGAGTGAAGGGCTGCTGGCGTTCCTAACACTGCTGAACAGGACTTTGAAGATAAGCCTACTTCTGTATTCTGTCAGCAACAGTCAGCACAAATTTCAAGGGCTGTGTCACAAACAAATATCTCCTTGTGGACCCGGTAAGTTAGTTTGGGTTGAGAATTGTTTTGCTGGTTTCTCAAAGTGACATAACTACGAAAAATACAAAATGAAATGTCTTTCACCCTCCTTATCTATGTGATAACAAACTTAGCTGTCTACTTGCTCAACCTGCTGGCCCCACTCCTCCCAGTATGCCCAGTATGCCATTTGCCATGGTGCCAGTGCAGGGCTGGCCTGGACTCAGCTCTCTCGTGACTCTCACAATCACTTGTGGGAGGATATTTGACATCAGTTCTTCTGTCTGGCACCCTAAGTCAAGCCCGGCCTTGCACATCCCCCCCCTTACAATTTATTTTTTATAATGAAATCTGGTTTTATGTCTTTACTACCAGTGGACAATGATGGCCCACTGTCACCAGCCATCAAACAGCCAGAGCATTTCACTATCCCACTTTTGTAGGTATGGAATGCCTCTGTATTCACACAGTCCATGGAACTGCAGCCTAACAGGATGTGCATCCGAGATTTTATATCACTGCCTTGACTCCCCCTGTAACTCTGTGCTGCCAGTAAGACTGGTGAGCTGCAAGAAGAGACCCCCTGTGCAGCCCAGAGAGTGCAGAGCCTGCTCCCTCAGCCCTGCAGGGACCTGAGACCCATGGCAGTGAAGCTGCCCTGCCCCTGTGGCAGCCCTGGGAGGCAGTGCCCTGTCCCCAGCTTACCTTGACAGTGGGAAAGCCCTGCTGCGTCCGGTCCTTGACGGAGCCCCGGCTGCCCTCGGTCAGGTACCGAGCCCTGTGCTGGGTCTCTGGCTGCACCATGATCTTCAGCTCCTTCCCCTCACTCTTAGTCGGGTACTGACCACACAACATTGGGGTCTTCTTCCCTCCAGCTCCCTTCTGGTTCTCTGATGCTCTGAGAAGTCAAAACACACCATCGAGAAGATGTCAGAAGCAGCTCCTCAGTAATAACACTCCAAATCACAGAAAAGCTAAAAAGGCAAAGAGTGCGTATTAATGGATGGGAGATTTGTAGTTGAGAGCAAACTTTGGAATTCTCTTTCTGCCAGAGGAGACCTGTAGGATGAAGAGGAATGGTGCTTCCCTGCCTCCTCCATCCAGAGCACATAGGAACTGCTTTTCAGAGAGCAAACATAAAGGAAGGGAAAAGCCATTAGCATTAAACGATGTTAACGAACAGAAGGCGGCTCAAAACCTGCTTTTTCAGAGTCTGTGACACAGCCTGAACAAGCTGTGACAAACACACACGTACACACACACTGGATGGATTTAAGGTTAAATGACACTTCTTTGAACAGGAAAACAGCCTCATGCCTGTCTCCACCTCAACTTGCATATCCATGCAAACTCCAGCTCCGATTTCCATCTAAACAGATTGACCAATTTATGCTAAAACCCAATTAGTTACTGTAAAAGCTCTGGCATAATTGCACCGATGTTAAATCACTGTATGCACAAGGCCTTTCTTTCCAGGTGCATTCCCTAAGATGTAGTGGCTTGTTCTCAGTTCCATAATTAAAACCAGGATGAAGGAGCCCTCCCAAGTCTAGCAGCACTTGAGCCATTTTGTGTTCCCTTTAGAGCACAATGGGAAATAACCCTCGATCCTACTCAGACCAGGATTTGGTAATGAACCTGAAGGCCAAGAAACTCCTTTCCCATTAGGAAATGTGAATGTGCCACAGTACATGGTGCAGGCAGGAAAAGGGCTCCATGACTCATGCAAATGTCATATTCTTTCTTCCTAGCAAAACATGGTTTCCAACAGCTAATGCCTGGGAAGAAAGCAGTTTTAAATAACAGGTGTGGATTGCTCAGAAAACAAATCCCATTTCAACGTGCAAGTTACTGAAATAATTTATCCAGGATTTATATCTTCTCAAAAAGAGTGAAAACTGCCTTTTTTCCCCAAACTGCTCCCTGAGAGCTTTGCCACTGCACAGGGCTCTCAGTGACCTGGAGCTGGGGTGACAAACACACTGCACACCTTTGCTAGAGCTGCTGCTGTGCAGAGCATCCCCTGCACACAGCACTGCTCAATCCCAGCCCTGGCCCTGCACTGCTCCTTCTCCTGCCCAGGAAAGGTGCCCCCAGCTCACCACATCTCACAGCCCTGAAAGCCATGGAATCACAGCACAGGGTGGGTCAGGAGAGACCTTTAGAGCTCATCCAGTGTCACCCTCTGCCATGGGCAGGGACACCTTCCACTATCCCAGGCTGCTCCAAGCCCTGTCCCGCCTGGCCTGGGACACTTGCAGGGACCCAGACACAGCCACAGGTTCTTTGGGCATCCTGTGCCAAGGTCTCATCATCCTCTTTGGGAAAAACTTCCTCCTTTGATCTACACTAAATCAACCCTCTTTTAGTTTAAAACCATCACAGGTCCTATTTGTCACACTCTTATTTCCATTAAGCCTTCCAAAACCTTTCACTACACGTAAAAAAAAGGTTAAAACAGACAGAGTTGGTGCTTTGGATATCTCCATTCCCATTTTCTGTCCATGAAGGTTAAACACTTCACTGTGGACAGCCCAGCCACAGCCCTGGCTGCCTTCCACACTCATCCTCACTCAATCAGAACCCAGCAGAGGCAGGAACTAGATTAAAAACTAGTATAAAACCCTGGAAAATAATAATAATACTATCTTACAACAAAACTATCCTCCTGCCAAGCAGTCCTGATTCCTCTGCTCAGTGCAGTCACTGGGAGACTGGGATATGGCTGAATTTTGAAGGGACACATTTGAGAGCCAGCCATCAAAATGGAATTCACCTTTACCATTCCCAGGGCCACATTTCAGCAGTGACATTAACACTGACCTCTCCAGGAGAGCTGTTCCCTTAAATCCCAACTACCTTAATTGTCAGCATATTAATATTTTATCATTGTTGTATTTATGCAGAGAGATGCTCCTCGCAATTATTTTAGTATCTCCTCTAGAAACTTAATCATTATTTTCAATCAATTAGCCAAACCTGGAGGCAATTTAAAGCCTTCACCAGAACTTCTCAGTGGTCTTTCTTCTCAAAATATGAGGATGAATCACTTAATACATCCTTTCAATTAATGAATTTTAATTCAGTTTATTCATACTGCAAATATTCACGCCTGTACATTTCATACGCACACATTTATTAATCTGATTGTTACCAGACAAAATATTCCTCTAATCTAGCACCTTTTTTTTTTTTTTAATGAATAAATGCAAGTGGCAAATCCTATGAATCTGCTCAAGCAGATCTCTCGAGTCGTTTGGCCTGGTCCTGCTCTGCCATCAGGGCTGTTTGCAGGGCAGAGCTGAAAGTGAAAGTGAGACCAGGAAAACTGAGTCTCTGCCCTGAATCACCACCAATTCATCCACTTCTAAAAAGGCTTTCACAAATTCCAAGTTTCCACAGGAACATATCCTTTCTCTTCCTGGCTTTTAACAACAACTGTCTCTTCAGGGGCAAATGCCATTTCCATTCACCACGGAGCACGGCAGCTTTCCTTGCTCTTTTCTTTAAGCCAAAAGTAAATGAACTCCCTTGGCTGAGCTCCATCAGGCTGGGAAGTTTAAAAAACTCCAGTCACTACCGTGACCCAGATTTGTAAGGCCAAATCTCCATATTCCAAAGGCAAAATTAAGTTTTGTAAGATCGTGGCCACTTCTTATCCCATAGCATTTATTTCCAAGGATGGTTCTGTTACCTGGGAGTTTTTCCTGCAGTGCCGCCTGGCCTGTGACACGTTAAGGAAAAACATTCTACTTTCTCCCCCTCTGCACTCAGAGAACCCAGGGATCTCCCTGGTCAGCCCAGTGTTTCTGGGGAAGTCTTGTTCTGTGTTTAGACCGAGATCTCACACATGCTTTCAGAGTTTACAAAACCTCCCTGAGATCACACAGTGGCACAGTTCTTGTCTCTCCATAAAGTTTTTTCCTCTGTAAGGGCAAGCCTGGTCCCTCGGAGCTGGGGGAGGCACCTTCCTCATTCCAAGCTGCCTGGGGTCTACCAGGTACTAAAGTTTTACTTTACTACCATCGATTTTGGCTGGAGAAAACCCCGAGGCCAGAGGCCACCATGCCCAAGAAGCAGCAGCACACTCAGGACATGTTCTCAGAACTGCTTTTCACAGAGAAATTTTAAGTATGGAACTGCACTGACCCTGGGAATACAGACTCCAGGCTCTTTCCCTTTGGGATATGAGAAGTTCATCATCTTTGCCATCAGTCAAATTTTAATATTCACCGTTGCTGTGATGAACGTCAGAACGTACTGCAAGCACAGACATAAAAGTGAAACCAAAATGCACTCCTGCCCCCAAAAAAATCCCAAAACAAAAGAGCCAAATCTATCCATTTGACCACTTTAAAAGTACTGAGGAAGCAACAAGTCAAAAAATAAAATAAGAAAAGAAATGTATCAACACACTCTTGCAAACTGATGGAATTGTCCTCTGTAAGCAGCTACTGGAATGCATTTAGTGAACAGTGTGAAGTGGGAGATGAGGGGCCACCACCCAGGCGTGCCCACGCAGACACACGCACACGACCCAGAAGCACAGAGAGAAACAGCATCAGAGATTTATTTCTGAAAAAATCAAATACAGAAGTGAATTCACAAGGAAAAACCAAAAACTGGTTCACCATATTGTCTTAACATTTCATAAAAAAAGTAAAGCAAGCATTAATTTCAATTATGAGAAACCTGAATGAGACATTAACGGTTAGCTTCTACTCCCTATCTCTATTTGACAAATAGAGCAGCAGGTGAAGTGTACAGACTGAAATCCTCACATAAAATCCTGCAAAAAAACATTCAGGGTGCACCAACTCCACTCTGCCTTTCTTTTAAAATACATTTTCATTGCCATTTTATAATAGGAATTGTGTGGCCTTTTGGGAATTTCACTTAAAGAACAGATGAGCTCGTCAGCGCTGCATTTAATTGCTGCAGGAAAGTTTAGCTTTATCTTCTAAATAAAGATTAACAAGTCTAACGAGAACTTATCACAGAATCATGGAGTGGTTTGTGCTGAAAGGGACCTTCAAGAGATCCAGTTCTACCTTCTGCCATGGGCAGGAGCACCTGTCACCATCCCAGGTTGCCCCAAGTCCCATTCAACCTGGCCTTGGATACTTCCAAGGATGGGGCAGCTACAATTTCTGGGGGCAGGAAGAGCTTCTCCTGGGCTAGGACATGACAGGGACAGCAGAGGAGGGATGGGTTTATGTGAGAACCTAAGCAGAACATTTGCCACGGCATGGGGGCACTTTTATTAGTTTGGGTTCACATACGAGGATAAAATGTTTTTTCTTTTTTTAAAAAAAAAGAAAAAAAAAAAAAAAAAGCAGATACCAACCCATTTCCTGCTTTTGAGTTGCTTTTGCTGTCCGTGCTGAGCTGAGAAAGGACATAGTGAGGCGCTTTGGCACTGTCGGCATCAAAGATATCCATGTTGGACTCTTCGCAATCTCGGCGTTTGATCCCTGGCCTCTGCTTTGGGTTGCGCTTGCGCGATTTACGTGGCACCTCAGTGTTATCATTGTAGGAACTGGTACTCATGTTACTGAAGTTGGAGGGTGAATCCTCCATCCACATACTGCAGCTCTGCTCTGACTCCAATCCACAGCCCTCATCCTGGCAGGACATCCGGCTGTTGTCCAGCAAGTCCTCGGGTGGTGGCGAGATGTACAGGACTGTGTGGCGCTTCGGCGTGGCCGGGTGCTGCTGGGCTGTGTTACTGGTTATCTGCTGCTCACTTACCCCTCGGGTACTTACCCCCACGGCCGCGGAGCAGCTCTCCACTTGCATAGCCTTGCTGTCGGTGACTGAGGTAGAGTAAATGGTAGGGCTGGAAGAGGTGGTAAAGGAGCTGCAAGCACCGCCCATGGAGGAAGAGGAGGGAGCTGAAGAAGCATCTGCGGTGTACAATTCACAAGTAAATACAGGACCCGTGGCGGGGCGTGCGCTGGCTATAGCAGTCCCAGTGAGATCAAGGTGATTTAGGAACCGATTGCTTTCCCCCGAGAAATGTTTGGAATTTGGTTCGGTTTTGGAATGGAAGTGCTTAAAGCAACACGGCCTAGCCAATGCTTTGGAAATGTCCAAACGAGTCTTAGCACGATCCACTGTAATCAAATTTTTTTTTACGACTTAACGTTAATTCGTACGAATGGCTGCGAATAAACAGAGCTTTCAGTGCCTCAGCTGGACTAATTAATGGTGTAGAAGCCATTTCATCTAAAATAGCCCCAAAGCAAAGTGCTTATAATCCACATTCAATGCCAATTAAACAATTTATTGTTGGAAATTTTAATTTTTTTTTTTTTGAAAGAGATGGGACTGTGCTTAGCCACAAAATATTAAAATAAGTTTCTAACCTATGAAGCAGAGAACTACAGGTCATTTTTAATGCAGACACTCCCTGCTTCAGAGGCAAATCCTGGAATAAAAATATGAGAAAATAAATGAGAAAAAGAGCTGCTGATTATTCCATCATAAATGAGAAATAAAATATAAAATCAACTGAGTTGGTAGGCAAAATGGAACTGGTATCAGTCACTATGAGCGAGCTGTTGACTTTGAAGGTTCAAAACAGGGATGAAATATCTGTGTTGGAGACACGCTGATCCAAGGACTGGGAATTTCTGTAATTTGACTTGTTCAGTCACTGGGACCAATTTCTCTCAGACTTTATTGGTCCCTTCCACAGAGACAGCTTGGCACAGATCTCTGAAAAATTCACATTAAACAGGAGATTTCCAACACTGTGACTGCGACTTCTGCAGAGGCCCCAGAGCTCAATTTGGTTTAGAAACATGAGAATTATTAAAACAAACCTCTGAAGATTTCTGGAGAACACCATGATTGTTGTCATTGAAGAATTTTAAGAGACAGATCAATGGAATACATAAGTTAAATATCCCAGGGGAAGCAGGCCATGCAAACATATGTATTTATTTCAATCAGCTGTAGCTCACTGAGGAGTAACTGAATTTTATAGTCAGATTTTAGCTTCCTGTGGGGAGACCCTGTTTTCTGTATTTCTGCACTGCCATCCACATCTGATAAACCAGAAGCACTGAAATAACCTGATTTTGAAAACAAATTGTACATTACACATATACATAATAATACAATCTGTTTGTTCAGCTGGTTACTGCTGTCATACAGGTAATCCCTATTGCTAAGAGGAACACGATGTTTTCCTTTTTGCTGCTTTGGATTTTTTTTAAATCCAAAATATTATAATAGTCTCTCAAGTCTAAAAGATTTAGAGACTGTTCAAGTATTCTGTACACTTTTAGTTATTTAAAAGTAACAGAATAAAGTATGTTCAGCCATGATACATACATTTAATTAACAGTAAAACTGAGCCAACTTTCATGTACTGGGAATTACGGGGAGTATCAATGACTGATAAAAAAGAATTTTTAAACCATTACTGTTTCCTACAGCTCTCCTGGGCTAAATGAAGGTAACAGTAAACTTACAGCACTTCAGACCGTCCAATTTAGAGGTCATTACAGTTTATCAACAAACTATTCTGCCTTCCCCAAGCCTCCCAGTGAACCAGGAGCAGCTGAATGATACCAGTTCCATTTTCCAGCTTGTTCTTTGGCAAATACAGTGGCTGAAACCGGAGAATTCAGTCACTTTGCATTCCAATTTAAAGGCAAATTTCTCCTTTCTATATCATGCATTAATGCAATGCTTCTTTCAAAAACATTTATAGGATTGGCAAGAACTATTAAATCTAGATACTCATTTAAGTGACAATATTTAGGAGCTGATTTGCAGCCACTTTGAGTTGAGACAGCCCGTTTCTATTTGGGATGTTTGTTTTGGTGAAGAGGATTCGTTTCCATCCATCATTTATACCTCCACAGAGAAGCAGAAGTGTGCCCAGGGACCCCTTGGAGCACCCGGCCGAGCTGCAGGACTGGGGGGGCTGAATGTCAGGATTTGCCCCAGGAAAGGTCAGAAAATGAATTCAGGGAAGAGCCCGAGGCAGCGTGGGCACGTCGGGGTCTGTGGGACAAGGACTCAGACCATGAGATCATTACACACACGGAACAGGCAGCAGGGCTTCAACTGCAGGACTCCTCCTCCAACAGATTAATATCAGATTTATCTTTTCACATCAATCCTGGGAGTGTAAGAAAACCTTGGACACTCCAGGCTCAGCTCTGCGTGGGCCACGTACACCAAGCACTGGGCTCAGCTGGTGCTTCAGTGCATCTCCTGGCCAGGAATGCAAAACCTGCACCTTTCCCTCACTTTCCTAGGGAAAAAAATAAACATATCACTGAACCAAATGCTTTTCAGCACAAAGCTAAAAGATCTGGTGATGGTAGTGTTGTTTTAGGGTGCAGCATTGTGAAATATTATTATTGCAATATCGTCATTATTGCTCTCCAAAACAACGTCTCTTCCTTTCCTTTTCTAGAAGTTAAAAAGCACTTATATGTATGAATATGTGTATCTGGGCTTTTGTACTTTCAAAAAGTAAATAAACATTGTCCATTATAAATTGGTTACACTCTCCTCCATTTACCAGAGATGCCCCTGTGTAATGGCAAGATTAGATTTTGGAAATAAACCCAAATTGAACTGTAATGGCAAGAAAACCTCTCTTTAGCCTTATATAATAAATGACTGCCATTACCAAACAAAAATAAGAAAGGATGATAAATATTACAGCAAATGGAACAAACTAGCTGTATCAGAACAGTCAAATACACAGATTTAAAAACATTTGGGGGCATAAATTAGATAAATTAGTAATTGCTTCAGTAACATTTAAAGTAATGAAAATACAAAGAAACAGTGAAATCTATGTTTTCTCAGAGTATGCAGGCCTTGAGCCAACTCATCTTCCTTTGAACTAATAAATAAACTGGGTCAATCAAATAAGAATTCACCATGGTACTGCAATGAATAAACAGTGCTCTACATGGCTCCCATTTGGGTCCGTCATTTTATTCCAAAGCCAGTGACATTTGTATCTGACACCCCAAAGAGATTCCTTGGGTGAACGTGCTGCATTTTGGAAAATAAGTAATTTAGTAATTTTAACTTAACTTGTGTTGCTTTACAAGGTGAGAGCATACACACACCTTCCCCAGCTTTGAGCATTCCTTTTATTTTACTTCCTTTAGACACATATTGATGTGAATGGGTACAGGTGGCTCATGATTTGCAATTTAACAGGGCGTGCAATGACAAATACATATATGTATTTTTAGGTGAGTAGGTACATTTTGAAATAGAAGACTGAATATATTTCATTTAACACAGTCTCAAAATCAAACTTGCTTTCAGAGCAATGACACTGAACAGAAGCCAAGTGCTTGTCATGGCAAGTGTGCAGCCTCAGGAACAGAAATGAAATGTGCATCAGCATCACAAGGTGGGGTTTTTTTCTCCTTTTTTAAATAAAAATCAAGAGAAAACAATATTCCACATTAGAGCAACTGTGATCACTGTCGAAACTAAACCTCCTGAATCTCTGCACTGCCATCACTGCAACATCAAAGGGAGCTGGAGGAGCTAATTCAGATTTTGTTGCCTGTGCTTCAAGTTTTTCTCCCCTAAAAGAGGCAGAACTGTATCGATCAGTCCAGCACAAGGCCTAAAAGTCAGGGAGCACACAGCAAAGAGTGTCTCTGTGAGCAAACCAGGGCAGGCTTTTTCTTTTCAGTTAAAAAAAAAAAAAAAAAGAAAAAAAAGCGAGAAAATTTATTACCTCCTGCATTAGCAACCAAGGCAGTGACATATTTTCTATATCCTATTCTCCCATGAAGTCAAACAAGGCATTCAGCCTCTAAAAAAAAAAAAAGGTTTGGAAAGGCAGGAGAGAGAAAAAAATCACTACTTGGCACTGAGGGAGTCTTTTTAGGTAACACTTCTGTGGAGCCAATCCTGAAATCCTTTTTCACTCTTCAAATACCCTTAAATACAACAAGGATTATCAAGTTCTCAAACAGAATCAGTGTCCTGATGACTTTGCTTTTTAATTGCAAAAGCAAGTCATTTTCCAGACTGGAAAGCTTAAGATTGTAAAGACAAATAAATAAACTGAAGATATTTTTGGTTTCACAAGTGTTCCAGCCACCTGTACATGGACAGCCAGGACAAGCAAAAAGCCATTAAAGATCTAATTCTTTTCTCAGAACCTCCCCTACATCTCGTGGTATCCTCTAGGTTCTGTGCAGAAAACAAGTGTCAAAAATGAAAACTCACCCACAGGGTGAGGATTAAGTGGTGCATAAGCTTAATATGTGAGGTATAACTTGTATTAAGTGTGCTAATTTTTCTAGCATGTCATGTCCTTAGTAACTTTTAAAAATGTTAATTAGTTTATTTGAACCCCTGGACACAGAAGAACAATTTCAGGACAGACCCAGAAGGAAATGGCAAAATTTCCACCATCAACCTTTGTGTTATTAAAGGTTTTAAAAGTAAAACCCAGAACTTACAAAGTGGCTGCAAACCTGCTTTCAACACCTCACATGCCAAACTTGGGGTTCTACTTTTCTTCTTCTTGTATTACTGATGTCATGTCAAAAACTTTTCCAAAAAGTTTAGTTTCAAATCAGTATCAATCCACTATTCAGAAATAAACAAAAAAAAATTAAAATTTAAAAAAAAAAATTAAAAAAAGAAAGAAAGAAAAGAGACTTATGAAGAAGTCTGAAAACAAGACCGACCTATACCCTGGGTGAGATTGGATGGGTTAAGTGTCTCTGGCACTATTTGTCTTCACTATTGACAGACACTGTCACACAACCCACCACTCGATGCCTGTCTCTGAATGGCGAAGCTAGAATGCAAGTTAAGTGTATTAATAGAGAAAAAAACTAGCATCCCAGCAAATATCATAAAGCAATCCAATTCACCAGTTATTAAACACACTCAGATTCAAGATAGGTAGGTTAATTTAATTTACATTAAGCCCAACAGTGTAAATTCCCCTTTACATTCCCATGCTGACCCAAGCAGTGTATTATGATACTTTGGGTAAATACACCAATCAATGGTTTTGTTATGACTCCCATCATTCAATTAACACTCCAGTTTAGGTATCTAAGGAGGACTTTTGTTAGTGGCTCACACACACCAATTCCATGGATCTTAGATCTTTCCCACTCTGTAAAAGGCTGATTCCAAGCAAGCAGAACTCTGGGACCCCCAGCTGCTCTCTCCAAGCCCTGCCTGCCACCCCTCAGCACCTCCCCAGCTCCCTGGAGGAGACGATGGATCTGCCAAAGAACATCTCCAGTTAAGGAACAGACTGTAAAAGTCTGTTCTCAAGTCTTTCTGATCTAGTAACAGCAGGCATTTAATGTAAGAAATTGCTGTAAGAAAAAAAAAACCTCACAGAATGATGAAACGGTTTCTGTTTGATTGAGCAGTTCTAGAAAATGGGGTGTACTGGCTGTACTAAAATCCATGAAGACTGAAAATAAATTTAATTTACAAAAAAGATGTGAACTAGACGTGAAATTCATGAAGACTGAAAAGAAACCATTTAGAAAAGATATGAACTAGATATGAACACCAATATAAATATGGAATTCTAAGGAAGCTCATGGAGCAGGAAGGCTCTCAACACACACGACTCCATGCAACTGGGATATTCCAACTCAATTTGAAGAGAACACATCTAAAATGTTTCCATAAAACAGAAACAGTAAGAAAAAGCTTTATCTCTGGTATTCCCCAGCAATGATGTCTCATCAGAAGACCCTTTGGAATGATGAAGGAACCTCTCCAAGCTAAGCTGACCCTCCTCATGACCTGGCCTCTCCAGACTAAGCTCTGCCACGGCTCTTTTGGGACATGAATTTCCAGGAGAAACATTTAAACCCATGCAGCGCAGCAGGAGGGTGAGTTGTGAACAAGCTTTAGGGTCTGCTTGAAGCTCATTGTGTTAGAAAGAAGCATTTGACTGGTGACTGCAGCAAGCAGGCTGCAGACAGAAATCCCCGGAAGACATCCTCCTGGAAATGACAGGAAGGCATTTCCAACTGGGAGGGCGGTGGGAAGAGGAAGGGAAAAGCCTACAAAGAAATGGAAGTTTTTACAGGCATCGGAGACCAACTACAAAGAAGAATCTTTTTTTCTGCTCATTTGTTTACAACGTGCAATCATAAGCCCAGGATAAGAGAACTGGGGACAGCACTGAGACCCCCTTTGAAATCTCTGGTAATTATTTCTTTATCAACAGGAAAAACTGACTAATGACACCAGGAAGGATGACAACTGAACAAAATATTTTCAGTAAAAATAAAAATGAAGAAGTCTGAGAAGCCACTCAGGGAAAACTAAACCAAAACAAACCCATCTCCATTTTGAGGCTTCATAATCTTCTGTTGGAGAAGGATGAAAAAGCCTTATTTTGGCAGCAGAAAACACAACCTCTTAGCACCCAGTCTCTACCTCACAGGCAATGCAGGTATCTTTAACCAAGTCTCCAAAGCAGCAGTTCAGAAGCAAAGCCTTATTTTTGTATGTAAAATGACCAAAGATGCTTATGGCACCATTTCAATTACAGCTCCAATCAAAAAAGACGATTACATCTGATTGGACCAGTAGATTCCTCTTTAATTAAAAAGAAGCATAGAAAGAAGTACAAAATTGACCACAAAAAGGTAAAGTTTCGTTATTTACCTACTATTTCCCTAGGATGTAATCGCAAGCCAGAGGAGTTCACCGTATCACAGATTTACTGTATCCCAATATGGAGAGTGCAGAAAAAGAGATCAGTAAACAGATTTCAGTAGCACAAAACATGTTCCCCTTCTGCTGCAGCAAGAACACCACTCTGGAGAATTCCACTGGAGACTAAGAATAGGAAACTGGACAGCAATACAAAAAATATGGAAATATATATTTATTTGCCTCTGTGGGAAATGGAAAGCAGCTTGAGAGATCGTCAACAAGATGAAGCATCTCATTCCAAGTTTTGCTGCAGGAAGAACAAGGGATGGTGAGAAGGGAAGTGAGTTTCTGTAACAATTCACTGGGGTTCAGAAGGTTTGAGCGTTCCTGGCACTGAAGATAAAAGATGAAAAAGCAAAACTCATTTAAAGAATACAGTCAAAAACACTCCTGATCATCCTCCAAAGAGAAGAACCACGTGCTACCTAAGAGCTGGAAAGACACCTTTGAGAAAGGACTTGAATTGGCAGAGTGAATTTTAAGCATTTTAAGGTTCAAGGCGTCTTGATCAACACCAAAAAATCGTTCGGCCTTTCAGAACCAACTGAGAAGAGATTCGGGCATCGCTCCTCGCAGCTGAGCTCCCAAACGCTGTGCAGGAGCACTGGGAAAGCTTCAGGCACATTTATTCCATGTAAAAGCTCCAGGCAGAGCACACAATGACATTTCTCAGCATGACACCCTCATGCATTTCCAGAGTCTGGAGATGATTCATATTTGATGTGTTTATGGTGCTGCACCAGGCAAAATCCTCCTTTTCCTGTCCCCTGAACAAAGACACTGGAATTCAAATAGAGAGCACAGAGACCGGCTTCCAGGGGTAAAAACAGATCTCTTCCCTCCCTCCTGTTTTCCAGAACTACAAAATTAGAAGCTTGAGATAGCAGCTCAAAATCCCAGAGTTCTATGAAATCATACTTGTCTGTTGAATATTCTGGGAGTGGGTAACATCTCTTTTGTCTGGATTAATGAATAGGAGATACACATTTATTATCAAATTAATGAAAATCCAATCAGCAACATTCCATTTTCATACTCTTACAAATGTTCTGTAAATCACAAAACAAATTTCCAAATGGAAGAAGAACTAGAAGTCTGTCCCTATGAGGTCATCGCTGCTAAAACCAGCCTATCCTGCTCCTCCAAAAAATCCAGGAGTTAACTGCAGCAACACTTCCAGCCTACAATATGATTTATATGGGACAAAACCCCACAGCAAGGTGACAAAAAAGCTGAATTTCAGCTGAATATTGCCTTACTCTGTGTTTCAGGAAGCAGAGAACAAGCTGTGTGAACTGCTAGAGGAGCAGCAAAAAGCTCTGAGCACTTTGGATCAATCCCTGTCACGGAATCCTCTCATTATCCAGAATAATCAGATCTGCAGGAGAATTCTACATGGTGTGGATAGCTGTTCAAATAAGCCCTTCCTTTTAAAAACAAGAGTAAATGAGATTACCCACAGCCCTATGCAGACTGAGCTATCATTTCCCTCTCATTCCTAAAAAAGGAGGTTTTAAGGCAAGTTAAGACCAGACCAAAAAAAAAATTAAAAAAAAAAAAAAAAAAAGAAAGACTTACACAAAACAAGGGGAAAATTTCAGATACAGAAAAAGAGGGTGCCAGTCCTTCCTCCTTACCCTGGCTCCTGTACAGTGTCAGCTCCCCAAAAATCTGCCTACAGTGTGCTATTGAACATTTGATATATGTAAATGATAGCCAATCTTAATCTTTTGAAATGTAAGTGTAAAATGTATGTATGTATTAGCACCTGGTTTGCACAAAGCCCAGGATAATTCTTCTGTGAAGGAACCCCAGCCAGATCTCTCATTATTACTCAAGGCAGGGTAACAGACTGAAAGCGTGGTGGCAGCTTCCCAAAGATGCTGCAGAAATCTCACAACAATTTTAAAAAATAATAAACCATCCTTTTCTCTACCAAGGGGGTACAGCTACAGGAAGAACACAGACAGAACATGCCATGTTCAAACCTGCAATGGAAACAAAATGGGCCTTTGCTCCTCTGGCGTTTTGTCTTGTTGGGTGGGAAAGTTTAAACAGAATTTTTAACAACTATCACTCCAGGCCCTTGTCCCAAGTCCCCCTTCAGGTCTCCTGGAGCCCTTTTGGGCACTGGAAGAGCTCTAAGGTCACCCTGGACCATTCTCTTCATACTGGACAATCCCAGCTCTCAACTTGGTATCAGCTCAGTCTTTGTGACCCTCTGTGGTCTCTGACATTGGAAAGTGTTCATAGGTGAATGATCAGGTCTCCTTTCAATGTTAACAAGGAGCCTCAACATTAATTTTTAAAGTTTTTCATTCCAGAAACTTGTGCTGCAGTTTAACCCAAACACACCTAATGAATGCATCTCGGGTTTTTTAAAGGATCTGGACTGGCTGTTGGCAAACACCAAATACCTAGAGGCAACAGACTTTTAGTTCTATTCAAGTTTAAGTCTTTTCTGTTAGGTACAGAATTAATTAGCAGTTCAGGCCTGTCTGTGGATTTAGAGTGTAACAGGGTTTGTGGGGTGGTTTTGTTCAGTTGTTTTTAGGATACATGTTTCTACAAGATTTTTGGTTGCTGCTGTCTGTGAACCAAACCCGTCATTAAGCACCTTGATTTTAGAAACAGATGCCCAAATTATTTTTTAGTAAGTGATATAAAAACACCAAATCCTTTCAATATAATAAAAGCATCAAATTCTTTTAATGGCCAAGTTCCACTGTGCACAGTTAAATCCACAGGTTCTCAGGAGAGGTCTGGCAAAACATGAATGGTGAGCAGTGCTGTAAAGTTTCTCTGACAAACCTACAACCACTTCAGGTTCTGATCAGGATTCCTGGACTATGCAGATCTGGGAAACATTCTCACACAAACATTTAATGCATATGAACTTGGAGAGAGAAAAAGGAATAATGCAGCTATCTGAGTCCTCACCCTATAGACATTTTTTTTCTCAAGCAACAATTTAATGCCAATTAGGAAAGTGGAACATGATCTTGTAAGAAATACAGGGATCAAATTATGAAAAAAAAAACAAACCCTTATGAAGGGAGATGCATCTAGAATGGGCAAAATGATCTTTTTTCCCCATTGCAGAGATGTGTACTAACATATATAAGTTACTGAGAAAAATTCCAGATGCAAGCCAGCACTGAGGCTTATCTCCCAAATCAAAGCTTTGCCCTTAGGTCCTCACTTTTTTATGTTTAATGAAGATCAGTGAGAGTCTTTAAAGTCTAGAACATGGCTGGGAATAAGAAAAGTATGCAGATTATAAGGTCATGTCTCTTTTTTATATGTTGTCAATTAGAAAAATAACTACTCTGGTCATTTACAGAGTTCCAGCTGATATACATTATATCCTCATATACTTGAGGATTTTTTACCACATCACACTGGAGATGTGTGTGAAAGGATTTTAAATACTACACTTCCTCAGGCCCCAATGTAAAACATGACCTTTTCTTCCTTCTCACATTTTGGTAAAAGCTTTATAGCCCAAAATGTCATCTCTCGTTCCATTTTTATCCTAACTAGAATCCACTGGTTTACAGTCAGCCTTCTGCCTTAGTTCCAAACAGGGATTTATTCCCTTGGAAGACAGAGTGCATTCTAGGAGTTAATTGCCTGTGTGGCATAACAGAATAGAGGAGCAGATAATTTCTTTCCTATGGAATGCATACATGAAACACAGCAACCATTAACATAAAAATACCTGACGTTTTGGATCACCCAGCTGAATTACACCACCTACATTCTCCTAGAATGAACTCTGTTCCTTCTCCACCAGCTCTTTTTGACACTCAGAACTTTGCCAGCACTGTTCATGTCGGCCAGAACGTTACAAACGTTAAGAAAACGCCAGAAGAAAGGAGAGTCCTTACCAGCAGCAACTACAGCTGGAGGCGGCGAACCGGCCTCACCACCGCTGGTTTGGCTCATGGATGCTATGGATGTTTCTCTGGAAGGTGGTAACTGCAGCTCCTTGGGGAGAAGGTCATAGACAGATTCTGTGGAACAAAAAGAACTCGGTCAAAAAGTCACCCGTGTCCTACACAAGGGAAGAAATAATGTTTTTGCCTAAAAGATATGAACTATAACCCAAGCCTTTCAGAACCTTTGGAAAATGTTACAGTAAGCGCTTGGAAATAACAGCGTGGAAAAAACTTACTTCAGAAAACAAACATTAAGATGCACATTCTGAAGACCGAAACAAAGGACACAAACTTGTTCAAACAAAGAAATAATTCATGAACTTCCAGAGAAACTGTTCTCATCCAGAATGAAGGGCTGAGGGCAGCACATCACATGAGAATCTGAGACAAACCTGTTTTCAGAATTCCAACTGTGCAACTGACTTCCTAAGGAAAAAAAGCCTAATTTAGCACCATCATGCTAACAACATCCTATGGAGTTACAATCACAGACTGGATTTGAAAGGAACCTTAAAGCCCATCCTGTTCCACCCCCTGCCATGGCCAGGGACACCTTCTGCTAGCCCAGGGTGCTCCAAGCCCCATCCAGCCTGGACACTTCCAGGGGCAGCCACAGCTTCTCTGAGCACCCTGTGCCAAGGGCTCCCCACCCTCATAGCCAGGAATTCCTTCCCACTATCCCAGCTAACCCTGGCTCTGGCAGTGGGAAGTCATCTCCTGTGTCCTGTCCTTCAAGGCCCTTGTCCCAAGTCCCTCTCCAACTCTCCTGGAGCCCTTTTAGGTTTAGCTCCCTCCTAAGAGCTTGCTCCATGCTCTCCTATTTACAGCTCTCAAGTTAATTCCAGGCTCCTGTACACCTGCAGCCTCAGGTGTGCTCACCAGGTGTTTCAGGATAGAAGCTCTGTGTCATATTTTACACCACATTTCAAGTAACTTGCTCTTTATCAACGAAGCATGAAATTAAAGATTTGCTCTTAATGGTCTTGTGATCTTTGGGAATGCGCTTCGATTTTAATGCTGGCTTTTCCTTTCCTCCCTCTTTATCATGTTTTATCCCTCTTTATATTGTTGGAATTATTCACAAAGATTAGAATTGTGCTGCTTGTGGATTACTGCAAAAATCATGTGCTCCCTGAGAAAAAGAAATATGCTGTGGGAGTCTTAAATGTAAGCATCCCTCTAAAGCAAAAGGCTTGACAGAACCTTCACCACAGCAGAGAGTAAAAAATAATTTTCTTAAACAACAACAAAAAAATCCCCAAGAACCAGCCCAAAGACACAAGCTCTCAATTACCCAATAAAATGGGGTTTGGAAAGGAGGTTTTGTAGTCCGACTATTTAATGAGTCATGACAGATGATGATGATGACAATTCACTCCTCTCAGAGGATTCCTTGAGGAGAAAGGAATGGAAGTGTGTACACACAAAATATAAAGAGTTCTATAGTTACCTTCAGACACTGCTGCAGTCCCTCATTTTGGAGCCCCACACCAAACATTTTGAGCAGCAGCAGCCCTGAACATCTGCCTGTGATTCTCCTGTCCTGCTACAGGTAGTAGTGCCAGTGCCAGCTGGAGTAAAGGCTGGTGCTCATTTACAAGGGCCTCTACAAGCTCCTGCACTCATCTCTGAGGAAAAGCAAATGCAGCTGCTCCTTGTAGTCCAACAGGAGCACAAGTGACAACAAGTGCTGCCTTCCAACCCCTTCCAAACCATCCTGTGAATCTGAACTCATGGCAGAAGTTCACGGTCAAATCCAAGCTTCCAGAAGAACAGCAATTCTCCTGGCTTTTCTCGCATCGGATGAAGCTTCACAGTCTAAAACACATCGTTAGTGAACTGCAGTTCAGCTTTTCCAGAGGAATCCCAAGTGCCTGGGTGCCTTTAAGAACTCTTGCTGCCACAAACCTACTCCGCACACATCAGACTTCAAATGAAACTTTGTGTTTTCACCTAAACACAGGCCAGTGTTTATATATGCTGAACTATAAATAGCATTAAAGCAAAAACTGACAAATTCCAGAAACATGAGAGTTGTTGCAAGGAAACGAATTCTTCCCCAGAGGATACAGCTCCCCTCGTGCCTCACACTGCACTCAGAGCTGAAGCTACTGCTCAGCCCCTCTCCATCAACACGTTTTTCACGTGTGTGCACTCACCAATACTGAGAACATGAAATTTCCTCCTAGAATTTTTTGTTGATTCATGCAGAAAACACCGACTAAAGGGGAAGGCTGCTGCAGAAATGCACTATTACATTTGGAGGCAAAAACAGCATTTCAGCGTCATTACGTATTTCTACATAATTAGCAAGAAAAAAAATGTGTAGACAGAATTCCTGCTTCCAGCAGCCAGTGCTGAATCAATGAAGAAGTTTAAGCTGTCTGACAGCACTAAGTGTCTTGTAATTTGTTGCTGATTTAAATTCCTTTGACGAATAAATTGGTTGATCCCAAGTTTCTGGGGTTTGTTTCCTGGTAGCAGCTTCATTTATACTCAACATTGAAACACATTTTCTTTCTCCCTACAGGAAGCAAGCAACACGTGTTTCAGGATTAGTGTCATTATGAAATATAAAAAAGATAACACACAAGATAAACAGTAGTGATCAGCCAGAAGTCCCACACACTCATTCCCTCGCACAAACCCTCACCTGCACAAAGTTAATCAGTTATTAGACATTATCTACAGTAAACTTCCAAATCTCTTCTCTTTCCCCAAAATATCTCACCTAGACAAGCCCAGCTTCACAAATTCTCCTCCCAAAATCAAGGACACACTGGGATAGGCAGATTTACAGAAAGTATTTTAAGTGTCAAATTTCTTCAACTGCCCTTTATCCGATTATCCTGCCCTTATAATCTCTCGTCTGAGATCAGCTGCTTGGAACTTTGATCTTCCTGCCAGTTGTACTGACAGCACAGAAAATTCTATTTCACATGGTTATATGGACCAGAACCACGCCAAACACGGGATCAGGATGCAACAACGCAGCACTCGGAACTGGGAAAGAGAAGATTTTGTTGTGCACTATTTGAACCCACACAAAACATTCTGAATTTATATATTAGTAAAAAATAATCAAGAAATTTAAGAAGGAATTTTTTCCCTGTGAGTAGGGGGAGGCCCTGGCACAGGGTGCCCAGAGAAGCTGTGGCTGCCCCTGGATCCCTGGCAGTGCCCAAGGCCAGGCTGGACAGGGTTTGGAGCAACCTGGGACAGTGGAAGGTGTTCCTACCCAGGGCAGGGGGTGGGACTGGATGAGTTTTAAGGTCCCTTTCAAGCCAAACCACCTCAGGATTCTCTGGAATTGGGTCATTTTAAATTAAAACAGCTGCACAAAAGGTGTCTGTGGCAGGGCTGGACACATGACCACCAGTCCACACGAAATACGTCCTTGGGTCAACATGGACCTGGATCAGTCCCAGCAGCTGGTGACACGATCTCTGTCTTCGAGGGGGAGAGGAGAGGCCTTAGAAAGGTTTAGAAAAAATAACGCTGAGAAGATACAAAAGACAGCATGTGGAACTGATGTGGTGATGCTGCAGGAGGAGTGCAAAAGGCTGATGGTTTGTGATGGCAAAGCAAATTCTACAGGGTCCTTCACCTCCTATTTCACTCACCTGCCCTCAGTGCACACACAGCTGCCCTTTTCTAGGAATGATTTTGGATTTCTACACACAACCTAAGCAGGCTGAGTTACAGAGCTGGGCCTGCAGCAGTCTGAGTGCTTGGCCTTCTCCCATCCCCACCAGCAGCAAACACCTCTGGGATTCCCAGCCCATCCTCACCAGAAACACAGCACACCTTGTGACCTGCAACATCACACCCCTCCTCACTCACCAGCATGCTGTGATTTCATCTCAACTTTATTCTTAGAACAGAGCAGTTAAACTTACAGGAGCAAAGGGAACATGACACAACTGCTTCCTGTGTGGGAATGCTCTGACAACTCCAAGATTCTGTGAGGAGTCACAGCAGCTTGGACAGGTCCCACACACATCCCTGCCTTTCCTAAAGAGCAGGTATTCCCAGCACGGAGAATGCTCTCCCTCCTTACGGAAAAATTTTGCTGTAAAGCAGAAAACCAAATACACAAGGATCCACTATTCCTTCAAATGCAGCACCTTCTTCTTCTGGGCCGTGAATCTTCCATGACTTTCTGGCTGCACCTACACAGACATTTCAGTTGCACAGTCTAAAAACTGTGATTTCTAGAAATGTAGTGCCCTGTTATCTTGTGCTGTGCTAGTACTGGCTCAGGGTGTTACAGAACCTCTCTGTCCTCAAACTTTTGTGACACAAATTGAATTGAGATCCTTCTGGTTGGTTGAGCAAATTGCTGCTGCCTGTAACTCAGCACCTGGTAATGCTGGGAGCATAGAGACAAAGAAAAGAGCAGAGAATACCCAATTCCAGTGTTTAAAACAACAGCAGCTCATCCATGAGGAATGCAGATATCCTCACTTTCCCAGGAACTCCAAACGCTTTAAACATTATGGAATTTTCTTTACATACAGAAAAGATACCCCTAAGCTTTGCTGTTCCATATCAAAAGCCAAGCCAGGTTACCTGGAACTGCCACAGCTGGAAGCCAAGTCACAAACCTGACAGAGAAGTTCCCTCTGGCCTGCAGGCAAATGAAGCCATAACTAATGCAGAGGGCCCTGGCTGCAGCTCCAACTCCACCACCACTTCTCCAGGTTGTTCCCAGGCCCAGCTTGGAGGAGGCTGTTGGAATCCAGCCTCAGCTCTCCCCCAGCTCACCTGTGTCTGTTCCACCACTGTGACTTGATCCTGAGTCTTCATCCCCTGTCATGCCAGGGGTTCCTCCAGCAGCACCCCTTCGATCCCACCCCAGGACTAACAGATAATGACGGGTTTCCTGCTCCATGGAAATCACATGGAGAGCAAGATCAGTACATGGGAGAAGATGAGAACCACCCAAACTATCAGCACTAGCAGGGGAGATGGGGCATTTTCCACTTGCTGCTGACATTTTTTGCCCTTAAGGAAAGGTACATCCTGGAAATCCCTTACCACTTCCATGACCTCATGAACAGCAGCCAAGTTAATCCTTGTCTTTTAATAAGCTCCCTGCACTGAATGGCTGCCCATATCCCCACTGATACTCGTCTCCTCAACATGGTTTAATACCCGCACAGATTTGGCTGCTTCTTCCAAAGCCATTTCCTTGCTGCAGCACATGACAGTCACACCAGAGATTAGACAAAACCTTGGTGTCCTCCTCTAATCAGCTGGTGGCATCGGAGCAGAAATCTCTTCTAATGATGTTCACTAAGCTGATCAAAAAAACAAGCAAGCAAACAGGCCAAGAGAGTTGTTTATATGGAACTGAGATTAAAAAACAATTAGAAATCATGAAGCAGCAAGTAGCTTCTGCTACACGGGGGAAGTCAGTGAAGTGAAGTGAGCACATGTGCTCAGCAAATTAAAGAAACTATAAAGGAAAAATAACAGTGTCCATATTCCACCTCACCCCCCACTAGGGATGCAAATTCAGTTTCACATATAAAGGTCCAGTGATGCTAATCTAAGACAGTTTTGGGCTAAACCTGTATTACCAAGGCTCCAAATGTCAGATTGTCACTCCTTACTGCAAAGGCCACTGCATCTTAATAAAACAATACGTGTGACTTAACATATTTCAGAAACTTTTGCGGGCAAGGGACCCTAAAACCATGATCTTCTCTAGGTGTAAAAAATCCAGGCCTCTGCCTGACAACCTTGTGGTTGGTTTATCTGTTTATCCTGAAGTTCAGTTCTACTCTGAATTTCAGCATCCCTGATAACCACCACAGCTTAGTGGTTGAGCTTATTGGAGGCCACTGATTCCACCACAATATTTTAGTTCACATAGAGTTTTTAGAGAATGATGAAGGAATGGAGGCACTCTAAATATTCAAAATCTAATCAAAGCTTCACTTTGTTAAAAGACATTCGTATCACATGACCCTCAGGGATTTTTCTGTACACAAAAGCTTGGGTGTGGGAAGACTTTGAAGCAGATTATTTTGGCCATTAGGAAGAGTCTGTAAGAGCCAGCTGAGGAACCCTTCACCCCAACATAAACAGGTTTTCCTGCAGACCCCAAGAACAGCATTGATTAACTCTGGTTACTACAACAGAGAGAATTCAGAGAATCACAGAGTCCTGGAATGGTTTGGGTGGGAAAAGACCTCAATGCACATCTCATTAAACCCCCAGCCACAGGCAAGGACACCTTCTGCTGTCCCAGGCTGCTCCAAGCCCTGTCCAACCTGGCCTGGGACACTTCCAGGGATGGGGCAGCCACAGCTGCTCTGGGCACCCTGTGCCAGGGCCTGCCCACCCTCACAGGGAAGAATTATTTCCCAATATCCCAACGGAATTCCTAACAGAATTAAGCACACATTTCAGAAAACTTAGGCTACCCCACTGGAGACAGTTCCCATCTCACAGCATGACTGCTCTCCCTTCCTCAAGGCTAAACCAGAAGTAACCTCAGGACTCACTGGAGTAACTCTTGCAGTGAAAATACAACAGCTCAGAACCTTCTGGTCTTTGAGTGAGCACACAAAACTGTTCCTCCAGCTGCCTGGAGACAGCACACCCATAACCCCGACAAGGAATCTGTCCCCAGCCCACAGAATGTTTTCAGCATTGAGATGGCAATGTTGATAACAGGGCTGGCACAGGGACTGGCACAGGGACCACGTGGATGGAAGCCAAAGAAGGATAACAAGGATTCAGTAAGAAGCTCAACAGAGGAAGCTCTGAGAGTCTGAGAAAGGAAACTAGGAGAGAGACAAAGCTCAGTGCATAAACCAGAACAGAAACAGACTGAGACAGGCACAGCCCAGACAGATCAGTGACCACTAAAGCACTTCCTACTTCAGTGCCGAGGGTTTGTTGTTGTTGAGGTTTGGGCTTTCTCCTTTTTTTTTCCTGTTTGGTTGGTTTTTCTGAGTACTCCTTAGGAGATTCAAACTCTCACTTGCAGAAGTGAGAATCACCCATGACTGCAGGCATGGCAGATCTGCTTAAGGGACAGCAGAGATTTTTATATTATAAAGTTATAAGAAAAAAAAAATGGTAGACTGAAAGAACACACAAGAAAGAGTAAATCAGCTTTTGCTCTGTATTTCAGAACAACCAGTTTTGTTTCTCTTTTGACCTCTGCCAAAAGAGGATTTAGGACATATTACAGACTATCATGCTCCTGCATTTCCTAACATCTTTGCAACTTTACTGATTTAATATCACAAGCTTGGCAACAGGGAAAACAAGACAAACAGTCCTGAAAACAGGTTAAGGTTTCACACAGAGCAAAAAGGAAGGACCCTGCTTGAGCATACACAGAATAGGTAAAATACAGCAACTGTTCAAAGAATCACAAAGCCACTAAGGTTGGGAAACACCTTTAAGAACATCAAAATCAATTGTTAACACAGCACTACCAAGTCCCATTAAACCACAGGAATATAGTTTTCGATGGGATATTGGGAAGAAATTCTTCCCTGTGAGGGTGGGGAGGCCCTGGCACAGGTTGCCCAGATAATCTGTGGCTGCCCCATCCTTGAAAGTATCCAGGGCCAGGTTGGACAGGACTTGGATCTGAGACAGCAGAAGGTGTCCCTGCCCATGGCAGGGGTGGAACAGGATGAGCTCTAAGGTCCCTTCCAACCCAAACTATCCTGGGATTCTGTGACATTTGTGACATTCTGTGACACAACTGCATGGCAAAAGCCAGAGAGCAAGAATCAGCCCATAGGCAGTGAGGCTGAGCAGGAGGACAACAGACACTACATAATAGTCTTGATGCAGACACCCTAAAACATTTTATGGTTACTGGTCTAATCACTCCTGTTTTTGCAAGAGTTGAAGCTGAGTTGTAGTAAGATCATATCTTCACAAGGCTCCCACTCCTGTCTTACCCCAGTGCCAAATCCACCAGGCTGCCCTTACTAAAACATTGCTTTTATTTCGTATTTTTAAGTATGTCTCAATACAATTAAACAAATGACCCAATAAAAATTGAACATACAACCTAAAATACGTAAAGACTAATTAGCACGTTCTTCCTAATTGCGCAAAGCCCCCCTTGGATTTCCACACAGCTGTCAGATGCAGGTCTGTCAGCAGAGCCTTGCCATGCTGTCCTGACAGAGGGAATTAACTGCAGAGCACTGTTCCCCCTATGTGCCACCCCACCCTCAGCGTATCAGTGACAGTGGAGCAGGGAAAGACTGGAAGCAGGTCCTCCAGCCAGCACTCCTGTTATTGTCAGCCCTGGCAGGGCTAGATTGCTGCTACAGCAACAGTGGCAGCTTTTCAAAGAAACTGCAGTGTATACAAGGATGTTTTACACAGCCAAACAGAAAATCTTCCTTCCAGTTCCCCCGGCTTCAGACAAAAGCAGCAAACCCTAAATCAACAGGCTTCACGCGCGGAGGGAAAGGCAGATGCCACGGGGCTGCCTGTGCTAGAAAACTTCAGCATTAAAAGCTGATGTTGGTGCAGCTCCACCGTGAAGAACCCCCAGAGGATCCGAGAGCTCCCTGCTGATGATGTAGCACCGGGCACTAAAATGCAAATTTTGCCTGCAAATGTTGCTACTCCCTGAAATGCACATTATAGTGTTAGTGAAGGGGAGAAAGTACTATTCTGAAAGGCTGATGTTGTAGAGCAAGATGACCGGTAATATATTATTAATGATTAAAGTCATTAACATTTGATCACAACTCTAATATCACAGAATCCCAGACTGGTTTGGGTGGGAAGTGACCTTAAAGCCCATCTTATTCCAACCTCCTGTCATGGACATGGACATGGTCATCTTCCACTAGTCCAGACTGCTCCAAGTCCCATCCAACCCTGCTCTGAACATTTCCCCATATCATTATTTCTTGTACTTAAAAATAAAAATTTTAGCTAAAAGTTGTTTCTTGTATTTTTTAAAGGACAAGTATTGCTACCAAAAATGGCAGTATTAAATAGGTAATTTTGCAAGCAATTCGTAACTAGTTCCTGCACTATATCCCACCAGTCTTCAAAAAAGTTGCTAATCTCAATATTCAGGATTCTGCACAGCAGGGTAGAGTTGAGAAATTAATCCTTTTAAAGTTGAATTTCAACAACTGACAAAGGCATGTGTTAGCTGAACTCTATTTATGGCATTCATCCAAATATCAAATAAAGCTTTCCTGGCTGTGTTTCAGTCATCCCCATTCACAGCCCAAAGAGGACTTTTACAAATGTAGACAGGCAGTATAAATCCTGGATCTTGTTTGCATCCAACTTTACACATCTCAGAATGAGAGAACAACATTATTTAGGAATTGTCACTTCAAGGAACGGACCAGTAATGACTTAGTGAGACATCTACCCTGTACAGTTGTAAACTCCAGACAAAAACCAAAGAACAGAAAAATACTCCTAAAATATCACTGTGGATGTGGCAGAGCAGCAAGGCAGGCTGACAGAGCAGCAGGTACATGAACACAGAATCATCGAATTGCAGAATCCCAGACTGGCTGAACTAGCAAGGACCTTAAAGCTCACCTCATTCCACCCCCTGCCATGGGCAGAGACACCTTCCACTGTCCCTGGCTGCTCCAAGCTCCATCCAACCTGGCCTTGAAATGTTTGAAGAAACCTAAATACCAAGCGATCAAAGAACATCAGTAATAGCTATTTATCAACCCCTTTAAAACACCTGTGTTGTTTCAAAAATCAAAGTTCACCAGAAACAGAGGTAATCAGGCAGTTCCTTAAGTACAATGCACCACTCAAATTCAGGGACACAGAGAATCCACCTGACCTGCAGTTTACTGTTGTCCCACAACATTTCTCAGCCTTTACAGGTTTGCACAATTTTTTCCAATGGAGTTATTTTTGTCCTTACATTTGCTGTGAGCAAGAAAAGCAACAGCAGCAGTGAAAGACACAAGATTCTTTCTCTTGAGGCTGTACCACATGTAAGGTGAAGAATAAAAGTCATTCTGACAGACTTTCAACACACTGTGACCATCTCTTGGGCTCAGTATTTCACTATAAACCTGGAGGTACAGGCTGTGCTCCTGAGACCTGACCTGTCCCAGGAACTCTCAACACGACATTCAGCATCTTGAGCCCACAAAGCTCCTCCACGCCTCACTGCCTTCACTCCCATTAAAAGGTTTGTTCTTTCATCATCACCAAAACTGAGAAATGTTTGTGCTTCCCATCAGCACTTTGCTTTCTGCTGCTCACTCAACTGTTTGATGATAAACAGTGCTCTTCAAACCACAGGTGATGTTCAGTATAGAGCACTCCTGGCACAGTCACACAGAGCTCTGATGAGAGTCTGACACCTCTAATGCTTCCAAGGGACCAACTGATCAGGGACATGCTCAGGTAAACCTCTGACAACTACTGCACCTGCAAGGGATTCCTCAGGGAAATAAAGATGGAGAAGGTTCGAGGGGATCTTATCCATGTGTGGGAATTCCTGCTGGGAGGCAATGAGAGGCTCCTCTCAGTGGTATTCTATGACAGGACAAAAGGCAATGGGCACCAATTAAAACACATTAAATTCCATCTGAATTATCTTATCCATGAAAATAGCCAAGCACTGGTGCAGGCTGCCCAAGATGGTTGTGGAGTCTCCATGAGGACAGTCAGACCCTGCTGGGCACGGTCCCAGCACCCGCTCCAGCACTGATTCCATGATCTCCAGAAGTCCCTGCCAGCCCCAAGGGCTGAGACTGAAAGCTGGCACTGCTTCCACAGGACTCACCCGGATCCTCTCCCACCACCAGAACATCTGACTGTTTTCAAAACCTTAACCTACATCAGATTCCTGGGCTCTGCAGCATTTACTTGTGAGATAAAAACCAAGATTATTAGAAACTGTAACGACAAATTCCTCAGTAAATCTGCTTTAATAGGGATACACATTCCAAGGAAAGCTGCCTTTTTTCCTCCCTAAGAAACAAAACATTCTTAAATATTAGCAGGAGACCTCTTCACTTTGAAACTGAAAACAGAGTAAACTTTAAATGAAATACAAATACTTCTTCACCATATATACAAACCAGACTGTAGGATTTCTTCCTAAGTCCAAAAACAGATCAAGAGTCAAAAAAGAACTGAGTTAAAGTCTAGATACTTCTATTCTGCCCCAAACAGTAAGGATTTACACATCTCCACACAACAGGATCCTCACTGCAAGGGCAGAAAACTGTCAGTTAACAGCAGCTCTGAACACTGATTATTCCCCAATCACCCCACAGTGCTCCTATCCAAACTCACTGACTCTTCTGCTGAGTGAATCCATACACACAAAAAACATCAGGCCTCCACACAATGAGGGACTGAAACAACTGGACATAGTGTCAGTTTTTCTGAACGGCAATGGAAACTCCAACATTTGGAAACTTTTTAGGAGTGTCCTTAAATCTCTCTCTTCCGTATCTTCACCCTGTCTGGGCATTGACAGGAACCACTGTCCATCTTCCCTCTGTCTGCCAAACCTCCTGACCTTCATCACAACTCAACCTGCTTCGAGCATCAAAAACTTGTGTTTCTTCAGCACATCACATCAGTTTCATAAATTTTGGAAGGTGACCCCAGATTCTTTCTAGTTATTTACAAAGCAACCATAAAACCTTTCCAAATGCTGAAGGGACAAGTGATGGAAGGGAATAGAGAACAATTTATAGAGTGTATTTAAGTGAACAGTGACAACATTCCCCAGTCTGTTGAAGTGATATTCACCTCATAGATGCCTCAGAGATACACAGTACAGTAAAATAATGTACCTGAAGTTGGACATTTACATTTTAAACACTGCTGAAGCACTGCTTGCTTTGCAAACAGCAGTTACTGGAGATTTTACTGCATGTCCATGAGCACTTGCTATTACTACACAGCTCAAAGTTGGATCTGAGAGTTTATTCAGAGCTGGACCTGAAAGTTTGTTTCAGTCAGTTCCTAAAACAATTGCTAATGACAAACTGGCCTGACTGTTCAGCCTCATCAGCTGAGTCTCTACATACCCACCGAGACAACACACGTGATAACTGCAGAGACGTGACCACACACTTCACCTGCACTTTGGCCTCTCACCAACTCCTGCTGGCATTCACCAGCACTTCTACACTTCTAAATTAGTTCAGATCATTGCCTTTTTGTATAAAATTAAGATTTCTCTTTCATTTTCATCACCCATGGAGGTGTTCAAGGACTGACTGGACATGGCACTCAGTGCTCCGGTCTGGTCAACAAGGTGGGGGTCACTCAAAAGTTGGACTCAGCCTTAGAGGTGTTTCCAAGTGAAATGATTCTGTGAAATACATTTCATATAAAACTACATAAGCTGTGTACCAGTGCAAAAGTCAGATCAAGGCTCCAAGATGCCAATCATTCTTACAGATACCAAAGGGTAACTTGCTGTTGAAAATTTATAAATAAAGGTTATGAAAAAAAGAAAAATCTTAACCTACAACCTCAGAAATGTAAGATGAGAAAATTCTACTTCTTGACAACACTAATCTGCAGTACAGAATCATGGAATGGTTTGGCTTGGAAGGGCCTAAAGTTCATCTCACTCCACCCCCTGCCATGGGTAGGGACAATTTCCAATAGAACAGGTTGCTCCGAGCCTTGTCCAACCTGGCCTTGGACACTTCAAGGGACAAAAGAATTGGGCAAGGTATGGAGATTCTCTAATGGAAAAAATTAAAATTTTCAGAGAAGGACAAAGTATCCAACACAAGTAAAACTGACAAAGGATCCAACTAGTATTAGAACTAAAGAACCACACATTTCTTTACGGAAAAGGCTGCCCAGGGCACTGGTGGAGTTCCCATCCCTGGAAGTGTTCAAAAACTGTGTTGATGTGGCACACGAGGACACTGTGAGTGGTGACCGTGGAGGTGCTGGGCTGATTCTTAGGCTTGAGGATCCTGAAGGTCTTTTCCAACCTCAATCATTCCATGATTTGCACTTGGGTACAAACAGAGAAGCATTTGGAACCCAAGGCAGGAGCAGTCTCACACTCCTTCACCAACACCTGTGGCAGGGAGCCTTTGGTGTGTCCTGCCCAGCCCTCCAAGCTCCAGAAGCAGATTCCCACAGCAATTCCCAGAAAGCAGCCCCAGCAGGAATCCTGCCTGTCCGGGTCTCGACACAAGAGCACAGGCACAGCAAATGCTACAGAAGGCACAACGCAAGCAGCATTTCTTTGCATGGCAGAGCCAGTTCAGCAGTTTTAGCTCATCTGCTCCCACCTCCACCACTCGATCCCAGGGCCCTCCTTTCCTGCCGTGACACCACTCCTTGTGCAGCTGCACAGTAACTAGACCAGGAAGCAGAACAATGTGAGAAAATCCTATCAGAAGTACAATATCCCCATTCTAGATCAGTTTCCCAATCCCATTCATCTCCCAACCACAAACAACAATTGTGCTGGCACGATTCAGAGCACAGTCCATGGGTGAGAACAGACGGTGAGGAAAAGGGGCTGTTCAGACAGCTCTGTCACCAGAATATTCAAATTACACCCTGGAAAGCTGTGAATTCAAAGTCTTCCCCCTACCCCCAGCACCACACAATCATCTTGCAGCAGCACATTCCAGAGTTTTGCTTTGAAAGCCAATAAGGAGGAAGATTCCAAGGAGGAAAGGACATTTACGAGGCTGACGCACAAGTTAAGAAACTTTGGTTGAATTCATTTTGGTTAAGTCAGAATGTCCTGGGGGCAGCTGGAAGAGCTGCAAGAGGTGGAAGGAGGGATCCATCCCTCACGGAACACACAGCACGGCCCATCCACCGTGGCACCTTCTACCAGCTACAAAAAGAAGATAAAAATTGCTACAAAGAGAAGCCAAGTCTGATTACTCTTCCTAAAACCTGCTAGTACTAGTTCTAAAGTTCTAAGCTATTCTTATAAAGCATCTTTTCCATCTCTGATAATTTAGTCACTGTCTTTCTACCCTGGGATCACAACAAGGAAAGAGTTCTGGTAGGGAAAAAGAAAAATCACCAAACCCCACGTTTTGTATCACAATTCCCAGCAAACACAAGTGGATTACAGTCAGTTCACATTTACGCATGAAGAACGCTTGAGTTTTGGTTATATGACATTTTTAGGGCAAAAGAGCTATTTATCAGACTACTAACATTCTTCTTGTTGCTACCAAATTCCAGGAAGTCTCCAAGTTTTACAGAAACTCCATTGTGGAAAGCAAAATCTGGGACATGAAAATAAACTTCTAACTGCACTTGCTGCAGCGTAAAAATGCCATTTTATTAGTACACATACATTATTGGGTAACTCAAAGTGAATGTATTAGCTAAATTAATCCCATGTTTAATCAGATTTGGTACCTGACATCTGATGAACTGCTTTAATTACAGGTTTTCACCTCTGCCTGTTGCCAGTGAAGAGCCAACTTTGCTCCATCTGAATGCTGCAGATGATACTCAACCACAGGACAACCAGCCTCGAGGTTTTAGGTTTTATGCTCCAGTGATTTTTCTACTACATTACTAATCTGTATGCGCATTTGGGTTGGTTTATTCCAAAAAGGACAGTGTGTTATGTAAAGATGGGAAAGAAGCATTCTACAGCCTAAATATTTTCAGCATGAAGTGATGCATATTTTTTTATATCTCTGTTAACTTCTTAGCAGGAGATGTCATCCTTCTGCAATGGTTACAAAGCATTCCTTGACTGATTATACATTATTTTATATTGACTATATATTAAAAAATTGGTTTTAGCCCTTGAGACAAGTCAGCTCCTCAGGGTCTGTGGGAAGAGCTTCAGCAACGGGCCTTGGAATCCACACGTCCCATTTGTTTCACTTTTAACAGCTACAACAATTATATAAAACATTTAGAGATCCTATTGCAGAGGCCTGCAAGTTGCGTTTCACTATCATTTTAAGCAAATACAAGCTGCTGAAAGAACCAGTCCCACCTTTCCCCAAGGCCAGTTTCCACACGTCCCTTCCTTGAGTCAGCACAAGCCATTCATGAAGACCCACAGCCAACACAAGACACTCACCCCATTAAAAACCAACATTTCTCCTCCCCTTTTCCTTTGGGAAAGAATAAGGGAGAAGCTGAGTTAATTTTAACACGATCAGCTCCCAGTCCAGCTCACTGTGGCCACGTCAGAGTTGGCGCGAGCAGAGCCACAAGGAAAAGAGGAGCACACAACTGCCTGAACTGTGCACGTGGGAATTCATCCTGACTGGAACTGCTCGTGGAAGCACACCTACAGCGGCAAAAACCGGAACATAAAGTATTTAGATACTCAAAGAAAACATTCCCTTTCCCAAGATACGCATAAATGAAAAGAAATTGCTCAAATGAGTTATCGGAGTAGAGTTTACATTATCGACTCGCACTGCGGGGTGAGTTTATATTACCCATTCGCATTCACCTGAGGTGTGGGGGCTTTCAGAGTTTTGTTTAACTTCTTTTTGCGAGAATATGAAAACAAAACTCTTAACTGAGATGGTGGTGCAAGCCAAAACTTCTAACACACGGTGAGGGGATGGGCTGATGACGTAACTCGGCCTGTCCAGAGAAGGGGAGAAAATACACCAGAAAAAAATCATATTACTAAAATCTTCAGTCACTGGGTTTCCAAACGTAACTTTGCCTTTTTTTTAATCGGTGCATGCAGGCTCTGCCACTTTAACTCCAACAAACCAGATTTTCTGTGTCAGAAACCCCAATAACTTTGCAGACATCCCAACCTGAGCTGCTCTCAGAGCCTCTGTCTGTGCTCCCCAGCTCCCATCAGCGATGGGATGGTTCCCTAGGCTGGGATGGCCAGCCACAAGCACCCGGCGTGTGCAGGAATGCGATTCAGAGGAGAGGGACTGGCCCCAGTTCAACCTGGGGCTGGATTCCACCCGCGGGGCGGCTGCGCTGCTAAAAGCAGAGCAGTTACAAGAAACTAGTCGCGCTAACACACCCTCATCATAAATGCATATTTGTGGTTCTCTCACTGTGTTCAGACCTTTCCCTTTATCTCATCAGTTGTACTTGTACCCTGAGCCAGAGCACTTGTCCACAGGATAAACTTATCTCTACCTATCTAGGAAAAAAAAAAAAAGTACACTGGAGCGTGCTCTGATCAGTCAGAGAACCAGTAACACCCTTTCCCAAATCCAGCTAAAATCATACCCACAATCACTTCACTATTCATCCTCAGGAAGTATATTCATTGGTTCTAAAGTTTAAATTGCATTTCAGCTTATCATCTCCTTGATCTTTTGTTGTGACAAAATAAGAAAAGCAAAATCTCCTTTAACCTCTTCATAACCCTGCTCTGCGCCATACACCTCTGTCATGGCATGTTGCTTGGATCAAGCAGCTCGCTGTCACCACAACATCCTTCCCTCCACCTCTTCCAGCTCTGAAACCACATCTATGGACCAGAAGAAAAATGCATTTTAATTAATACGTTTGAGACCCTTTTCCAATCTGAAACACTCAACCATTCCATTAAACACAAAAAAAAAAAAAAAAAAAGAGAATTCACTGTAAGATTGGGCCGTTCAAAAGTTCTGCTCAATGAGCGAGTCCTTGACGCAATTTTGTTACTTACACAGAACCTTTTTCTTTTCAATGTGTTACAAACTAACAAAGCACACTTCCCAAATTTCCAGCAGGATAAATCATAACTTCAGCGGGTTTATCACCCGTATTTATAATTGAACTACCCTGTTCCAAAACACTCTTCCTTTTGTCGGCACTAGGACTGAAACCAACTGGAACACATTGTGCTGGGTAACCAGAGAGCCTTGAGCCCCTCTAGTAACATCCTAAAAAAAACCTTACAAGCTACCAGTGATAATTTCAAAGAGAGAGACGATTATTCTGAGCAGTTTGAGAGCTTCTAATATGTACTTCAATTCATTAAAGTCTTTTTATTTCTTACACCTTCATCTCTCACCAACACACAACTCCAAGTTAATGACTATATTAACGTCCTTAAAAAGCTAAATCCTCAAAAAGCTAAATCTTTCCTGTAACAACATTAAACCTGGTTTAAACCTTCACTTCAGAGTAATAAGAGACTTTCCATTTATTTCGTCATATGGCCCCAAAATTGCTCCCCTCCCAGCTGTACTGTGGGCAGTATAACAAACTACTAGTAAACTACTAACAGGTACTTCTGGTATCACAAACTAATAGTAGTGGATTTCAAGTCTTTTAAACACGAGAAAATGAGTGAAAATACTCTGTAGTATTGTAACACTTGTCCTGATGAACTTACCCATGCTCACGTGCACTTGTCAGAGCTCAAATTCGGTGTTATGAAAACAGAAGTTAATTTAATTTACTTTTAAACCCACTTCATCCCTTCCTGGTCCGACTCCCCACAGACGATGCTGCTTTACCGCGGTGCACGGGGATAACACCCGGAGATGCTCCGAGCTCCCGGCACCGGGATCCAGGACCCTCCGCTTCCCGGGCTCTGCGCCTGTTTTTACCCCAAAACCAGGGCATCCCGCCCCAAAAATCCGAGCCTTCGGGTTCCGCTGAACCGCGTTCCCGGGAGACTTTAATGAGCAGCTTTGGGGACCCCCACCCGCCCGCGCTCCCCGTTAGTTCTCGCTCCAGGCCGGAGCGTGTCCGTTCCCCGGGCCGGGCAGAGCCGGGGCCAGGGGGGCCGGGAGGGACCCCAGGAGGGACCCCGGGCGGGCCGCAGCCCCCCGCCGCCGGCCCCGCCGCCGGAACCTGTCGGGACACATTCTTGCGGCGGCCGCGGCCGGGCCAGGAATGCGGCCGGGGGAGCCGAGGCGGCCCCGCGCGGCTCCGGGGCCCCTCCGGACGCGCATCCCGGGGCGGGGGCGGCGGGCGGGCGATGCCCCGCGGGGCCCGGGGCGGCCCGGAGCGCGGGCCCGGCGGTACCGGCGCTGCCCCCCC
>VZSR01000393.1:858761-872439 GCA_013398615.1 Brachypodius melanocephalos
TCAGGTAAAAGTGCTACCTATGAAGAGAACAGGTGTGTTTCCAGCATCACACCTGCCCCATCCTCAGGAGAGCCTGGTGCTCCTGGATCCAAACCAGCTGACCTTTATGGAATCTTCTGCCCTGAACAACCCCAACTCAGCAGGGTGACACTGTTACCAACATCTGCCTTCCAGCTTCAAAACCTTTCCCTAATACGGAATCCACTCTAAACTGAGCCCAAACCGAGCTCACTGTTCACAATTTTGTGTTAAATGCGAAGGCAGCCCTGCAGTGTTCTTACTTCAAGTTCCCTGGCCTTTGGTTTTAAAAAGCAGAGTGTAGTTCCACATCCAAGAATTTCTCCTACACAACCTTCTAGAGGACATGGTAGTTTTGTGGAAGAGAGAAGAATCCTCACAACCCACGGGAGGTTTTCACAGCAGGACCCCAGGGAATCACTGCCCTGTTTGCTGCAATCCCAGGGGATGATCAGCTGTGCTGGAGATTTGGATTGAGAGACAGTGTTGGTGGCACAGCCCTGCTGAAGGGCAATGGGCACCGGGACACCACTTCCCTTTATTTAGCAGATCCCAAAGCCCCAGATCAGTGTGCTGGAAGAGCTGGAAAGGTTCCTGCCTCTGCACAGGAAGCAAACTGTGCACTGTCTGCACTTCAAGGCCGACTGCACAACAAACAAAAACAGGGCAAGAGGGGAATACTCTCCTCTATTCCCAGACAAAACCAGCATTATCCTCAAATCCCAAATGCATTTCTTTTCCCTTTTCATTTTGGGAGAAGACACCAGATTTAATTGTTTCCCCCATCTGGTGCACATTCACAGTACGTAAGAATGAGTTTAGTTTCCCATACATGTGTCAGATCATGACCTCAGAGAGAAAGAAGAATCTGCATTTCCAGAAGCCACATGCCAGCTCCCACTGGCTCTGCCACGCACAGCACGAAAACACCCAAACCAACCAGGATTCGACAGAAGTTGTTCACAGGGTATACATTCCAAAGCAACAAGTACAAATACTACAAAATGAACAGAAACACTTTTAAAATTCATGTATTTGTTTAACCGTTAAAAACAGACAGGTACAGAAAGAGGTGGCCAAACTAACAATTCCCTGCCACTCCAATTAGCATTGCCTGCATGCTCCGGGAATGTTCTTGCGGAACCAAAGCTCTGAACATCTTTTCTGGCAAGGGCTGGAGACAACTGGCAGATGATTCCTGACTGTGTGAAGGGCTGAGGCAGAGCCACAGGCTCAGGGCAGCTCTTTCATGGTGTCTGGCTTAACGCAAAGGCATTGAGAGAAAAGGTTGTCTGGGGGTTATGTCAGAGAGCGAGAGAGAGTGAGAGAGAGCAAGAGGGACACCACACCAGTGTTAGGGAATGCTGAAAGTTCCTCTTTCCCTGCCACTGCAAGAGGGAAGTACAACAGATCTGTGGGTCCCAGAGTTAGGATAGAGTTTGGAATTAGCTTGGTCCCATGAATATCAACATCACTTGACAGACTCAGAGATAAAAGCAAGGCAGGAAGGCTAAGGGCAGCAGAACTCCATGTGTTGCACACACACACTCTCTCTCCCTCTCTTCAGGCTGTCTGAGGCCCCAGCGAGGCCAGCTCAGGAGCTTTTCCCATCCACCATATAATAGCGATACATTAAACCTAAGACCAGTGCTCCAAAGATGGGGATCAGCCATGTCGACCAGAAACTACAGGGAGAGAAAAACAAACAACAAACTAAAATGTACACACCACAGAAACCAGAAGAATGCGTCTAGTTAATAATCCATTCCCACTGCTCATCCCCTGTTACACATCCAGGGAACACCTGGGAACTGTACCCACAGGTTGGCCCCCTGAGCAGGGCCACAGCCCGGGCAGGCCCCACTGTCCCCATGCACAGGCTCTGCCAGCCCCCAGGAGAGGCCCAAGTGTGGCCTCATGCCTTATAAAATAGCAGCTGGATGGCTGAAGTTTCCAGCTTGGCATGTCCAGAGACCAGTGGAGGGGGGGGTTGTTGTTGGTTTGGTTTTATTTTCCTTAAATAAGTCAGGCTGTAATTTGTGTTGTACAAACAACACAGTTGACTCAAGGATGGCAACGGCTACAGCTGTGCCCCAGTAAATCTGCCTTGCTCAGACTCCAGAGGCCACAGGCTCACCCTCAGCAGCCTCCTGAGCAAAACCTCCTGAGCAAAACCTCCTGCACGAGCTGCAGGAGACCAGGGCCCTGTCCTGGTTTGAAGGATTTTCAACTAGACAGTGCTGATCATGGTAAAACCCTCCAAAAACCCATCCATCAGTGTGTTGTGCCACCCCTCGGCCCACAACAACCACCCAAATAACCCCTGGAGTTACAGGGATGCAGCCACTGCCGTGCAACACCAGCACATGGGGCAGAGAATTCCAGACACTGGGATGCTGGTTCTGCCCAGAGCAGAGCAGACCCGGGCTCACGTCCAGCAAGGGAGGTGCACATTCTGGCACTTGCTCTGGAGTTATCTGCTTGCCAGAAGGGCACTGCAGTATGTCCCCAGGGATCTTCCTGCCCTTTGGAGTTAATATGCAGCTCTACAAACTGAGTCCCAACCCCTCCATTTCCCACTCTTATTTGCAGGAGATACTATACCTTGTTTGGCCTGAGGATGTCCTACTTGGCTTCTGGAGGAGGAAAGAGGGAGTTAGCAGGGGAACAAAGAAATATTAAATATGTGCTAATAAGACAAGCCTGAACATGTGATTACAAACAACTCTCCTCTCCAAAACACCCCCTGTCACCAGTGTGGATGATTTTGGGGATGTTTGCTGTCATCTTCATTTTCTTTCCATCAATCCAATCTGTCCCACCCAGTCACCAACTTCATGCTGGAACTTGCATCCCTCTCAAAATAAGGCCTTGTTTATTACATCACAGTTTTGGGGTGGTTTTGTGCTTCCCCCTTATTTATTTGTACACTACTGTTTCTGTCTCTTGCTGCCATCTTTAGATTACATTGGAACCTCCTTTTAAAACAGATTATGCCCTCTGGAGAGAGCCCTCAGCTGTGCATAACGTGCTTATTGATCAGAGGAGAAAAATACTTGAACAAAGTATTTAACTCAGATCCAAGGGAGCTACTCTGCTCATCACTGATTTCTGTGCACATTTTCAGCATGTGATTCTGTTTATGAATCGGAGTTGAATCAAAAAATAAATTTTAAGGTTAATATATACGTAATCACACAGCTCCACATCATAACTAAGCATAGGCTTTACCCAGCCTGAGTTATCCTTGATTTCCCTGCTGACAATTCCCTTCTAGGCTCCTGCTGCTCTGCAAGTGGTCCTGCTCAGAGGAATATCTCCTGAAAGCCTTGCTGAAGGCAGAGCTGTGCCCTGTCCAGGTCTCCCAGCCCAGCCAGCTGCGAGGCACATGTTTACCTCCCAGCTGGGACTCTATTTATTGCCTTTTCCCTCTCCCCATCCCTTCCAAAGGCATTTTTGCAACACTCTGCCCTGTTCTAGTCCAGGAGTACCTGAGTGTTAAGCAATACCACTGATCCCTGAGGCAGTTAACAGAGAATTTCTGTTTGCCAGCCGGCCCCTGGCTGTCTCCTGTTCTCCAAGGGAACAACAAGGAAACCAGTTCCGTGGTCAGGACACAGCCAGAAATGCAAAAAATGGTCTGTGGCTCAAGGTGTGGAAAAAACATCGCTGCTGCCAGCGGAGAAATGGCACAAAAACTCACTTCCAATTTCCCACTGAGGTGCCCACTGAGCTTCAGAACAAAAACAAAGGTAGAATTTGCTTGGGAAATTTATTCATGTGTAGTTTGCGTAAACATAAAGCCACAAGCTCCACAGGAAAAAAAAGAGGGGGGACAAAAACCTCCAAAAGACATGTGACATTAAATAAAAGCAGAAGACTGAAATGCTGAAAGCTTACCTTAGAACTTTCCTTTTCACGATCATTCTGTCAGGGGAAAAAGATGAAAAGAGGTAAGTGCTGACTTCAAAGGAAGGCTGCAGCCTTTATGAGGGAATTGTTCTGTACAAAGGTAATTGCCTGGGCTCAGTTTACAAAGGAGTCCTTCCTTTGGCACCCAAAGGCAGGCAGGAAGGTGGTGTTTGTGCCCCTGGGAACTCTCACCCTCCTGAGCTCAGAATGACAAGGCAAGGGTGGATTATGCTTCCACCAGTTACAGGGGGAACCCATGAATTCAGCTTAAATACCCTGATTTAAACGAAGCGAGAAATCTGTCCTGAATGGTGGAAGGAGAAGACTAATTTAGGTCAGTTTCCCAGCAGAAACCCTGGACAACACAGGGACTGCCTAAACCCCTCAACTACTAACTTATTTCACAGGACACCCCTTGGTGTCTTTGTTTGGGGGTTACACGAGGCACTCACCGGGTGGACCTCTCCAATGTAGTACTGCTTCAGCATTTCCCTGGCATCTGTGGAATGTCCCACATCTTCAAAGCTCTCAGTGGCATCTCTGCCAGCTTGCTCAAGCAACACCTCTTCTCCACCTGGGTGCTGGAAGAGAAGAGTCCAGGTGAGCCAAGGGCTGGTTGCAGAAAGGCACTGAGGATGTCATCAGCGTTCCTCCCAACCTGCACTGCTGGATGCCTCAACCAACACCATCAATAAAATCTGCCAGAGTCAATTGTCCAACTTCTCCTCAGGAATTCACAGACACCAAGAGGAAAGGATATTTTACTTCTTCATTTACTACAAAAATGATGTTTGGCTGACCCTGCAGACGGATGTGCAATAGTGAACTTGATCCTGTGTGCAACCACCAGTGACACAGCGGGAGGAAATCATGAAGTCTCACAAAAATTGTACTGTTTAATATCCTACACTGACTTCAGAGACCCAGAGCTACAACAGCCAAATCCCCAGGGAGCTCCACAGTGACAGTGCCACTGCTGTGGGTGGCAGCTGGTCACGGCTGACTCTCAGATGGGATGAACTGACACAAACCCCAGGCGTGGTGGTGCTATTGTCTGTGGTGAGCGGGGCTCTGTCCACTGTTGATGCCACAGATCCAGGAACAGACTGGCAATGAAAAGCACTAACCACAGACCTAGCAAAGGACAATACCCTTACAGCCTGGGTGTGAACCACCAGCTAATCCAGTTACACCAATAAAGTGGTCACACATCCCAAGGCACGCACAGGGACTAACCCAGTTTTCCAGGGCTTCAGGCAACCAGCCCTGAAACGGAGAAGAGATGTTGGGCTACATTTCACATCAAAGGACCAACACACCTGCTTCTCCCTGACATATCCTCCTCCTTCCCACAGACGCAGAGCAGTTGCCACTCCCCCTCTTCCTTCAGTTTGTCTGCTTTTGCTACCAAAAGTCTGAATATTGTCACCAGGCCATCCCACCTCATACCAAACACAGGATGGACACAAACCAGCCCCGTTGTTTGCTCCTGTGGGTTGCTGCAGCCAATCCTGCAATCCTCATATCACAGCTCTTTATTTGGAATAAATCCCTTTACTGTCCAGATTCGTCACTAAACCAACATGGAGCTTTCTCAGGAGCCACAAAGGGCAAAGTGGAGGGACAGTTTGTGAGCAGGCAGCTATCAGGTGGCTGAGCTGGGGCACCAGGTGAGGCTCTGTGGCTCATTCCCTGTGTCCAGCTGTAGTTCTGGCTGCCCTTTCTCACACACCAACCCTCAGGCTCGCTTGATCCCAGAGGAGTCAGAGCAGGGACTGCTGGAGGTTGTCTATTTACATTGCTCAGAACTGTCTAATTTCCAGCTATGATCCACTGAAAAGCTGCTCATTTATCTAAGCCTTCTAGAAGAAATCCTGCCGCATCAGAAATCTCATATTTCAGACAGGGAAACACCTGAATTTTAAGCAGACAACCTTCCTTTCCTAATAATTCACCCTAGAAGGACAGACAAAACCTTGCAGCAACAGGGAATGTGCAGTGGATCTTTCAATGGCATCCAGTCTCTCCATAGGCAAGAAACAAGAGGAAGGATAAAACTCAAGAGAGAAGGAGAACAGTAAAGTTCACTCTTCTTTACATCTCTGGCTCTGAAGCCTTTCTATGCACTTACTAAATCCACAATTATTTATTTGTGCACATCTGTCTTTCACTGCAATCTCCAAGCCTAAAAGAAAAAGACCTTCAAGATATTTTGGCATCTCCTATTTCTGAAGGACTCTGTCTTCCAGACAGCACTGCTGCAGCCAGACAATTCCTACCTTGTCCTACCCCAGCAAACACAAACCCAGACTATTTGTACAGGAAGTCATTGACTCTGCCACAAAACTGCCCAAATCTGCAGCTCAGCTGCTGCAGGAAAACATGGGAACAGTGCTGCGAACTATGGAGGGGGGAAAACAACTTCCAGGGGAAACAATGGCTGCAGAATGTCACTTTCTGACAAGAAACAGCCAAAAGCAAACCGGACGGAGAGAGGTGACAATAAAATTGGGTCCTTCCTGTCATTGGACCTTCAGCACAGTGAGTAGCAGTGACTTGGAACTGAGGGCATGCAGCAAAGGCCTCCAGGAGCACATCCCAAACTTCCACAGGGAGAGAGCCTGGAGTCCCCTCCCCACAAACTCCAAGGACTTGTCTGCAAATGTCTGGCTGGGAATTGCTGGTACAGACACAAAGGAGCTCAGCAGCAACACTAAGCTCCAGGGCTAATCAGATCACTGTGTCAGGTAAGAGAGAAGATCATCAGGTTGAGGAGGGCTGAAACTTTCATTGCTAGTGCCCAGAATTAAAGAAATAAACCAAGAGAGGGAAGAGTATTCCTGTGCAATAATCACATGCCAGCACCATCCAAGCCAGAACCAAGGATGAGCAGTCACCTGGGTGAACGATCCACTCATCCTGCACAGCGCTGGTTGTAAGGGTGGAAGAGGTTTTCCAAGAACACCTCTGCAAAGCTGGAGCAAGTCATGAGGAAATTCAGATGCCTGGTGCTCCTCCTTCTCTTGAACAACACTATACCTGAAACCAACTGAGCGATTTGGGTCAGTGGTGTCACAACCCAGGCTCCTTCCACTTGGAAACTGGAAATGGATTCCTGCTCGCACTTATCACGAGGATCAGGAACGGCAGCATGTGCTGAGACACGGAGCTGTGGGGGCTGCTGTGGCTTGTGGGCTCACATAACAGACACAAAAGCTTCCTGGAGAAACGTGGATCTCCAGACTCTCCTAGTCATATGTGAAAATGGAGAGAAACCGTATCCCTCCTGCAGAACTGTAAGTCTCCTGCAGATTGTGCACAAGTTAAAAGCTCAGATTTTGATACCATGGTGCAGTGTGAGCCTGACAGACCCCAGAGCATCTGCAGGAGGTACAGCTGCCTCCCTCCAGCCCCATTCACCCCAAGCACACAGCCCCTCCTGCTCCAGCCACAGCCTGCATGTGCTTATCTAGACCACTGCAACCGGGAGTAATAGCAGGTATCCTGGTGTGGTCCAGTTACCCAGATTTGGGAGGAAATAGATCACCACAAGGCTCTCTTAGATTTTAAAATAATCCCATTTCATTTCAGGCACTCACAGGCTCTCTGAAGCACAGGAGATTCACCTCCCAGAAACATCTGCAACACTTCGGTTGCTGCCTTTGCACATCTCCTGGATTTGGTTCGTGTTCTTATAATTCAGTAAATTTTGTTATGGTTTGATATGTGTTTTGTTACTCCTATTACACATAATGTGAACTGGAAACTTAAACTGGTCTACACTTCCAGCAGCACAGGGATTTCGGGCTGGCTGACCTGCAGTGCATAATTTGCAGGAACCATGAAGCCAAATTCAGCCTTTCAGCGGTGACTTCTTCAGGATTGCACAATCCCACCCATGGAATGTGCCAGCAGCCTCAGCAATCCCAGCCAAACAATCTGTGAGCAAAGGCCAGGAGAGGCCCCCAGCAGATCCCTCTCCAGTGAGCACATGGGGCCGGGGGACACACAACAGGACACCCCAAGAGCTGAGTGCACCACGCAGAGCTCTGAAGCACCAGCTCCCCAGACAGCTGCAGCTTCCAATCCAGACAAGCACTCCTGCTTCCCATCAGCTGCACGTCGTTCCCTGCCACTCCAGAGGGTAACAGATAGAAAGGGGATTTTTGCCAATAAATTAGGCCTTGATCTACAGTTCCCCTGTGCCAGCAAGGGGTGTGCACTGCACAGTGTTGTGTCAGCTATGCTGGCACAGCTCAACAGTGCCCTTATTCTTCTTCTTCTCCCTCATCCAAGTAGGTCTTTTTATGTCAGAAAAACACAAATGGGAAAAAGGGCTGGAAAGGACAGAGTGAAATATCATCTCAGGGTGAAACAACATCTCAAGGTGACACTCAGGGCACTGCTAAACCTGGCTTGTTGGAGGGACTGAAGTGTTTTTCTGGGCTCACTTATAATTCCAAAGGTGTCCCAGGGAGCAGGTCCCAGACTCCATCTTAGAGAGAACATCAAGATGAAGACTCAACCTCTCTGCAGTGTCCACGCTCTGAATTACAGCACAGAGATAAGTCTAAGACAAGATTTGCATCTCCTGCCGCTCTGTCCCAAACTCCAGCTCATTCTGGCACTTCCTAAACCCTGTCCCAGCATTTTCTTATTCAGAAACCAGCTGTGAACTGCTTTTCCAAGTTTTTTGCCTTGTCTTCCCCTGCATCTACTTAGCCTTTGTGCACCCACAACTCCCTCCCACCAAACTGTCCTGCTTCCACCTTGCACATCTCATCCCACCAAACTGCCCTGGAGAAAAGGAGGCTCAGGGGGACCCTCGGCCTCTCCACAGCTCCTTGACAGGAGGGGGCAGCCAGGGGGGTCAGGCTCTGCTCCCAGGGAACAGGGACAGGACAAAAGGAGACAGCTTCAAGCTGGACCAGGGGAGGCTCAGGATGGACATCAGGAGGAATTTTGTCGTGTTGTTCATTGGAAGGAACTGCCCACAGAGGTGTTGGAGTCCCCATCCCTGGAAAGGTCTGGATGTGGCACTCAGAGCTCTGGGCTGGGGACAAGGTGGGGATTGGGCACAGCTTGGACTCCATGGTCTGGGAGGGATTTTCCAGCCTGGACAATTCTGTGATTTGGTCATTTTCTGGACCCAAAGAAGAAACCAGATTATGTCCAACTTTATAAATAAATACTGAGAGCTGCAGAGCAAGGCACAAACTCCAGTTGCCAGGTGATCACTCCCTCCTGCCTGATCCAGCTCTAGCCTCACCATGGCAGCTCTGTCACTCCCCAGCACACAGGCTGCAACCACGTGGGCCTGGAGGGAAACCAGAGTTGAATTCAGACCAGCAGAACCAACAAGCTGGAACACCTGCATTTCAGTGAAGTGTCTCCTTTGGAGCTGGTTCAGCCCAACCTTTGTACATTGCCCTGCAAAGGCCACAGAATTTTTACTGTTATTTTAAGCTGGGATAAACCCCTCTGAAATTTTCGTAGAACCACAGAATATCCTGAGTTTGAAGGGATCATAGAGTTCAACCCCTGGCCCTGCACAGACACCCCAAAATCCCACCCTGTGCATCCCTGAAAGCATTGTCCAAAGCCTCCTGGAGCTCCGGCAGCCTCAGGGCTGTGCCCATTCCGTGGGGAGCCTGGGCAGTGTCCAGCACCCTCTGGGGGAAGAAGCTTGCCCTAAAATCCAACCTAAACCTCCCCTGGTACAACTTCATGCCATTCCCTCAGGCATTACTATTTTGTTGCTGTTTATTCTCACTCCATCTCCAGCTCTCAACAGTTAGGACACCACTCTCAACCTTCTCAAAATCAGAAGACAAAAAGCAGTGAGTCTTGAAGGAATTTTTGTCCCCACAGCTAAGGGAACTGTAGCTTTGGCAGAAGCTGCATTGTTTGCAACCCCCTGGTGCCTGGTCCTCTCTGGTATCACTGTCACCTCCTCCTCCAAGTTCTGGGGTGCCCCTGCAGACTTCATACTCCAACTCCTGAAGGGCCCCGATCCCGTTCACCCTTCAAGATGCGGAGTGAGGTCCCGTGACTGAAGGAAACCTGCGCCTCGCCTGGACATGCCTGAACAAAATTTCTGGGAAACCTGGAATTGCCTCAGATGAGCCCAGCACAACCCCTGCCACCGTGACCCGCCATCCCGTCCGTCCCTTGGAGGTAGAACCGCGGGCATGAGGCCGCTCCGAGACCGCACAGCCCGGCCCGGGGAGCTGCCCCGGGGACATCGGGACCCCCACAAACCCCGGCGGGGCCTGCTGGCCCCCTCCTCTCGCACCCGCCCCCGGGATCTCTGTCCCCACGGCAGTCCCTGACCCTCCAGGGCCCTCCCCGCCCCTCTCGGCCCCACAGGACCCGCCAGCCTCTCCCCGCTCCCCTCAGCCCCCAGGGGCGGGGCCGGGCCGGGCAGCCCCCACTCCAGGCCTCACCTCCTCCAAGAACCGAGTGACATCGTAGACGCGCCCGTGAATCACCAGCCAGGCCTCACGGCTGGAGTTCCGCTTCGCCACCTCCTCCAGAGTGAACACGGGCGCGGGCCCGTCCCCCGCCGCCGCCACCGGGGCCTCTCCGCGCCGCCCGCCCTCCATGCTGCCCGGCGCGGCTCCGCGGAACGCGCAGCCTGACCCGCGCCGCCCGCCGTAGCGATGGCACCGCCCCGCGCAGTTCCCTTTGCACCCGAGAACCAATGGGAAGCAAGCCAGAATGGGGCGCTGCCAGTGCAGCCAATGGGAGTGCGCGGCGGCGGGCGCGGGCCAATCGGGAGCTTCCGGGGCAAAAGGCGGGAAACGGCGCGCGAGCGTGGCCTCTGGGGCGGCACCGGGAGCGGATCCCTCAGCCCCAGAGCCCTCAGCCCCCCTTCCCTCAGTGCTGGCTCCGAGCCGCCCTGCTACCCACCAGAGAGCACCGTGCCCGTCAGCAGCCTGCCCTCAGCTTTTCCACTGTTCCTTTTGGTTCTTCCTGCCTGTATATAAAACAGATGTGATCCCACAGCCCTCTGAACCGAGCCGGTGGCAGTGCAGCACATCCCCAGGTCCTGACTTTTCCCAGGTTCCAAAGCAAAGTTCACATTCAAGCCCGACGAGAAGCGCTGGGTAATTCTCTCCTCCCTCCAGCCGTGCTGAGCACATTCAGGGTCAGAGGCTGTTCAGAAGCTCAGGGACCCGAGTAACTCATGAACCCGATGGTTTTCCTTTATGAACTGGCATTTGTGGAATTTATTTCCTTGCACTTGTGGCACAGGTACAAGGCTGGGCAGTGGATGTTTGTTTAACAACTGCTGAGGAGGCAGAAATGCCGTGTTGTCAGTGCTAAAGCGTGACCAGCACTGGCTAAAGGTTAAAAGTGTGTGCAGGGAGAGTCCAGCAGGCCCACGGCTGGGCAGGTCACAAATCCCCCTGGATCCTAAAGGGAGCTCCAGTGAAGTTCTCTGTTTGGACAAGTCCATACATTCACCTACCCAGATACTGGGATGTTAAAGGCTCAGCCTGTTTTGAAACCTCTCCACAGTCACCTAATAAATATCAAAAATCGAGCTGCTGCTTCTTTTGATCCTTTGTCTACCTTTTCCTGCTCATAGGTGCTGTTTCCCTGGCTCTGTGTGTAACCCAGGATCCTCTGACATGGAAATGTTTCCAGCTCCTTCAGCCCAGCTCTTGGCACCTTTCCAAACCAATGTCTTTCCTTCTAGGTCCTTCCCTGCCCAACCAACAGTTCCAACAGGAAGAGCTACATTTGCTCAGATTGGTTCAGAGTTTCTGTAATCTGCTTGATGGGTTTCTTAATAAGTGCCTCTGTGCTTCCTTCTCTTCATCCCTCATGCCTGGAGGGTTTCTCTGTGGAATCTCAAAGGGATCTCATGACCCTCCTCCACATTTCCCTTGTCCCCTGTTCCATTGCTCCCTGGTTTTCTGTGGCTCTCCACTGCCTTTCTAAGGCCAGAATGGCCTTGGAAGGGACCTTAGAGCTCCCCCAGTCCCACCTCTGCCATGGGCAAGGACATTTTCCACTATCCCAGGGTGCTCCAAGCCCTGTTCAACCTGGCCTGGGACATTTCCAGGGATCCAGGGGCAGCCACAGCTGCTCTGGGAGCTGTTGTCCTGTCTGATGCTCCAGCACGGCGAGAGCAGAGCCTGGTGACCAGGACCCTGGTGGTTTTCCTGTTCTGTTTCCTGCTGTAACTCCTCCAGAAGGATGTGACCGGCATGAGAGCACGGCAACGTGCAGATCCTGTTCCCTGCAATATTTTCTTTCATCTGTAATCACTTCATCAAAAGCCATAAATCAGTGAGGGGAGGCTCAAATGCACAAGCACGGCTGCAATTTGTGCCTTCCTGCCCAGTGTTTTGTTTGGCACATGGAACTCCAAAGCTTTTCCTGAAAAATTGATGATGACACCACAGGAGGACTCAGTGAAACTGCATAGTGAGGCCACTGGCATTCCTGCTTCTATCATCCCTGCTTCCTCTTCATTTATTGGAGACGACTCAGGGAGCAATCCAGTGGGTTTATTTCTGTATTTACTCTGGAATCCACAGTTCCAGGCTTGTTTTCCAATCCTGGGTGCTATTAACACACTGTTGGCTAAGGCAGACCCTGAGGTGGTGCAGGAGGGAAGCCTGGATTGGGGTGCTAATGCTGTGCCCTCCACAGCTTCAGAAATTTGTCAGGAATTGCCTCCTTCTCTGCCGGGAGGATCACTGCTCTTGTGACAGAGAGAGCAAAACCACTCTGCCCATGAATATTCCACATGGAAAAGCGTTTGACCCGGAGCATGGCACTCGGTCACCTCCCCTCAGCCCAGGAAGCAGCTGTCGGTATCACTCCTCACATCCCTCCGAGCGCCCTGCACGGCATTCCAAACGTGGCTGTCCCGTGTCCCGCTCCCACCCTGCTCCCCAGGGCAGTCCCCCCGCCCCAGGTGACTCTTCTGCCTCACACAGATTATCTTTATCTTCCTTTGTTTGCCAATAAAAATCCCTCCCAGTTTTTCTGTTTTCCATCTGACACACGGATTTTTCCCGTGTGTGTTTCCTCCTCCCCTGGCCTGAGGCAGAGGGAAGGGAGGATCCCAGATCACCTCATGCCAGAGGAATTTTCACGTGCTTTTCCATCTCAGGTGAGAGAGCCTCCAGGACAGTGTTGGGGATGTTCCCCGGGCCAAGGAGACACTGTCCAAGCAGGACACCCCAGAGTGGCAGAGAATCACCCCATGATCCTGAGGATCTGCTTGCCAGTGCCTTCCCCTCCAGGCACCAGTTCTGCTCGGGAATTAGCGGGATCTCTGGGAAGACAGGACTTCTAATTCACTACCCCAAGTCTGAGTGACTGTGGGACGATCTATGCCCCAAAATCCTCCCCAGGGGACCGAGTTTGCTGTTCCAGGTGAGGGGGATTGGCAGGTGGCAACACAGAGCACAGGAGAGTGGGGGTTGTTTGGAAGACGAGAATAAAGGCCTGTGCCTGCGCTGGCAGGGTGGCACTGCCAGGCTTGGGTGACACGAATTTAACACACTTAGGCTTGCTCAGGTGAGAAACTCGCTCGGGGGTCTCAGCACTTAGAGGTGGGCGTTTATCTGGAGCCGGTCCTGTCGGACGGACAAGAGGGCCGAGCCCGAGCTGTGCCCGGTGCCCCTTCCCGCCGGGCTCCCGTAATTTCCCTCGTGTCCGCCAGAGGCCGACCAACGCTTCCCGGCGGGGCTGGCGGGGTGCACGCCGGGAGCTGTAGGCGGGC
>VZSR01000393.1:873982-898115 GCA_013398615.1 Brachypodius melanocephalos
TTTCTTTTCAAACTAGTCAGTGCCAGCAGCTCAGCTAAAAACGCAGCTGCTGCAGCTTCTGGCGCAAGGCTAGCACTGCCGCTTTGTATCTTTTTCTGCTCTCTGCTGAGAACCGAGGGAAAGAACCCAGCCGGCCCGGGCTGCTGCTTGCAGGGCAGCCACCTCCCCCCACACCTCCCCGGAGGCCCGGCCCGGCTCCAACTGCCCGGAGTTGGGGGGCAGCGGGGCCTGGACCGGCCCGGTCCGGACTCACAGAGGGATGTTAGTTGCTCGCCAGCCGGAAGTCCAAGAGAGCTTGAACTCTCAGGTGATATTTCATGAATATCTTCCAAAAGTCGTACTCTGCTCTCCCAAGTGGCCAAACGACACGCCAATCAAAAGAGCCAACTCTGATTGGTCCATTGTGGCTCAAACCAGAACATTTTACCTTTCGATTTTTGGTGATATTCATAAAACTCACTATTAAAATTATATACTATATACAACTTTTATTTACTCAAAACAATTTATTATAATTTTACTTAACATATAATACTTGCTTTGCTTTTAAATTCTTATATTTAATTTCATTTTACAGTTTAGCTCCATTGTAGCTCAAACAACCATTTATCCCTTGATGACCCTCTAGCTCACATTCAGAGCAGGTTCTGGGAGCAGCTGGAGTTCCCATTCTTGTTTCTGCAGGCACTGGGGTGCTTGGGCATTGCAGGCAAGGAGAATTCCTGAAATCAGGTGGCTTTGCTGCTCCTTGGTTACTCTCCTGTTCCTCTGGCCTTTTCCTGGCCTTATCTCAGTTGTGCCTCGTTGTGCCTGGAGAATTCCAGACAGGAAAGGCCCAGTCCTTGCCCACATATTTGCTGTGTTGTCACTGATTCCCTTGCCCAGAGTGTTCTTACCTGATCCTATGAATCTCTCCCCTAGAAGAAGAAGAATGAGTGGCTGGCTGTCATCAAGGAGAAGAATCCCTCTCATCCAAAGGTCAAAAACTTCTCCTATGAGGACTTCCAGCAGAGCATCTTTGAGTTCCTGGAGGGCTATGTGAACGACTCGGAGCCGGCGCTGCTGACGGTGCGTGTCCACCCCGCTGCCCCGGGCATCAGGTGCCTGATTACAGCAGGTTAAACCTGGAACATGCAATACAGATCATTCCTAAGAGGTTTATATGGTCAAACACGTTTTTCTATCCATGAAACGCCTTTGGGAGGAGATAAAATGGAATGGGAATCATTTCTGTTAACAGTGCTGTGCTTTTTCTCTCTTCCAAGCTGTTGAAAAAGACTTTGAATTCAGAACATGCCAACAAAGGAGAATCCTCGCTGGGAACTTCTGAGTCTGCAGATGGGCTCAACAACCAGGCAGCAGCTCCGGAGGCCTCGGGAAGACCAGAGGCCCCAGCCAGAGCTCCGGATGCCTCGGGAAGAGCAGAGCCTCCAGCCAAGGCTCCAGAGCTCTTGGGCAGAGCAGGGCCCTCAGCTAAGCCTTCAGAGTTCTTGGGCAGAACAAGGCCCTCAGCCAAGCCTCCAGAACTCTTGGGCAGAGCAGGGCCCTCAGCCAAGCCTCCAGAGTTCTTGGGCAAAGCAGGGCCCTCAGCTAAGCCTTCAGAGTTCTTGGGCAAAGCAGGGCCCTCAGCCAAGCCTCCAGAGCTTGCAGAAGCAACAGAAGACCTGGAGGGAGCTGCCAGCCCTGCAGGAAGGGCGGCTGGTCCCACAGCTGCTGCAGAAATTATGAAAGAAGCCGGTGGCCCTGCAGTAACTGAGGAACCTATGGAAGTAGTCATTGACCCAGGAGAAGCAACACCTGAGCACTTAGCAGCAGCATATGACATCCCGGAGGGCGCTCCAGAGCTTATGGAAGTAGCTGAAGAACCAGCAGCAGCAGCAGCTCCGGAACTCCCCGGAGTGTCCAACAGGGAATCAAGAAGGTGCGTAGAGGCTTGTGGCTCTGAACTATCGGTGCAGTGTGGCTTCTCTTCCAAGTTCTCTCTCTTCCAAAGTTCTCTTTGAAGGGCTAATCTTCTGTGTTCAGGCAGCTCCTAATTCCCCAAATGCTTACCCAGGCCAGCCCAGAGGTGCTGATGCAGGACTCTGGATCTCAGGAAAGGCGTTGAGGTGGTTTGGTTCAGTTGCTGACAGGAAGTGCTGTTGTGACCAGGGACAGGGTAGTGGCTGCTCTTCTGGAGAATAGCAGGAGGCAGTGGAGCGTTGTCTTGGTTTGAAAGACGGGTATCTGGATAATTCAAATCCCTTCCCTGCAAATTTTATAATTTAGAAAAATTAAAGGTACTTTTTTCAGGCAGAGTTATGGGAATAGGGAATAAGGGTTCTTTACTAGTATGCATAACAAAAGCAAACAAAAACCCAACAACTGCAGCATTGATAACAAAATAGTACCAAGAACCCTGAGGGCTTTGCTTCACAAAAACCCCGGGCAGTTTGGTCTTGGTGCCCCTGCCGGACCCTCAGAGCACTGAGCTGGAACAGTGCAAAGTGCCAGGCTGGCTGGAGCGGCTGGGTGTCCCCGACAGGGGGGCTGGGGGCTGGATGTCCCCAGCAGAGCAGGCAGAGGAGCTCAGAATTCCCGGGTATGTGAGCAGATGATGATGATTTCCCAGGACCGGACTTTCTGGTGACAGTGAAAACTCCTCCCGCAGCAAGCAAACAGCCTGGCCGTGTCCTCCCCGATGAGATGCCCAGAGCAAGAGCCAAACTTCCCCCAGCTGTCTCTTTGGCTTGCCTCCTCCCAGAGCATCTCTTTGTTTTGGTCAAGCACCCTTAAGCAATACTTCATCTCCTAGCAACCCATGGGGAAACAAATTCTTTAAGTAAAAAAGGAGCAAAACCGAACCCCTAAAAAGCATGAACGTGTGTTCCGCACACCTGCGGCACTGTGCCGTTTGGGAGAGAGAGTACCTGGAAGGCTGGGGATGGCCTCTGCCATGGATCTGCCCTGCAGGGCAGGAGCTAGGGATGGCAGTGGAGGGAAAGGCTGGATTTCGGGGTGGCGGAGCTCCCTCGGCAGTTCCCCTGCAACCTGCTTGGTTGTGTTTATTTTATAGGCAGCCCCTCGGAGCTGTAACCTCGTGTGGGATTTCTGTTCTGAGAGAAGCTTTCAAGATCCTGTCGAACTCTGGGGACTCAGATGCACTTTTCACCAAACTGGATGAAACAGACTTGCCTTCCCCCAGGCAACTGTCTCATTCTGTATCCCACAGAACCAAGAGATGCAAAGAAGCAGAGAATCCAGCTTCGGAGACCTCAGAGCCTCCTGAAATACCCCGTAACATCAAACACTTATTCAGCATAAGCAATCTGGTCATGGAGTTGGATGGCTCGTCGAACGAGTGCCCCGACTCTTCCCAGGAGGACGTGATCTCTTCCGCTTCTAAACCTCCTCCAAAATTGCCTGATGAGCCCTTGCCTGCTCAGAACGAGAAGTATGAAGCCCCCCTCATATGATATTGTCTGCTCTGCCCCTGGTCTTGTCTTGCCTGAGCATCAAACCCTTGCCTTGTGTCCTAAGATGTTGACCTTGCCTGCCAGCCCGTGTGGAACTGGGCACAGCAAACCCTCTCTTGTCCCTACATTTGGCTTTAAAATTAGTTACAGGTTAATGGAGAGGAGAAAATGATCAGGTCCTGCTGGTAGTGGGGTGCTGCAGCTGGTTCTGGCAGGTGATTCCAGTGCAAGTAACGCATGTTTTTCCACACTTCTCCCAGCTTTAGCACCACTGGCCAGAGTTTGTAGGAGCATCCTGTGGAGTCTTATAGGAGCATTCTTCTCTTGCTTCCCATCTCTTGAGAAATACAGTGTCCAGAGGCTGGCTCTGCTTGCTTGGTAGCCCTGCACCTGCTCCCATAAAAAATCTTCTGCTGAGCCAGTAACCAAAGTAAACCCTCATCTAATTTCAGGTCCCACAGAGGAAGGTGGATCACCTCCTGTGTCAGGGAGGAGAAGGACACCTGGAGTGACGAGGATGAGCTCTTTGCAAATGCGGGTATGAAAATTCCCCTGGCAGGGATTACCTGTGCTAATCCTGGCATGGGGGTCATCACAGAGGTCTTCTTGCTGCTTGAGTGACTGAATTTCAAAACCAGAAATCCTCTGGAAAGGCTGGGATAGAGGAATTGGGGTGTATTGCCTGTCACAGGGTGCTCTGACTGCACAGCTCAGCAGTTAAGCCCAAGGCACCCTCTCAAGGAGGTCTGTACCTCCCAAATTATAGAAAATGTGACTCTCTCCCTCACTTGTTTTTTAGCATCACTTGAGAGAGGCAAGACCTCCAAGATATCCAGCTCCAAGAAACAGGTATGTGGTGCCTTAGGTGCTTCCAGTAGACCCTGGAGTGGGGCAGTGTCCCTACAGTCTCCATGGTAAAACAGGCTGGAGCTGTGCCTGTCCTGCCTGCAGGGCACTGGGAATGTGCCTCAGGTCCCTTTGTCTTGATGCCTCAAAGCAAGGTTTGCTGAATTCCCCTCATGCTGGAGAGGTTCAGAGTCTTGCTCAGGTGCGGGATGCACATTTGGTCGCTGTTACCCAGGAACTGTCCCACTGTGCTGCCAGGACCTGTAGGAAGGCAGCTACTGCACATCTGCAGTTCTGGAGTGTTGTGTGCAGCTGCCAGGACCTGTCTGCCTTCCCTGCTGTTCCTGGCACGGGTGATGAGGGAAGGAATTGGCAGCAGGCTCTCTGCCATGCAGCTCCTCCCTGCAGCTGTTTCCTTGCTCTTTGCAGAAGTGGACGGCGCAGGAGAGCGATTGGATCAAGCAAGGGGTGAAGAAATACGGGGAAGGGAGGTGGAAGACCATCTGCTCCAAGTACCCCTTCGAGAACCGCACCGCAGTGATGATCAAGGACCGCTGGCGCACCATGAAGAAACTGGGAATGCTCTGAAGTGGGGAGCCTTCCTTTTCTTGTTTTTTTGGACTTCAGTTTGTTTTTTGGAAGCTGGACCAGAGTGCTGTCTGTGGGAAGTGTGGGGAAGCCCCTCTGATACCAAACCATGACTTGAGAGTAATGCAGGAACCCTGTTTGCCAGCTGTTGATCAGTGTGCTGCAGGGGCTCTGCAGCCTCTCAACCCGAATTTAGAACCACTTGGATTGAGACTTCCTTGTCCACCTGACCACTGCAGCTGCTGGAATGAATCGCAGCTGTTGGCTCAGGTGTGATCAGCAGGATGATCTCATAGGTGACTGGGTTATTTTGTGTTTTAGTTGTCTGTTCTCTGAATCACTTGTTTCATGTTTGCAATCACTCCCTTGTGGAAGAGGCAGCACTTAGTCCCAGAGCTTCTGTGAGGAAGAGATCCAGGCAAGTGGATCTACTTGGATTTTTTTCTCCCTTCATTCATTTCTGCTTTATAGATGGTTAATCAGTGAGGAGAAATTCCTCCCTTCCAGCTCCGAGGCTTTAAAAAACTAAAATTGGAGCTGTTCGTTTCCATGGTAAAAATTGTATTTGTTTGACTTAGGTCATGGTTTTTTGCACTTTTCTTGGTACTTTCCTTGCTCTGTGCGAGCTCCAAGGCTGCCACATGTTCCTGCCTTCAAGTGCCAAAGTTTGGAACAGTTGTTTGTAAAATAAAGTTCTTGGTTAAGAAGAAGTTGTGAAAGTGTGAATTTCTGCCTCGTGGGTGCAAATGCAACAGAGGGGCGCAGACTGCCCCAGGAAGGGGGGGTTTTCCCTTCACCTCTGGGAGTGTTGGGCCAGGAATGGCACTGCCCTGGAGGTGTGAGATGCTGGTGTAAATGGGAAACGGGTTTCTGGATTAGATTCCTGTGGAAAAAGTTCAGGGGTGCTACAGGGGCACTTTATAAACTTAGTTTCTAAGTTTCTCTTGGGTGCCTTCCAGCAAAGCCAGGGCTGGGAGAAGTCTTGTCTAGGAACAGCTGCCTCCCTCTCTGTCCTTCAGCTGCAGGTGCTGGACTCAGTGTCCCTTGTCCCCTGGCTGTGGCCATGTGTTTTCCTCCCCTTCTGTAAATCCTTTCCCTGGACAGCCCTGGGCAGCAGGAGCACCAGGTCAGAGATGTAGGCCACGACTGGCCAGTGACAAGGCAATGCCATTTGGTGGTGGAGCTGTGTCCCATTCTTGCCTTGTCCCTGGCAGGCTCCTGCCCTGGCAGCACAGGGTGTCAGAGCTCCAGCTCTGCACCAGGATCACCTTGAGCCGTGGCTCCTGTGCCAGCACAGCCCTGGCACTGCAGAGCAGTTAATGATTACCCTGTGCCTCATCCCGCACTGCCCTGCCTGGGGAGCAAGTGCTGGAGCCCAGGGAAGCAGGAGGATGCTGCTGCTGCTGCTCCTGGCGCTGCTGGGCCCCGCTGGCTGCCCCAGGACAGAGCCCCTGAGTGGCTCCAGCCAGGAGCCACTGTTCCGTGGCGCCGATCGCTACGACTTCGCTGTGGTCATCCCCGCTGGCACCCTGGAGTGTTTCTGGCAGTTCTCACACCAGGGAGGGAACTTCTTCTTCAGCTACGAGGTGAGTGCTGGGGACATGTCCAGGGAGGTTGGTGACATGGGAATGGCACTGCTGGATCCCTCCTGTGGTCCTGTGGCACATGGCACCTCAGGACTGTGCCTTTCTCAGAACAATACCATGGAATTGTTTGGGTTGGAGGGATCTGAAAGCTCATTTCCTTCCACCCCCTGCCATCGGCAGGGACACCATCCACTATCCCAGGCTGCTCCAAGCCCTGTCCAACCTGGTGGTTGACACTTGTAGGGATCCAGGGGCAGCCACAGCTGCTCTGGGCACCCTGTGCCAGGGCCTCCCCACCCTCACAGGGAAGAATATCTTCCTAATATAACCAGCTTCACCCTTATCCATCAATCCCATGCATTTTTAACTACCTGGTTTAAAGTGGTGTTGGAAGTTCTGCCCTTCACTGCCTGGCCAGAAGCTGTGGCACAGCTGAAGGTCCTGGCACAGCATGTCCCAGAGCTCTGTCCCCTTCCCACAGGGAAACTCCAGCCCTTTCATCTCCTGTTTACACTGAGCTGGCTGAAGGAGAGGCAGGGATAGCTGTGCCTGGCAGTAGTGGCTTCCACCTGGCTCTGTGCTTGGCAGAGCAGCCCCACAGGAACATGTCCACAGCTCCATCCCTGACACAACAGCGACTCACAAATTCCCCTCGGGTGTTCCCTGCCTCCAGGTCCAGCGGGCAACGGGGATCGGCAACAGCAGGAACATCCTGGTCACAGCAAGTGATCCCAAAGGCTTCCAGCTGGGAGCGTCCCAGGACGTGCGAGGACAGATCAACTTCCTCACCAAGGACACAGGTGCCCCCTGCCCCTGCAGCAGCTCTCAGCCTGCCCGGCCAGGGTGTCTCCTCCAGCAGGGGGAGGATGAGGGTTGAGCACTCGGGATGTGTCTGCCTGACGCCCTTCCACCCAGGGACCAACACCTCCCTTCCCTCTGCAGGTTTCTACCAGCTCTGCCTCGACAACCAGCAAAACCACTTTGGCTTCATGCAGGTGTATCTGAACTTTGGTGTGTACTATGAAGACTTCAACATGGAACACAAGCAGCCAGCAGAGAGGAAGGAGCTGAATGACACTCTGGAGGCAATTGGGGTGAGGGTCAGGGAGGCCATAGGGTGCCCCAGCACAGCAGGGACGGGCATGCCCTGCCCAGGACACTGCCCAGGGCATTTGGTCGGGCTGAGCTGCAGCTGAGCTCAGCTGTGAGTGCAGCTCTGTCTCCCCTGCAGGTGAGCATCCGGAGGCTGCAGATCCACACCTTCCACATGTGGCGCTTCTACAACTTCGCCCGGATGCGGAAAGGGGCCGACTCCTTCCTCCTGGAGGCCAACTACAACTATGTCAACTGGTGGTCAATGGCCCAGAGCTGTGTCATTGTCCTCTCCGGGGTGCTGCAGCTCCACTTCCTCAAGCGCCTCTTTCACGCACAAACCTCGGGCAGCCAGAAGTGCTAGAGCAGGTCAGGGACCCCCCTGCAGAGCCAGGTGACCTGGCTGCCACCCTGTCCCACCACAGTGTGGGAGGAAAGGCTGGATTCTGCCTCCAGGGGAGGTTGACACACTGGCACTTGAATTCTGTGTGCTGTGTGGGTTTGTCACATCCCTACCCATTTTTAGTGTCTTAATGGGCCTTTTATACCAGACTCCCAATAAAGGAATCCCTGCCAGAGTCCAGAGAGTGACTGCTGTCATCCAGCCTGTGAGCCTAGAAGCTGCTGGCCCCTCCCTCCCTCTCTCCCTTTCTGAAGTTCATCTTCAGACTCCCCCCAACCTCACCAGTCCCCCCAAACACCCCATAGGACCAGGGAGGACTGATTCCCCCTGGGTCTCCACACCAGACAACAGAAACTTAAAAAAAGGAACAAGCTTTATGTGACAAGGCTGGGGCCAAGGCCCCTCTCCCCATGCTGGCAGCAGCCCCCTGAGGATTCTGTGTTGGCAGCTCCCACATCTCCATCCCACTCTGGGTGGGCTTCCCACACCCACGGTGCAGGACAGAGTCCGTTCTACCCTGGAACACTCACAGATCATGAGGGTCCCTTGGGGCCCCCGAGGGTCCCTCATGTCAGCGTGTCCTCATTCCGCACGTACTCCCCGACGTCAGCTTGGTGGAACACCACGATGGCCAAGGGATCGACCTTCCGGCACTCCTGTGTGGACTTGGCAGCCACGCCGAAGCCCTGGGGGAGGAAGGGGAGGTGAGGGAGGTCGCCCGTCTCACTCCCCCCAGAGCCCTGGCAGGGCCCAGGCGCTCACCAGCGGGACGTCAGCCATGGAATACACCACGACACCCTGGTACTGCGCCGTGTTCTCCGTGATGCGGCCCAGCCCCGACTTCAGCACGTGGTTACCGTAGAGGAAGGATTGCTCCGAGCCCGGCTTCACCCACACCTTGTACTGCAAGAGACGGGCAGAGCCGTGAGGGGCCGCGGGGCCGGCACAGGGCCAGGGCCGGCTCGGGGGCCGTGACCCACCTTGGCATAGGGTGCGAGGAAATCCAGGGCCGTGACGCTGAGCCGGAATTTCTGGGACTTGGTGAACTTCCCGAAGCAGGTGCCCGGGGCCACCAGGCTCTCTCGGGGGACGCTGGCCGCCAGCTTCAGCAGCTTCTCACTGTGGGAGCAGGGCGGTGCTGGGAGGCGGCCGGGCCCGCACCCCGCGGGGCCAGCCCGGTGCCCGCCCCGCCCGGGCCCTCACCTCAGGTAGTACACGCGGTCCCGGTGCAGGCGGAAGCAGTAGGTGCCATCGGGCCGGTCCACCAGCAGCTGGATGTTCTCGCCGATGCTGCAGGACAGACCCGGTTAGCCCGGCCTCCCTCCGTGCCGGCTCCCGCCCGATCCCCGGTGTCCCCCACCCACCCACCCCCTCGGTCCGCCTTGTTCTCCCCGTTCCCCGGGATCCAGCCGGCCCATCCCTCCCGGCCCCCGTCGTGTCCCCGTGCCCGATCCGCGCCGTGTGGCCGCCCCAGCCCTCCCGATGCCCCCGCTCCCGGGCCCTCACTATTTCCCGAGCTTCTCGAACACCGCCCGCGTCTCCGCCTCCGTGAGCGGCCGCATCTCCCGCGCCGTGCACGCGGGGCCGCCGGCGCCGGAAGTGACCGGACCGGAACCGGCGGCAGCGGAAGTGACCGGACCGGAACCGGCGGCAGCAGAAGTGACCGGACCCGGAACCGGCGGGCCCGGAGGTGACGCGGCGGCCCCGGCGATGGCGGCGGCAGCGGAGGAGGCGCGGCTGCTGGCCTGGCTGCGTGGCCCGGCGGCGCCCGGCGGCCCCGAGCTCGCCGCTTATGTGTCGGAGCTGGCGGCGCTGGGGCTGGCGGAGCTGGGCCGGGAGCCGGCGCGCCTGGCGGCGGAGCGGGAGCGGGTCGGGGCCGAGACGCGCCGCCTCGCCTTCGAGCACTACCGAGCCTTCATCCGCTCCGCCGAGTGCACCGGCCGCGCCGGCCGCGGCTTCGGCGGCATCGAGAGCCGCCTCGGCAGCCTGCTGGAGCGGCTGCCCGCGCTGCAGGATGCCTGCCGGTGCGGGACGGGCACCGGGCACTGGGAGCGGGGGTGGAAACGGGGCAGGAAGGGCAGAGGATGGGCTGGGGGGCGGCAAGTCCCAGTGCTGAGCCCACTAAGGGTCGGGCCGGCTGGGACTGGGCAGGAGGCAGCAGCGGGAGCCGGAGTGGGTGGGAGGGTCCTCGGATCCACCCGCTGCGGGGAGAACTCTCCTGCTGATGCCATCCCGGCCCCGCAGGACCTTCATGCGCGATGCCGAGGCCATCGCCTGCAGCCGGCGCATGAACAGCCTGACCCTGAACCGGCACACGGAGATCCTGGAGATCCTGGAGATCCCGCAGCTCATGGACACCTGCGTCCGTAATGGCTACTACGAGGAGGCACTGGAGCTTACAGCCTACGTGCGCAGGCTGGAGAGGAAGCACAGCAGCATCCCCGTTATCCAGGTGAGCCCTGCATTGTCTTCGCCCCATTACTGAGGTGAACCCCACGTTGTCCCACCCTGTGATCCAGCAGAACCCTGTGCTGACCCAACGCCCTGCTCCGGGTGAACCCCGCAGTGACTCGAGGCTCTCTCCTCCGCAGGGCATCGTGGAGGAGGTGCGCCAGTCGGCCCAGCTGATGCTGAACCAGCTCATCCAGCAGCTGCGCACCAACATCCCCCTGCCCGCCTGCCTGCGTGTCATCGGCTTCCTGCGCCGCATGGACGTGCTCACCGAGGCCGAGCTGCGCGTCAAGTTCCTGCAGGCGCGGGACGCCTGGCTGCGCTCCATCCAGGCCTCCATCCCCGACCACGACCCCTACGTGCACATCACCAAGACCATCGAGGCCTGCCGGGTGCACCTGTTCGACATCGTCACCCAGTACCGCGCCATCTTCTCCGACGAGGAGCCGCTGGTGCCGGCCGAGGGCGCGGCGCCGGCCGAGGGGGCCATCTTCCACGGCTGGGTGCTGCAGAAGGTCTCCGAGTTCCTGCGGACGCTGCGGCGTGACCTGGAGCGCGGCGTGGGCGGCCGGCTGGACTCGCTGCTGGGGCAGTGCATGTACTTCGGGCTGTCCTTCAGCAGGGTGGGCGTGGATTTCCGCGGGCAGCTGGCCCCCCTCTTCCAGCGCGTGGCTGCCGACGCCTTCGCGAAGGCGGTGGAGGAGGCGGTGGAGAAATTCCGGGAGGAGATGAATTCCTACACGCTGATCTCGGCGCCAGCCGTGCTGGGGGGCGGCGCGGGAGTGCCGGTGCCCGCAGCCCAGCCTGGGACGCTGCAGCCCCCCATGGTGCTGCTGGACTTCCCGCCCCTCGCCTGCTTCCTCAATGGGCTCCTCGTTGCCTTCAATGACCTGCGGCTCTGCTGCCCCATCGCCCTGGCACAGGACGTCACCGCCTGCCTGGACAGTGCCCTTGGTGAGGTGAGTCTGGGAGATGGAGCTGGGACTTGTCCTGGGAGATCATGGGACAGGTTTGTTCTGAGTGAGCTGGGAAAGCCTCTGAGATCATCCGGTCCAACCGCTCCCCCAGCACGGCCAAGGCCGCCCCTAAACCACGTCCTCAAGTGCCACATCTGCACAGCTGTTAAATCTCTTCAGGGATGGAGATTCCACCACTGCCCTGTGCCAGGACTAGACAGCTCTTTCCATGAAGAAATTTTCCTAATATCCAACTTAAACTTTCCGTGGCACAACTTGAGTCTGTTTCTTCTTGTCCTGTCCCTTGTTCTTTGGGAGCAGAGCCTGGCCCCACCCTGGCTGCCCCTCCTGTCAGGGAGTAGTGGAGAGTGAGAAGGACCCCCTAAGCCTCCTTTTCTCCAGGCTAAGCCCTCCCAGCTGTTTCTTGTGCTTCAGCTCCTCCTCCAGCTCCATTCCCTTCCCTAGACACACTCCAGCTCCACATTGTCTATCTCAGAGTGTTGCAGAACTGACCCCAGGTGTGGCATCGCCAATGCCCAGCACAGGAGGATTGTCCTGGGCCTGTGGCCACACTGTTGCTGGTACAAGCCAAGTGCCATTGGCCTCCTTACCCCCCTGGGCATGGGGCTGTCATCAGGTGGCCCATCTGCTTCTCTCTCTCCCCAGGTGACCAAAACCATCCTGGCCTTCCACCGTGCTGAGGAGGCAGCTTTCAGCGGACGGGAGCAGGAGCTCTTTACTCAGTTTTGCACGGCCTTCCTGGAGGATCTGCTGCCCTACCTGAACCGCTGCCTGCAGGTGCTTTTCCCTCCAGCACAGATTGCACAGGCACTGGGTGAGATCTCAGGGTTTGGTTTCTGTTGCAGGGGGAGGGCACCCGTGGCTTCCCCCGGCATTGAGTGGGCCCTGTCCTGCTCTTGCCCCTTCCATGGAGTCTCGTTGCCCGCAGACCCCCTGACCCCTCTCTCCCCATTCCCTAGGTGTCCCTCCCATGCAGCTGCAGCGTTTCGGCCGCCTGGGCCGCATCGACGTGGCGGCGCTCAGGGAGCCGCTGGCTTTCCTCCTTCCGCCGGCACCGGGCGAGGAGGAGCCGTCCCCGGACACCGCCCCGGACCCGGAGGGGGAACGCGCGGCCGTGCCCACCGAGCCCCCGGAGAGCCCCTCCGGGGACGCTGCGCAGCCGGGTGACGCGGTGGCCACGGGGTAGCGGGGCTGCGGCGAGGCCCGGCCGTGTCAGCCCCGCCGGAGCGCTCCGGTCCCGCCCGTCCGTCCCGGGGCCGCCAGGGGGCGCTACGGCGGCGGCGCGGGTGCGCGCGCACGCGGTGCGCCATGGCGGCGGCGCTGGGGCGGGCGGCGGGACGGGCGCTGCTCCCGGGGCCCGCGCTGCTCCCGGCCCGTGCCTGCGGACACCAGGCGGGCTGGGACCGGCGGGAGCGCTCCTACTGGCGGGCGCTGCGGCGCCGGGTGCTGGGCCCGCCCGTGCCGCCCTTCGCCGCCCCGGTGCAGGTGGGAGCTCCGGTGCTGCGCGGCGCCGCGGCCGCCGTGTCCACGGAGGAGCTGGGCGGCCCCGAGCTGCGGCGGCTGGCGGCGGCGCTGGCGGCCGGGCTGCGGCGTCGGCCGTGCCTGGGGCTGAGCGCTCCGCAGCTCGGGGTGCCGCTGAGGGTCTTCGCCGCGGAGCTGCCGCCCGCCCGCTGCGCCCGGTACCCGCCGGCGCTGCGCCAAGCGCACCGCATCGAGCCCTTCCCGCTCCGCGTCCTCGTCAACCCCACAGTCCGAGTCCTCGACAGCCGCCTCGTCACCGCCCCCGAGGGCTGCGCCAGCATCCACGGCTTCTCCGCCTACGTCCCACGGCACTGGGCCGTACATGTCTCCGGTATGGACCGACCCGCCCTGTCCCGGGTGGGACCCCCCCACCTGCCTCTCCCTCACACGGTCCCCTTTTCTTATACGGGTCCCGCAGTCTCTCCCGAGTGTCCCCATTCTCACACTGGTCCCTTAATTCTCTGATGGGTTCCCTATTCTCTCATGGATCCCACCACTCTCATGGATCCCCTGATTCTCTCACAAATCTCACCACACACAGATCCTCCCAGTCTCACACGGGTCCCCTTTTTTTCCCCTTAACTACCTCTACTCTGGCCACAGGCGTGGACGAGCTGGGGGTGCCGGTGAGCTGGGAGGCGTCGGGCTGGGCCGCCCGGATCATCCAGCACGAGATGGACCACCTGGATGGGATCCTCTACATCGACCACATGGACCCCCGCACCTTCACCAACGTGGGCTGGATGGAGCTGCTGGACTGACCCTGCCCTGCCCACTCTGGGGAAAGAACCAGCGCAGCTCTGGGGGCTCCCACTCAGCTTTATTGCAGCCAATACAGACCTGTGGCCTCAGTGTGGCTCCAGCCCTTCCTGCCCACAGGGGTGCACAGGGAGACAGCCGGGATCTGGCCCACACTCCCCTGGGCACCGGGAATTCCTTTGTGGGTCTAGGAACAGCCAAGGCTGTGCAGGGGAGGAGCAAAGGGGGGATCCTCCCCTCTGGGGCTTGTTTGAGGCTCATGGTGACAGCGTGGGCAGCAGCTGGGCACAGCACAGGGGGCACTGGGATGGGGCTGGGGGCAGCGAGGCTGAAGGGAGCCCAGGGACTGCACAGGAACACGTGGGGTGTGGGCTGGTGGGTGTCATCAGCTGGTGGCTGCTGCATCCAAGTAGCCCCTGCTGTAGGCACAAATCCCTGTCTGGGATGGCTGGAGCACGAGGAACCTTCACCCCCTTGGGACAGGCAGAGGCCTTGGCCCTCGGTCATTGTATTTTGGGTGGTGCGGGGCCAGGCTGAGGCCCCTGGTGTGGGAACAGCCTTGAGGAGTGGCTGGGCACCGGCTGAAGCTCTCAGATTGTTTTTATTTTCATATAAACAAGACAGAACCCAAAGCAGCATTAAGTTAAAAAATAAAAAAAGAGCAGGAAGAACAGTGGGGTGCCACCGGGGGTGGGGGACCCGGCCGCCCAGGCCATGCTCAGACCCACCCCCCGTAGTGTGAGCCCCCTGGGCCGTGTCCCCGCGCCTGCCGGGCGCTGCAGTGCTATGGGGCAGGAGGGAGCGAGCATGAGTCAGTTTGGCACGGCCCGGGATGGGGGGCACGGCAGGGCCTGCAGCTGCCCCAACCCCACACCCCCCGTGCCCCTCCCTCAACCTTCCTGTCCAAAGTCCTCCGTGAATTTCTTCACTTTGAGGAGATCCTCGACATTGACGGTGGGGCGGGTGGTGGCCAGCGAGCGCAGCATGTCTGCCTGCAATACAGGTGGGTGGGCACAGGGCTCAGACCAGGCAAGAGCACGGGATAGGGACTCCCATGGCAATAGGGCACCTTTGCCCCATAGCAGCAGCACTGATGACAGGTGGGAGCTGCCTGGCAGACCCAAAGCCCATTCCTGTCACCCAGCCATCCTCTGGGGGGCTCAGGACTCCAGGGGGGTAGACTGAGCCTTTGTGTCCAACCCCAGGAGCCACAGCCCTGCCTGGCCCTTGGCCTGGAGGATGAACAGGGAAGTGGCCAGGTCAAAGCTGTGGAGGGGACCCTTACCATGCAGACAGTGGGCTCCATCAGCTTGTCACTGGGCACTTCCATCCAGGTCATCTCGATGGCCCCAGGGTCACCGGGCGAGCACGGCGTCAGGAGATCATCCACGATGGCACCGGGGGTGGTGCGGGAGGGGCCGCGGACCTGCACAGAGCCGGGGGCACGTGGCACAGCAGAGTTCGGGGTGGGGGACAGCAGCTGCCATGCTGGACCACCCTGGGCCGTGGCAGCCCCCACTCACCTTCTTGAAGTGTGTGGCCGACTGCACCTTGCGCACGGGCTGCATCAGGGCGTCCCGCACGATGATGCTGATGTCGGCCCCCGAGTAGCCGTCGGTCTTGCGGGCGAGCTCCTGGATGTTGGCGTCCGTCAGGGAGTGCGGGGTGTTCCCCAGGTGCAGCCGGAACATCTGGGCCCGCGCCATCTCCTCGGGCAAGGGGATGTAGATCCTCTTCTCGAACCTGGGGGCACGAGGAGTGAGCCCCAATTCCAGCCCTGCTGGGGGGCTGGCACAGGGGCCTGCGTGTGGGGCTCACCTTCTCCTGATGGCTGAGTCCAGCACCCAGGGGATGTTGGTGGCACCCAGCACCAGGATGCCGTCGCTGCTGTTTCCCACACCTGCAGGCAAATGGCTCAGAACAATCTCCAGGGATTCTCTGAATCCCCAGGTTCTGTCTGCCTCGTCCTGTTCCCATCCACCCCTAAGATAAGCCCACACCCACCTTGCATCTGCACCAGGAACTCTGTCTTGATGCGCCGGGCCGCCTCACTCTCGTTCTCGTTGCGGGAGCCACACAGTGAGTCCACCTCATCAATGAAGATGATGGAGGGCTTGTGCTGCCTCGCCAGCTCAAACAGGTTCTTCACCAGCCTGGGAACAAAACAGGGAATGGGGTCCCCACTCAGAGACCCTCCTCAGCCCCACATTCCTCCCATCCTGGGAACCCCACGCTGGCAGCAAGGGAAGTGCCACACCAGGGGCTGTGCTCTCCCCTAGGACCCTGCTGGGGATTAAAGTTAGTCTAATTATAGGGTACCAGAAATTAATAATGTAGTTAAGTTTAATTAGGACTTGTTCACAGCTTGGCAGGGGTGGGCCCTCCTCGAAGCTCGCTGTAAGTGAGCTATAAATTAATTCTGAGCATGGACAGATGGGAAACCTTCAAGTACGAACTGCAACTCTGGAGAGCCCCAAAGCTACCCCAAGCTGGAGCATGAGAGCAGTTAATTAAGACAAGGAGATAAAATCCAGTTAAGTGTTAGAGGACCCCAGCTTAAAGTTGCTGTTGGACTGAGAGATCTGTAAAGATAGGGGGGGCACAGACTGAGAGAGAAGAGGCCCAGGGATTGTTTTGTTCAGACTCCCTCTCTGAAGGCAGCAGCTCCCAATTCTTTAATAGTCCCGTCACTGGAGTTCCCTGATGCTGGTGGCCCCTGCCCCAGCCTGGATGGCTGGAGCACCAGGAGCCAGGCTGTGGCCATGTCCCTGCTGCCAACTTACTTCTCACTCTCCCCCAGCCACTTTGACGTCAGGTCAGAGGATGACACAGAGAAGAAGGTGGAGTTGTTGGCCTCGGTGGCCACGGCCTTGGCCAGGTAGGACTTGCCGGTGCCAGGTGGCCCAAAGAGCAGGATCCCGCGCCAGGGCGTGCGCTTCCCTGCAGCAGAGACCGGGGTCAGGCCTCCCCATCCCTGTGCCCAGATCCATGCTGGGATCACCCATGGAGGGGTCACCTCCTGCACTGTCCCCTCCCACTACCATGGCCTCACCTGTGAACAGGTGTGGGAACTTGATGGGCAGGATCACGGCTTCCTTCAGGGCTTCCTTGGCTCCCTCCAGCCCGGCCACGTCACTCCACCGCACGTTGGGTTTCTCCATCACAATGGCACCTGTGAGGGTGTGACTCTGCTCATAGGGCCCCACAGAGATGGGCACAGAGAGCAGTGAGAGCCAGAGTCCCTACCCACACCCACAATGCCGCCTCCCCTCAGCACAGCAGCTGTTTGGGCTGAGCAGGCCACAGGAACACACCCCCGGCCTCCAGTCCCACAGCCTGGTCCCTCTCCCCACAGCCACCCTTCGACAGGGCTGTCATGAACCCCTCCTCAACCCCAGAGGATCGAATCCACCACAGCCTCTCACCCATGAGCTGCTCCTGCAGCTTCTTCTTCTCAGGGTTCTCTCCCTCGCTGTCACTGTCACTCCTGGGGACAGGGGATAGGGTTCAGAAGAGAGGCTGGCACTGGTGTGGCAAAGGGTATCCTTCCAGACAGAGGATCCCCCGCCGCCCTGGTCCCCCACGCACCCCTTGTTGTCATTCTGTGCTTCTCTGACCGGCCTCTTGCTGTGCCTGTCCTTGCTCTGCAGATATTCCTTCAGCTTCTCCGCCCGGTCCAGGTACTGCACGCACTTGGCTCGGATGCTCTCCTTGGCCTTGTCGCTGTGAGCCTCATCTGCAGGGACCCCCAGGCGTCACCCGGAGCCCCCCGAGCACCGGAGCCCCCCAGGCCCCCGGCCGGACTCACATTTGATGGCGTGCAGGAAGTACTCCACGGCGTGCTGGTACAGCCGCAGTGCCTCCTCGTAGTTCTTGGCCTTGTCCTCCTCGGTGGCTTTGGTGACCAGGTCGATGGCTTTCTGCGAGGGGGGAGCGCCGTGAGCACCGGGCACCGGCCGAGCCCCTCCCCACCGCCGGGGGCCGGGCCGGGCCCGCCCGCACCGGGGCTCTTCCGCTGCGCCCACCTCCGTCCCCACCGCGCCGTTACCGGGGCTCAGCAGGGCTCGGCGACCTCAGCAGGGACCTGCACCGGGGCCGGGTGAGGCCTTTCCCCGGCCGGCACGGCGCCGGGGCCCGGTGAGGCCTGTCCGCTGGGCCGTGCGGAGGCCCCGAGGTAAGGGGGCGCGGTGTCGGCGCTGACGGAGCCCCAGCCCCGTCCTGGTACCCGCGATCGGTACCTGCAGGGTGGACGTTGTCATCGCATCGCCCGGTGCGGCCGCTCCGGCGGCCCCGGGACGGCGGCGGCGGCGGCGGCGGCGACTGCGGCTGCGCGCGGCCCCGCGCCCCCTGCCGGGCCCGCCGGAACCGCGCCGAGGGGCGGAGCCCAAGCCCCGCCCAGTGCGCGTGGGAGCCCCGCCTACACATGGGCGTGACTTGAGTAATCACGCCCACGGCGTAGCACGTACGCGTAGAGGCGTGGTGTCGTGTGGACACGCCCATTCGCTGGTCGTGATATTGGGGCGTGGTTTTTCATAGCCACGCCCATTTATGCCCCGCCCTGCGGGCCCCGACTGCACGCGAACACTCCAAAACCACGTGACCACGTCTGTGTGTCTGTGTGTGTGTGTGTGTCTGTGTGTGTGTGTGTGTGTGTGTGTGTGTGTTCATGAGTGTTTGCCTGTGTGTCTGTGTGCGTGCTTACGTGTTCATGTGTGTTTGTGTGTGTACACACTGTGTACATGTACGGTATTTACCTGTGCACACCCCCCACCTCAAACACCTGCAGGTACCTGTGCTCACTGCTCTGCCCATCTGTCCCATGCTGAACTGGCCCCGTTGCCCCTGCTGTAAAAGTTGCCCCAGCCCCCTCAGAAATACACAGAGACCCCGCCCCAGCTTCTCGAGATCCCCCCATTCCTTCCAGAGACCCCCCCAGTCCCTCCATCATCCCCAGAGACTCCCCCGTCTCCCAGTTTCCCCAGAGACTCCTCCCCACTCCTTCCAGAGACCCTTATTCCTCCCGCCATCCCCACGCCAGACTCAGCGAGACTCGGAGCCCCTGGAAAAGGCAATCTGATATAAATAGCGATTTACAAAGAATACAAAAATAGAAGGGGGGGGGGGGGCAGCACCCCTAGCCAGCACCCCACAGGACCCCACAGCACCCCTGGCCAGCACAGGCCCCCAGAAGCAGAGAACTGTGCAGGAGTTTGGCTGGAGGGTCCCGGGGTCCCGGCAGGAGGGGGGAGCCCTGGAGGTCCATCCCACTGCGGCCCTACCGGGGCCCCTCAGCCCCACAGGGTGTGGGAGCTGCCCCCAAAGGGAGGGAAAGTACAAAAAGCGAAAAGTGCATCAATCTACATGTCCTGCCCCAGGGGACCCCCCGGTGGAGGGGCACAGGCGGCAGTGGCTGGAGAGGGGCAGCCCCAGGAGGGTCCCCTGCAGCCCCAGCCCCAGCCAACGGCAGAGACACGGCGTTTGTTCAGCCTTTGGGAGATTTGGGGGTCACTGCTGAGGGACATGGAGGGGAGGCCAAGCCCCAGGAACCAGGACCCTGGGCCAGAGCACCCCCTTTGCAACCCTGAGTGCCCCCTGTAAGACAAATGTGTCCCCCCACCCTGAGCAGGGTGCGGAGACCCTGTCATGCAGCAATGGGGGGGGGTCCCACAGCCCCAGCCCTGTCCCATGTGGGGACAATGTGACCTCTTTGGGGGAAGGCCCAAGGCAGGGGGACACTGGCTCCCCTAGACACGAGTTGGGGGCACCAGGGGTCCCCAAGGCACAGGCGGTGAGATCAGTGATGGCTTCAGCCCCGGGGGGTTTAAAGCTGGTGTGTGTACTCCGAGCCCCCCGGGGCACTGGGGAGGCCGGGAGCGCTGGTGTGGGGCAGGAGGGGCTCACCCCCCAGAGCCGTGCTGCCGCATTCCTGGTGGGTCTCGGGGCAGCAGTCCCAGCCCCAGCAAGGCACCGATGGGGCAGGAGAGGTTGGGGGGCCCTCTGTGACCCCCCAGCTGGTTCGTGAGAGGGCAAGGGGGCTGGGGCACCTATGCCAGCAGCCCCATGCGGGTGACTTTGGCCGAGAGGAAGGTGTGCAGGATAAAGACGATTGGCTTGGGGCAGGAGTGCAGGTCCAGTGCCTGGGGGGAGATGGAGAGTGGTGTCAGCAGCCCCCACATCCCACTGTGGGCACTGGGGATTGGGGGTTCCAACCAGCCAAACCCAGTGAGTCTGGGCAGCTGGGACGCTGCAGGGATGGGGGAAAAGCAGGAGGAAGCAGGGAGTCCCCTGGAGGAAGACCCCCTCAAACCAGGGGGTGAGCCTGGCTGCCCCCTTCTCACCAGCTCCCCCTCAGGGCCCCCGAAATCCAGGTAGAGGGTCCTGATGCCGTCATCCGCAGACATCTTCAGCCGCTCGTAGGGGTAGCGGAACAGGACGCTGGAGCCTGGCTCGTCCCGGGAGATGGTGAACCCGCCCTCGTAGTGAATGGAGAGCTGGACCTCCTGCCCGCCCAGCGTGCAGCCTGCAGGCAGAGCCGCTGTCAGCCCCCGCAGCCCCGGGGGGAGGAGCCCGGGGGTCCCAGCACCGCAGCACTCACCCACAGTCACCTCCTTGATCAGCTCGGCGGCGGCGTGGCAGCCCTGCACCAGGACGCGCGTCCACGCCGACAGGTCCCGGTGCGTCTCCACGCGGAAAACGTGCATCTCCACGCCCTGCCGAGAGCCCGTCCGCGTGGCGAACGTCAGCTCCGAGCCCAGCGCGGGCGAGCGGCGCCCGGAGCCCGAGTGCACCAGCCTGGAGGGAGAGCGGGTGGATGGGGGTAAGGAGTGCCATGGCAGCGCCGGCACCGTATCACCCCAGTGGCGTTTTGGTGTTTCTTCCCCGCTCTGAGGCAGAGCCACGGCCCGAGGGGGCCCAGCCCCAGCTCACCTGGTGGCCACCAGCGGGTAGCTGTGGCAGGGCGAGGCCCAGGCGTCCCTGGTCCAGGGCATCCCATCGTAGAGCAGCAGGTCCTTCTCTGTCACTGCCATGAGCACCGGCCGCCACTGCTGCCGCCCGCCGTCCAGGCGCGCCTGCCGGGCACCAGGGCACCGTGAGGGGTGGTGCCAGGGGCTGCGGGCACCCACCACAGCCCAGGAACCCAACCCCAGAGCCCATGGACAGACGGACCCCAACCCAGTGGCTCCTCATTGCCCAGAGGCATCCACGGCACTGCCATCCTGGGAAAGCAAGCTGGGAGCAGCCCTCAGGGGTCCTGCTCACCACACTGCCAGGGCTGGCTGCAGCTCTCAGGCAGTAAATTCATGGAATAGGGAGGGTGTGATGAGGGGTTCCATCTGGAAAATCCCAGTGGGAGAAGGGGATGAGGGCAAGGGAAATGCTGCCATCACCAAGGCACAGCTGGATGGGAGAGCAGCAGAGCCAGTGCCCAAGCTGGGCTCTCTGGCTGCATCCACAGCCCCAGTGGCATCCTCAGCACACCCCCTTGGCACTGCTGTCCCTGGGAGCACCCTGGCACACCCCATCAGCACGTACCTGCTCGGCCAGCCAGGCGATGTGCTTCACCTCCCGACCACCAGTCGTGGGGCTGCCAGAGCCCAGCGTGGCATTGAGCTCGGCCAGGACTTGTGGCAACAGCGCGGTGATGTTGGCATGCAGGGCACTGAACCAGGCGTGGGCCGTGGCTGTGTCCCGGCACCGCAGCACCAGCGTGTTCCGGCTGTCTGGTGAGTGCAGCTCGATCAGCCTGCGAGGGGACAGTGACATGACCCAGGGTGGGACAACAGCAGTGGCTGAGTGAGCCCCTTCCTGTGCCCAGCACAGCAGGGCTGCACTGGTTTGGGGCTTCCACTGTGATTTCCACCTGCCAGGGCTTTTAGCCCTCATTTTGAGGCAGAGGGGCTGCCAGGGGTCTGGGAGGGAACATGGCATAGCCCTGGCCCTGGCCAAACCCTCTGGGGTGTCCTTCCACAGCTCAGTGGGCAAAGCAGAGGGTCATGGCCTCAGTGACGGGCAGCCCCCAGCTGTGCCCAGGGTATCCATGGGGTGTAGGGTCCCTCACACTGGCACTGGTGAGCAGATCCAGTCCTGTCTTGGGGGTCTTTGGGGAGCAGGATCTCCCACACCAGCACCACCGGCAGCCCCTGCTCTCACCTGTTCTCCAGGTCAGGCATGCTGAGGTTCCTGGCAGCAAAGCACATCTTGAGGGGGATCACCTTGCGGTCACGGGGGCCCTGGTGCTGGGGGGACCCCGAGTCCTCACTGCCACTCAGGCTGGGGGACTGTGGGGCCGCCCCCTCCCACGGCAGGTCTGACACCAGCGATGGCTTCTTGATGTAGGGGGTCACCTCCCGCATGAACTTCACTGGGGGGGAGTGGGGGCACAGTCAGGCCTGGGGAGGGTCCTGCACCCCCACGCCACAGCCCTGTGCCCCAGGGTTGATCTGACAGGGTGACGTGACCCTTGCACGCCAAGGCTTGAAGGGTCTTGGGGGGGTCCCACCCTGTCCGGGTCAGGGATGTCCCGAGTGAAGGACGGTGCTGGCAGCTCATCCCGCTGCCGGCGCGGGTGTAGGAAGGGGAAGGCGCCACAGGACAATAGTGCTGGGCAGGAGGTCAGGCTGCAGCCCATCCTGGTCCCATCCTGCCCTGCCGCTGTCGGAGCAGCCCGCGCTGTGCCCGCCAAGTTTCCAGCACTGCCGGCGATGCTGAGCCGGCACTGCCGCTCACGCCCCGCCGGCAGCCAGCAGCCACAGGGCGAGGAGGAGGGTGTGCAGCCAAGACATCCCGGCTCCACGCGCCTCTCCAGGCCGGGGAGGAAGGAAGGAGGCACCAGCTCCAGCTCCTGCTCCCCCTGGACTGTCCCAGCCCAGCACCACCCTGCTGACAGCAGCTCTGGACCCCCGCCCGGCTCTCGGCCGGCCCACGCCAAGGCCCGGCAGCCCAGGCCAAGGGAGGGACGCGCTGGGGACACAGATGGGGCAGTGAGAGGGAAAACCAAACCAAAACAGCAAATAGGCTGCACTGCACTGGGAAGCGAGGGGTGAAAGGATCCTGGAGCTGGCACAATGCCACAGTCAGGCCCTCTGGAGGGGGAGCAACACTGGTGGTGGGGCCCAGGCTGTGCTGCTGCCAATCCGACACTGCGGGGCTGCCGAGCGGGAAGGGGGAGCAAGGATGGGGCAGCAGGGATGGTGAGTGGGCAGGAGACACCAGCCCTCCACCTCCCCAGCAGTTCTGCTGAGCCATAGTGCTGACACGAGGTGCTCGCCCTTGCTGTGGGCAGCACACGAGTTAATATTAGCTGCCGCCGCACTGATCCCAGGATTACCGCTGTCCCCGCACCCCTAATCCTGCTGCCGGGCCGGGCAGGGCAGGGAGCGCCGCGGGCAGCAGCACAGCCAGCAGCTCCCACTGCGGGGCCGCTCAGCAGATGTTTGCCAGATGTGGACAGCTGCCTCCAGCAGCGGGAGGGAGCTCAGCCCATGGGGGCTCCAGCTCACAGCGCTGCGACCCTGCAGTGCAGGCACTGACCCCGATGGAGCCAGGAGGGTGAGAGGCCAAGCCCTGCAGCCAGCAGCACTGGGGCCTGAGTGCTGTGCCAGTGTGCCCCGTGGGTGACTGGGAATGGTGGATGCCCAGGACTGTGTCTGCCCATGGTGGGGGCAGCAGAACTGGCTCCCAGTTTTCAGTGGGAGCCATCCATGGTGCAGGCAGGACATGGAGCACCTTGTGCCAGCCGGCACATCAGTGGGGGCACCCGCAACCACCCCATCTGCTTCTGGCGAGCTGCTGGCCAGCACACAGCTGCACCAGCACCACCACTGCTGCCCCGGCACAGCCACCATCACCCCGGCACAGCCACTGCCGCCCCACCCACGCGCTCACCACAGAGGAAACCCAGCTGTCGCCTGCGCCCCTCGCCTGTCCCGCCGCAGGAAGGCGGCTGCTCGGGCTGCACGGCAATGCCGGCTGCACACCGGCCTCTCCGAGACTGAGCCCTTGCACCCAGCAGGGAGCACCCAGCGGGTCACCCCAGGCTTGTGCCCGGCCGTGCCCCAGGCAGCACCCATGGCCAGCACCGCACCCACAGCTTCCCGCAGGGGCGGAAGGGCTCCCTTCCCCCAGGGCAGCAGACGGGGCCTGTGGGTGCCCAGGAAAGGTGCTCGGTGTGGGCCCTGAGGCCAAACCCAGCCCCCAGCACGCGTGACACCAGTCCCACCGAGATGCTGGTGCAGGGCTGATGGCTCCCCCTCCACCACTGGCACAGAGCCCGGGAGAAGCTCTGACACCTTCCAGGGTGGTCACAGCTCCAGGGATGGTGAGGAGGGATGGGGCTGGATGCCAAGGCCAATGTCCCTCACCAGTTCCTCTCTGTCCCACCACAGCCATCAGACCAGCAGTGCCCAGCCACAGGGAAAGGAAAGGAAAAAGGAAAGGAAAAAGGAAAGGAAAAAG
>VZSR01000393.1:911069-933957 GCA_013398615.1 Brachypodius melanocephalos
GTGCTGCACCGGAGCGAGCATCACCATCACACGGCACCGGCACCAGGCACCACGGGCACCGGCAGAGCCACGGGCAGGGACCGGCCACTCCATCTCCCCCCGCCCCGCTCTTGGGGCCCCTCTCATGACACCCACGTGTCACCTTCTTGTGTCACCGTGTCCCTCCGCGGCATAAGCCACCCATATCACCCTGTCGCCGTGGCCGGTGGGTGCCGCGGCAGAACCAGGGTCATCCTGGGGACAGCAGCACTTTGTCCCCGTGCTGGCCTGATGGCGGGGGACAACCCGCTCCTGGAGGGGCCATTCTGAGTCTGTAGGAGGCACAGCCTCGACTCGGGGCTCAAATTCAGCACTTTTGTGGTTCCCACCCCAGTCGTGTCCTGCTGTACTGGGAGCTGGGAGCGAGGTAATTCCGGGATTGCGCCCGGAGGCTCCAAGCACCAGGAGCTGGGAAAGGGGATCCCTGCAGCAGGAGCACCCTGTGCAGGCGGATCCCGCTCACTGACACGTCCGGCACTGTGGTGATGTCTGGAGCTTCCCCAGTGTCTGGAGTGAGGTGAGAGGAACCGGTGAGCCCACAGATGGGACAGGGACATGCTGGGACCCTCGGCACCACCAGCGGGGCTCCCACATAGCCACAGTGGGGCACAGCAGGGTGAAGCCCGGCACAACGGGGCCAGACTGGAACAGTCGTGCTGTGCCACCACAAAGGTGCTGGGACAGGGGCAGCGTGTCTGCAGCCCTCCCTGTGCCCTCATCAGGGATCCCTCACTTTTCCCGGTGCCTGTGGCTGCTCCAGGTGGAAACCAAACTCTCTCCACCTCTGGCACAGCTGCTGCCTTGCTCCCAGCGGCAGGACAGCCGGACACGTTCTTGCTCCTGGAGGCAGGATGTCTGGACAGTGCCGAGCCAGTCCATCAAATCAAGAGACTTTTCATTCCAAATTCCTCTTCTGCCATTCACAGCGGGCCTTGGACAGGCACAGCTGCTACAGCAGCATCCTGGTGCATGCCTGTGGTCCAACACCAGTACCAGGAGTGATGAGGAGTGCTTGGCCATCTACTCTTGGGTGAGGAGAATGGGCTCTGGCTGCTCGTGCACTCACAGCAAGACATGGCATCGGGTGGAGACATGATCAGGACTCCTGACCTTGCAGGGAAGGGGGATGCCAGACTCCCCCCATTTGGCAGGACACAGGGCAGCCGGGAAATGGGCTCCTGGGGCTGTGCACTCTGGGGCTGGGCTGCACGGTGCCAGGGGAGCAAGGGGGCCACCAAGCTGGGTCCCTGAGGACTCTGCTCCTCCCACACTGCAGGTGTGCAGCAGCTCCTGGTGCAGGATTGGGGTCTGTGGTGCTGCAGCATCAGGTGACTCTGATGTTGGGGTATCCCTGAGCATGTGGTTGTGAGTGGTGGTCCCAGCCAGGTACCATGTAGGGTCTCTCAGCCCCTCCTCAGCGTGGAGGGGCTCTTGGTACCACACCAGAGGGGCCCATCCTCAGACCCTGTGGTGAGGGAGCCCCTGGACCCTTCAGCATCCTTATGGTGTGAGTACAGCGCCAAAGAAGGGCCACGGAATTCCATTCTGGGGGTGCAGACAGCAGAGCCCCCCTCCCTCCTGACTGCCCTCAGGGACAGCCATACATTTGGTGCTGCCTAGCCAAAGGGAGCCTGAAACACCAGCCCTGCCAGCTGCTTGCCCAACTCAGGGCTCACCCTGAGGCTGATGCCCACCCCTCCACAGGACACAGGGGGCTGGGACATGGCCATGATGGCACCCACGAGCTTTGCATGGCCCCACAGACATCATGGACAGAGGGCTGAGCACGTCTCTGTTTAATCCCACACCTCGTCCCCGCGAGGTTCCCTCCCCACCGGACACCACCAGCAGCATCTGGAGGGCACAGCAAGCCCTTCCCTCGGGGAGCCACTTGTCCGGGCCCCAGAGCAGGAACAGTTCATTTCCACGGGCTCAGCCTCACTAGGGCAGCACCACGATCTTCTTCTCGAGCGTCTGTGGGGGGAACAGGACCCTCCTCACGGTGGTGTCCAGCTCCTCCAGTGCCAGCTGCGCGTGCAGCACCGTCGCGGCGTCGCGCTCGGCCGTCACCACGTGCTTCAGCAGGCGGTACAGGTCCCGCAGCACATCCCGCAGCACCTGGGCACGGCGGGCGGGGGCAGCGTCAGCACCCGCGGGCACCGCCCCTCGGCGAGTCCCGGCAGGCGCGGGGCTGCCCCTTCCCCCGGCACCAACCACCGCAGCCTCGGCCCCCCCGTGACTCAGTTTCCCCACATGCCAGCAGCACGTTGCGGTGATCCTTTGGCACAGGGGCGGCAGGGCATGCCGGGATCCTGGCTGCGGGGATTCCCGTGGGGAACTGGCTGTTTCCTCCACGGAGCTGAGTCCCAACACGCTTGTTACTGGGAATTGCGGAGGGAGGCCGCAGTGGTGGAAAAACTGGGCATTTCCAAGTCAAATCAGCGATGAACAACTCCCACGGCTCCCAAGAGCTGGCACTGCCCATGGCACAGCCTGACAGCTCAGAGAGACACCCCAACAAAGGCCCCCTTTCCCAGGATCTGTTGAGGGAACCCTTTAGTGGGAGATGCCCAAAATGGGCATCTCAGTCCCTTGGGACTTTCCCTGAAAGTTGCTTGGGAATCAACCCTGCAGCCCCTACAGAGCAGGGGCCCTCCCCAAGAGATGCCCAGGAGCCCCTCGGCAGCTGTCCCTGCCCCAGGGACAAGCAGGGGTGACCCACCTCAGTGACCTTCTCACTCAGCCCCCGGAGCAGCACCACCACCACATGCACGGCGGCTCTTCGCACTTCAGCCTCGGGGTCTGTCCGGGCTATGGCTGTCACACAGCAGGTGACCTGTGGGGACAGGGCAGAGGGGCATCATCAAAGACTGAGAGATGGGGGATCCCATCGGAGCAGCCACTGAGCTGCTGGATGTCCCAAGAATGAGGATGGGACCCCCATGCCCTGTGGGGTGCGGGCTCCAAGCAGCTCCTAGCAGGGCCAGGTGGCACATGGATGCCTCAGGAAGCTGTATAACAGTTTGTATAAAAACCAGGCAGAGCCAAAGGAATCTAATTAAATCCCAGCAGTGACAGCCGGGAGAATTAGCAGAGCTCGCACCTTCCCAAAATAGCAGCGTGTGGCTCACTGGCATCACATCAACTGCTGGGATCCACCGGTGCTGAGCGGGAACTGAGGGGAGCAGCCCCAGTGCCAAATCCATCATGTCTCACTCCAGGAGCACCGTGGGCGTGAAGCTCTGGCTCCCATGGGGCACAGACCCACCAGCTCCAGGGCTGCTGGGCCCCTGGGAGTCGGGCTCACCCCACTGGGATCTCCCAGCAGCTCCCAGCCTGCAGCCACGGAAGGTGAGAGCCAGCTCCGTGATACTGATGATACTGATAATGATAATTAAGATAACGGGAGGGTAACAAGGTGTCATTAAGCGGGAGGTGTCTCTGGCAGGCACCACTTGTGCCCCCAGGTCTCCTCTGGCAGTGGCTGCCATGGGTGGAGCAGGCACCTAAAAATCAGGGCTAGAACCTCCCTAGTGTTTGCTTCAGGCCCCATGGCTTTTATACTCAATATCAGCAATTATCACTCATGTCCTCTATGGAAATGTCCCGTTTCCAAATGGAAATGTCTCATTTCCAGGTCCTCAGCAGCCCAACCATGTGCTAACAAATGCACTCGTTAAGGAGAGGCCCCATGCCCCCAGGCAGGGTGAGGGGAAGGAAGGAACCGGTACCTCCTGGATGATGGATCCCAGCTGGAAGCCGAGGTGCTGGCAGAGCTCGCCCAGGTTGGAGAGGCTGCTGGCCCGCAGGGCACTGTCGGGATCCCGGGCACCCCGCAGGAATGCCCGAATCAGCGGCTCCCGGTGCTGGAACACCATGTCCCCTGCAAGGGAGAGCAGAGCTGTGTGTCACCAGCATGGAAAGGCCCACGCTTCCTGCCAAAGCCCCGGCTCCCTTGGGAACAGATGGGTTGAGCATCTGCCTTGCAACACCACTGAAGAGCTGGATGCAACATCTGGAACGTGGCTTGTGCCCCTCAGAACACACCCCATGGCACGGACCTTGGGGCTCTTCGGCACATTCCAGTCCTCCCATGGGGTCACTCACAGTCCAGCAAACACATCAAGTGTGAATCTCAAATTCCCACATCATCCAGACCCAATCCCCTGCCCCAATTAGCACACAGAGGTGCTGTGAACATGTGAGCTGCTAATGAGAGCTCAGGCCCGTGCTCAGCATCCACAACTACCCAAGGAGTGTGGTCATCCCACAGGAGCTAAGCAGCCCACAGTGTGGACGCACCTCCTACCAGGCAGGACCTTGAGGAGTGGAAAGAAAGCTCCAGAAGGCCTGCTGGCCTCTGAGTTCTATGTTCTTCCAGCTCTTTCAAGCTCTGGTGTCTTGCAGCAGATGGAGGCAGTGGGATGGATGACTTGGGATGCCCCAGGATGTGGAGACAAGAATGATCCTTGTGGGCAAGGGAAGCTCCCCATCACCCTGCCCGTGGGGGCTCAGGGCTGGGGACTGGCACAGAGTAGGGCAGCACAGGGCAGCACTGTGATGGCAAGGACTTGCTGGGAATGTATCATGCTCTGGTGCCTGCATCCCAGGACTTGGAATTACAGCAGTATGAGCAGTGCAGGGTGCTCCGAGTGGGATCCCCTCCAAAGCCAGCAATGCACCAGCCTCTGTGCCAGATGGCTACAGGAGGGGCATGCAACACTTCCCTTCCCCTCCTAGATAGGGAAAGCCACTCCAGTGGGACAGAAAACAGGGATGGGGATAGGCACAGGGCAGGCAGGAGGCACGATAGCCCCTTGGCAGAGCAGCAGAGCAGGAGAGCTCACAATCACAGAGCTGTGGAGCGATCCTGGAAGTGCTGGGTAAATCCTTGCTCTCAGATGCTGAAGCTTTGCAACAGAAACAGTTTGGTGAGATTTGTTCTATAAATACACTGGCGAGCCGGGACGCGCAGGAGCAGCTGCCGGCGGCAGCGGCCCCACAGCGAGCAGGGAGAGCGCGGTGGGGAATGTGCCACCATCCCCAGGGCAGCTGCCAAGGGAAACCAGACACACGGACATTGCCCAGGGAGGTCCAGGACTGAGGGGCTCTGAGCTGATTGCTGGAGCCCCACAGGACACAGTGGGATGCCCTGTCCCTATCCCAGCAGTGAGGACGGATGCTGGCACAGCCCACTGATGGGATGCCACAGTTGGCAGAGCCCAGGGATGCCAGAGGTGCAAGGGAATGTGGCACAGGTCACAGGAGAGTCACAGTCCTGGGGGTGAGAGGGTCCAGGCTTTTCAGGGACATCCCCAGCCAGGGCACACAGCACCCACCTGGTGACCAGGGACCTCTGCCTGGCTGCCCCAGCACCGCGGACACCGGCTGCCACCTCCCTGACCGTGTACAGCTCCAGCTGTGAGCTCCCACTGGCCAGGCCTCCTCCACAGAGTCAGGGAAGGCATTTTAGGACATGTCCCAACAGCAGATACCGGAAAGGCCTCATCCAGCTCCTACCTCTCAGCACAGCATGTCCGGGCGCTTCCCGGCAGTCTCCAGCCTGGTGCTGGAGATCGAGGGGATGGTGGGCTGCTGGCAGGATCTGTCATCCTGCTCCTGCTGCTGGCAAACCCCAGACAGCTTCTCTTTGACTTTCAGACCCTTCCAACCTTCTGACTATAAAAGTTCCCTGTGGGCTTTCCCCCGGTAATGGTGAGGCCAAGCTGTGCTGCGGCTGCTGGCAGTGCCCTGCCCACGGCCATGGACTCACCCAGTGCCCGGGTGACACGCATCAGCACCTCTCCCAACTTCATCCTGGTGACAGCAGCCATGGTGTCCTCTGTGCCCTGTGCTGGGCACTCGTACTGTGCCAGCAGGATGGGCAGAATCCGCTCTGGATAATCACTGGAGAGCAGGGCAACGCCTGGAGGGAGAAAAACTGGAAAATCAGTCATTTAGCAGCTGGCAGCAGGTGTCCACTCACTGCTGCTGGGTGATGCCCTTTGACCCAGTGGGGACTTGCTGCACTGGGGGGCAGCTGGGCACTGCAGCCAATGCTTGGGGACAGGGTCTGGTCACCGCTCCCAGCTCTTGGCCAGCAGCACATGGTGCCAGCATGTCTCTGTCCCTGCTGGATTTGCCTGGCCCAGACTGGGAGCAGGAGCCAGTGCGTGCCACATGCCCACTGCATCTCCCTGGGGCTGATAAAAGATCAGATCACAGACGCAGGGATCAAACCCTTCTCCAGCTCCAATGCCCTCCCGTGAATACACTTCAGCCTCTCAATGGCTGTCTTGTCATGAGGGGCCCAAAACTGATGCCAGGATTCCAGGTGTGATGTCCAGTACATCAGGAATACACACAGGAGCCTGGCTCCATGAAACCCAGCAGTGCCACCACCACTGCCTCAGCTCCAGCCCCACGGCTGTGACAGGGAGCAAGTGGGACTATGGGGACCTGTCTGGCACGGCCCCCAGCCCTGTGCCTGGCACGGCACAGCTCGGCACAGCTCGCCATGGCACAGGTGGCGCTGCCAGGGGCCGGGTGAGTCAGTGGAAGGAACCTCATCAGGGTTAATCACCGCCGCAGCCGCGCTGCCAAACGTGCAGCAGCTGCAGCGGCGCATTAATCACCAGGACTGTTACAGCCTTTGTGCTCCAGCTGCGGGCAAGGACAGACCCGTCCCTCTCAAGACCGTACAGGCATTGGGAAGCACAGCATAAACTCCTTTCCCAGCTGCTGCCAAAGGTTACCAACCCAACAGCAGCGGTGCCAGCATCACTGTGGGCAAAAGGAATGCCACCTCCCTTCCGCAGAACCCAGGGGACTGTGACCATCCATTGTCACATGGGACGTGCGTGTCACCCAGGGCGGAAGCACCTGCCTGCAGATCCCACGGGCAGCCCAGTGCTGTGGGGGCTGTACTGAGTGTGCTGGAGGAAGCACTGACCTGAAGGTTTCCTGGGAAGGGAAACAATTCAGGAGTTGCCACCTTGGCAGAGGCCTGAGGGGGCACCTGTGGGTCCCCCCGGTCCTGCTCCTCTGCCAGCCTCAGCTGAACAGATCCCTCCGTGGATGTCAGGCCCCCTGGCCTGAGGCTGTGCCCATGCTGTACTGGAACTGCAGCCCCAGCCTGTGGTACAGACCCGGAACAGGGATGGTGACCAGCTCCAGGGAGTAAGAATAACTGGGAGATGAAGTCTCCAGCTTCAGGAACTTGGCATGGAGCCCACATGTGGCCCCAGGCTGGACTGAACAGCACAAAGCCACAGGCTGGGAGGGCAGGAGATGCCAAGCCCTCAGCCTGGCCATGGCCCTGGGAGTGAAGAGCTCTTCTGCTCTTCACTCCCAGGGCCCAGAGCCCCCACAGTACAAAACATTCCCTGACAAAGTGCTGGCACTTGCCCCAACAGGCACTGCTGACCTTGGATGGCTGAGAGGTAGACAAAGGCGTCCTCATGCTGCACATTCTCCAGAAACACCTGGAAGGAGGGAAAGTGCCATCAGCAGTGACCCTGGATTGGGCCAGCAAGGCCAGAGGGCTCCAATAATTGTGACCACCTCCAGCCAGATGGCACATTCAGCACCAGCTCTGCTGACAGGGGACACAGCACGGGATAGGGACCAAGGCAAGGGACAGGGACCACAGCAGGAGCCTGATACCTGCAGCAGCTTCTCCTGAATCCGAAGTGCCTCTGGATCCCGCTGGGTGACCAGGCTGGCGAGGCAGCGCAGGGCAGCTGCCCGGCTCGGGGGCTGGGGGTCGTAGGCTGACACCAGCAGCTCCTGGAGCCCGGCAGAGGCACCGGAGGCACCGGGCTCACGGCACCTGCTCTGCCCTTTGCTGCTGTCCCTGTGAGCTGAGGGGCTGCCGTGCCCGTGCTGCGGTGATGAGGGGCTGGGGGCTCTGCAGGGAACAGCGGCAGGGCTCTGTGCTCCCGTGCCAGGCTTCCTGCCCAGCACGCCGTCGGCAGCAGCACCCACCGTGCCGGGGGAACAGGCGCCGTGGGTGCAGATGGCGATGCGCAGGTCCGAGGCCAGCTCCTGCGTCAGGGGCTCGGGGTAGGTGCGGGACAGCTCCTCCAGCAACGGCACCAGCCGCTTCAGCACCGCAAAATCGCTGGATTTGAGCTGGGGAGGGAGAAGAGCAGCGCTGGCACCGATGGAACGAGGGTTCACTCCCTGGGATGCTCCCAGAAAGGCGGGCAGGCATGGGGGTGAGGAGCCCCAGAGCTCTGGGCACCACAAGCTCCTCTCGGCCCAGTGCCAATCCCAGCCCTGGCAGCTCTGGCAGCAGCCATGGGCGAAGGTGGCAAGTGCATGAACCTGAAGAACAACAGTGTCTGGGTATGGGGGCCAAGCCAGGGACATCCCTCCCACCAGCACTGTGCCAGACTTGCCATCGGTCCTGCCTGGAAAGACGCTCCCAGCACAGCAGCCATGATCTGTCCTGAGCGGGAGAAGCTCCTGCCCTAATCTGGATTTATCTGCTAAAATCTGGGATGTGAGGCCTGAAAAAGGGTGCCTTAGCAGAGATTTTGGATGATTGCATAAAACGTCTTGCCTGCTGAAACTCAAACAGCTCTGCAGCTGCTTCCAAAACCTTTCACATTCCATTTTCCAAATTATGTCATTCCCATTAACACAAAAGTGGGAGAAGGAGCTCGCCTGGGAGGGGCCCATTGCAGCCACAAGACTCTGGCTTTAACTTCTTTTCAACTACAGTTCTTTTCCCAGTGTTAGAAATTTACCAATAAGAGACAATAAATGATCTTTTTCTGTTAACAGCCGGATTTTCCTTAGGGCAAATCCAGGAATGAAGCAACCCCATGAGCTCAGTGATGGCAGCATGTTAATGGATGTGCCATTGCTCCCCATGGCAGCTCCACTGAGTGACACAGAGCTCGTATATATATAGGTATTACAAGGTAACTGAGAGATATAAATAACAATATAAATATGTATAAAATGTAAATATAAAAATATAAGGGGATTTTCAAGGGTACAGCCCACATGGGAAGTTCACAATGCTCCACAGCCAGAGTCTGTGACCATGTGGGGATGCAGAGGGTGCAGCACTGGTATTTAAAGATGTGACTGCGCTGCTTGGCCAGTGCCTTTTTAGGACAAATTAGTAAATTAGTTAATTGGGCTCTTGGGGGTGCCCTGCTCAAATTGAATACTTGGTCAGCACCCTGGCACTGCCACAAGGGAAAAAAATATACATATTTAGATATTGATATAATTACACATATATACATACATACATAAAATATAAAAATTACATAAAATTATATTAAAAATAAAATTATATATAAAATAATAGAAAAAATAAAATAAAATTATATAAAAATAAAAATTATATAAATAATTTATATATAATAATTTATATATACTATAAACTATATAAAATAATAGAAAAATAAAATAAAATTATATAAAAATAAAAATTACATATATATTAAAAATTATATATATATATAAAAAATATACTCTATATAGATATAGATATACATATATACACACATACATGTATATATATATTATATTTATATATATATATATTTACAGGCAACCAAGCAGGGACCCTGAGCCAGGGGACCCAGCTGTGCCACAGCACCCTTGGGTGAGCATGGCAGTGCCCAGCCCCTCACCCCACACCCACCGAGGCCCCGGCTCTGCCCCTCACCTGGGCGGCCCCGCCGAGCACGGCGGCCACGAGCCCCATGGCCATGGCGAGGGTCTGCGCCTCGGCCGCCGCGCCGGGGCGCTGCGCCGGGTGGGCACAGGCTCGCTGCAGCACGGCCGCCAGGAACTCCTGCACCTGCCAAGGGAACGGCTGTCAGGAGCAGGGACACCCCACGACACCTCCCCTGCAGCTCCAGCACAACTCCATACAGATCCAAAGAGTGTTCGGACAATGCTCCCAGGGGATGCACGGGGTGGGATTGTTGGGGTGTGCTGTGCAGGGCCAGGGGTTTGACTCAGTGATCCCTGTGGGTCCCTTCTAAACCAGAATATTCTGTAATTCTGTGAAACCCTTCCCATTTTCCTCCTGTTCTGCTACCCCAATCCCAGTGTGCGCTCAGCCAAGTCACATCCACAACTGGGACAAGGTGATGGTTAAACTGGTGAGGTCCCTCAGCAGCAGAAGCTCTCATGGGGCTGGAGGAACAAAGGGATCTCAGCTCCATCTCTGCCTCCTGCCTGGCTCCACCAAGGGATGGAAGCTGGGAAGGTAACTGGGATAGTTTCAAAAAGAAGCTCAAAGTGGGTCTGTATGGAAATGCCCTAAGTAAAGGCTTGGAAATTCCAGAGCCAAGGAGCTCCAGCCCCTGTCCATAATTCTCCACACCAGCCTCCCCCTTATCCTGCACGGCTAACACTCCAGCTGGGCCATTTCCTGTGTTCTCATTTACTTTGTGATTCTTCCCACAATATTTTTATTCCACATGTAACGATCCTGCCTTGTTGGCATTGACCTTCTCCACACTTGGCACCAACACCTTTGATCCCACAAGCTTCCTGCCCTCCTAACAGATCTTGAAATTAGGGAGTTGATGTTCTCCATGCCTTATCTTCTCCCAGACAAGCCTGGGAAGGGTTTGAATCAGGGTCATTCCCATCTAACAGGTGTGTTGCAAAAGAGGACGAACTATTGTTTTCCTGCTTCGGAAAACAAAGTATGGGGGCAACAAGGTCCTGTTGCACCCAATTCCAAACTTCCACCCCCAGGGCACTGGGTGCAGGCAGCAGTTCCTCCTCAGCTGTCAGATTCCTTAAGCACATCCCTTAAGCAAGGAGGAAAGCTGTGGAAAAAGGCTTTGGAAAAGGCTACATAAAAGGCTCAGGTACCTGCTGAGGTAATTATTCCAGAGAATAAATTCCATGAAACGACAAGTAAGTTAAAAAAAATGGAATATTTGCCCTCACAACACAGTGACACACAAGCTGGAGGGGTTGAAGATATATTTAATATTTAAAAAAAGGAAAATAGTGAATAAATAACAGTAGATTGCAACTGAAAAAATTAAAACTTAAAAAAAATCTAGGGAAAAAAACATTTTAAAGTGAGAGGGGAAAAAAATTGAAAAATAAAACAGTAGAGCACAGTTGTGGCTCAGGCAGGAGGAAAGAATCCTTGGTGCAGTGAGGAAATCAAGTTGACCTTGGTTATGGAGGAGAATATGTAAATAAAATAAATGTGCACTTGCGGGGGGGCCACAGCGGCTGCTGCTCCTGGGCTCCAGCTTTGGGAGGATGGATCCCACTTGCTCCCACCCCATTAAGGCCCCCCAAACGCCCCAGGGAACCCCACACTGCAGAACCTGCTCAAAGCCTGTCCCTGTCCCAGCCCGGGGCCTCTCTGAAACACAACCCCGGGCAGGAGGATAATGGATTTTTTGTCTGCATTTCTTTGGTGCTGGGTTTTTATCCCAGACTCCCGACTGGACCCTGAAACCTGGCAAAACCCTTCCCCATTTCCCAGCCCGACTCTCCGGCCCGGGGGTGGGTGTGATGGGGAGGCAGGTGGGGACAAAGCGCCTCTGGCTGTGTCCCCTCTGCTGCTGAGCACACAAAGGCTCCTTTGTCCCAAAGGAAACGTGAGGAAACCTGCCTGAGCCGTGACCGCCCCTGCCCACGGCAGCAGCACGGGGAGCTGGCATGGCTGGGGCACTGGGGGAAAAAGAGCAATAAAAAACAGGATGAGGAAGTTTAAAAGACACCGGATCTGCAGGGGATCTGCAGGGGATCCACAAGGGAATGCCACTCTGCCCTCAGTGTCCAGCTGCCTTCCCAACCGGCACAGCCAACCCCATCCACAGCGGGTTCAGGGGGAAAGATTTTAAAAATCCTTTTTGAGACCAGGGTCAAGAGGCCCCAATGGCCTTTGAAATTACAAATATTTCATACATTTGGTACTGCCCAATTATGGATGTAGGAGCACAGTTGTGCCAACCAGGTTGCTCCCATCCAACCTGGCCTTGGGCACTTCCAGGGATGGCACAGCCACAGCTTCTCTGGGCACCCTGTGCCAGGGCCTCACCACCCTCACAGGGAGGAATTTCTTCACTATATCCCTTCTAACCCTGCTCTCTGATGGGGGAAAGCCATTCCCCTTTGTCCTGTCACTCCAGGACCTTGTACAAAGTCCCTCTCCAGCTCTCTTGGAGCTCCTTTAGGGACTGGAAGTTTCTCTAAAGGTCACTCTCAATCCTTCTCTTCCCCAGGCTGAACAATCCCAACTCCTCCAGCCTTTGCTCCTGGCAGCGTTCAGCCGATCCCCCCGGGCTTTGCCACGACCAACCTGCTCAATGTCAGTGAACACGGTGTCAGAGACGCCCTCGCACAGCGCGGCCACAAGCTGCAGGACCAGCAGCTTCCTCCCCTGCCTGGCCTGGTACTGCTCCAGCTCCAGCAAACTCCCTCCAGGCTCCACAGCTGGGTTTGGGGCTGCCTCGTCCTCCGCAGCCACCTGAGTCAGCTCCTGCCGGGAAGGGAGCGCAGGGCACGGAGAGGCAGCGGTTAAACAACATCGGGAGGCAGTGCCAGGAATGCCAGATGACTCCTCACAGCACCACCACCACCTTCCAGCTGCTAGTTGAAGGTTTCTTAGAGCTGTCCACAGCTCCTGGGTGTCCCATCCCTATCCCCTCCTGTGATTATGGGCTGGGGCACAAAATCCCAGTCCAACCCAGGCCTGGAGGGAACTGTGGGGGGCTCCAAGTCAGATCAAAGGAAGCAGGTACGGGGGCCCCTCTTCTACAGCCAAGGAAGCAACAGGGATTATTCCCAGCCTCCAACACACTTCAGACATACTCCTGTTGTTAAAACAGCCCAGGGGGAGGATGAGGGTTAACCCCTTCAGGGACAAGGCTGCTCCCACTCCCTGGCTTCCCATGCAGCAGCCAGGGCTGCTCCAGCACATGCCATATCCCAGGACACACAGGGGGATGATCCCTCTTTTGCCTTCTGTCCAGGGAACCCCTTCCCACAGGTATGCCCCAACCAGGGACCGGCTGCCCTCACCTTCAGGCAGTGGATGAAGAAATCTCCAGCCAGACCACTCTTCTGGCAGTGGGACAGGAGCTCCACCAAACTCTCCACATGGCACTGCTCCAAGGAGATCTTCTGGTACAGGGCCTCATCTTCATCACTGGAACAGGTCACTGTATCACCAACACAAACACACCCAGAACCCCCTGACCCCCAGACTCCAGGGAATGGTGAAATCTCAGTCTGCATTTCCCTGGAAGCCTTCCTTCCCAGCACTTCCCAGCAGAGCCTGGAGGCAGCTGAGCCAACCATTGCCCAGGTCATTTGAGCTCTGCTTATTAACTAACCTGCACTCATTAACAGAAACCGTGAGCCCAAAGCATACATTTCATCCAGCCCATAAATAACAGGATTAATGCTGGCTAAGTTAGGCAGCGGTCAGAGCTGTGGCAGCAGGGGCACGGGCAGAGCCAGGGCCAGTATGGAACAAGTTTAAAGTAGTCCCAGTTTAAGCAAGGCATTGCTGCTTCTAATTCTGGCTTCCAGAACCTAAAGAGAGTTTATAAAAAGGCTGGAGAGGGACTTTGAACAAGGGTGTGAAGTGACAGGACATGAGGGAATAGCTTCCCATCGACTGAAGGCTGGTTAGATGGGATAATGGGAAAGAATACTTCACTGTGAGGGTGGAGAGGCTTCAGCACAGGTTGCCCAGAGAAGCTGTGGCTGCCTCATCCTTGGAAATGCCCCATGCCAGGTTGGATGGGACTTGGAGCAACCTGCGATAGTGGAAGGTGTCCCTGCCCATGGCAGGGGGTGGAACAAGATGAGCTTTAAGGTCTCTTCCAACCCAAAGCAGCCTGTAATCCTAACTCAGGAACAGCTTGAAAAGAAGTCAAACCAAACGTATTTGTGGGGATTCTTCTGCAGGTGCTCCCAGCCCCCAGCACACCCCTGGGCACAGCTGTGCCTCTGCCTGCCCACAGTGCTGCCCTGGGCCCTCATGCCAGCTCAGAGCCCCTCTCTTTAAACCCAGCCTCCTGCTGCCGGACATCCCAGCCTGCGTGGCTGGAGACTAAAGGCTGCAGTTAATTCCCAGCATGGCCAGCTCTGCCCCTGCTTCGAGACCATCTGCCCACACCAGAGGAGCTCCGTGCCTGCTCCGTGATGCTGGCACCGCCACAGTCTGTGCTGTGACTGTGCCACCTGTGCCCGAGGGACGCTGCTCACTGTGTCACCAGACAGGCTCGGGGTGGAGGTTGGAAGCTGAATTTGGGGGGTGTTGAGATTGGAAATGCGTGTCCCATTCCCACACACTGTGCACGGAGGGCTCGGGAGTCAGGAAAAGCAGGCAGGGAGGGCACACCAACGCTCAGGTGGAGCGTGATGCTTTTTGGGGCTGGAAGTCAGAGCTCTACACCATGTGTAGGGAACCTGAGGGCTCTGTGGGCTATGTGGAAGTGTCACCTGCCTGAGCTCGAGGGGATGAGACGCTGTGGGATGGAACTGGCAGCCCCCTGCTTGCCCAGGCTCTCTGGAAAGCCCCGGCTGCCGAGTGACACAGGGACTGTCCCACAGCACTCACCTGATGGTTTCCCCCACGATGACGGCAGCACCGCCCTCGCTGCCCACACGGAGCTGGCACTGTGGGTGAAGGGTGGGCACGTGGATGCTCAGCCTGGCCAGGCCTTTCAGCACAGCCAGGGACTGCTCCCGCTCTGCCTTCTCCAGGAACCACAGCAGGATGTCCTGGCACGGGGAGCTGGCAAGGAGAAAGGAGCCAGTGGTGACATTGCTCTGCCCCCTGCACCTTCCCTGCACGTGTTTCGGCATGAGGGACATGACTGGAGTGCTCCAGAGCAGCCGTGGGCTCTCCTTGGGATGCTCCAGCTCCTGGCTCTGGCAGCTCTGCTATCCCTGTTTCTAAGGGGATCAGCAGCACATCCTGCCCTTCTGGCGTTCCCAGATGGAAGGATTTGGGTTCCTCCACACTTCAGGCTGGCAAGGAAGCACTGTGAACACCCCTGGCACGCCCTGCCTGTGCCTCACAATGAGGTGACAAGGGCTGGTGGCAGTGCCAAGGGAGAGGAGGAAGGAGACGGGAGCACTGAGGTGGCATGGGGAGCCCTGCCAAGGCAAGAAGCAGGTTAATGAGGTGAAGCAGCCAGGCTGGGCTGTGCCAGGGGTCTGGAAACCTGAACACTTCCAGGCAGCTGCGGGCTCAGTCATCCTTGCCAAATTCCTTAGCAAAGGAAGCAATGACTGCTGGCCCAGCAGCAGCGTGAACTTGGCGCATTCCACCAACTTGTCACGGCACTCACTGCTCTTTGAAGTGATTAACGAGGCCTTTAATAACAGCAGAGACCGTGTCTGCACACACTTTTAGGGAAAGCCTCCACACGCCAGGATCACCAGAGCATTGTGTAACCCCACCAGGAACGCTTTTACCAGGCTGATCCTAAGTCCAGGGAAAGCCTGAGAGGAGGAAGGAGAGAGGACAGCCAGCACCTGGTCACCCCTGTCCCTGCCATGACTGGCTCATGTGGTGCTTCCCACTGTACACCAGTCATGGGGAGCTGGGCATGGTATGGGGGATCAGCTGCCAGGAGGCAGATCCTGATTGTACCAGAGGAGAGTGATCCCAGATTGGAGAATGATCCTGTACTTCCAAGAGGCAGTGCTTAAGCTGCTTCTCCAGTTTTTATGTTATTTGTAGATCCCCCATCCAGTTTCCATCACTACCTCCATCCATGGACAACCACAATCCCTGCTCTAGGCAGAGCCACCCTGTACTCCCGAGGGCATGTTCACCTCTACACGGAACATTCTCGCTTCAGGGAAGACAAAAACTAACAAGAGAACGGCTTCCTCAGGCACAGGCTGCCAGCGAGGTCGTGTGCCCTGCCTGTGGTTACTGCCTGCTTGGAATGAGAGTGCTTTGGGATGAGAAGATGGATCTCTGCTCCTGCCCTGAGCGTGGCTGTTGGAGGTGGGCAGAGCCAGCAGATGAAACCCCAGCAGAAGCCGAGTACAAATCCTCCCTTACCGTAAGTATGACACATTCTGCTTGGCGAAGGAATAGAGGGAAAAAACCACTCCCAGCACTGACTGTAAGGATCCCAGCAGCAGGCTCGAGCTGTCATTCCCAACCACATACACCTACGGAGAGAAGGGCACAGGGAGGGGAGTAAAACACCTGCATGGGGCAGAGGGGAGCTCAGAAGCACGTCTGTGCACAGGGCAGCTATCAGGGAGGATGGTGGAGGGCTCTCAGCCTCTCCCTTCAGTCTGGAGGCTGTCTTCCCTGATTATGCCACCTTCCCTATTAAAACCTGCCTTCAGCACCATCTTTCTCCAAGAATTTGCTTAACCACAGCAGGGCTGCAAGCTACAGGAAGGTTGCAGCCAGCTATTTGGGAAGTCTGCTGCTTAGGAGTAAGGTTCTGCCTTACCCAGGGATGCAACAGGCCCCCTGGAATGAGCAAATCTTCATTGAATTACTGTGAATCTCAATCACAGAGATCAGTCACTAGCAGGGCAGCTGGGCTGGCAGGCGCTGAGCTGAGGCACTGGGGGGACTGCAGAGGCTCTGGGAATGTTGTTGGTGTTCAGGGGGAATTACAGAGGCTCTGGGGATGTTGTAGAGGCTCGAGGGGGGTGTTCTAGAGGCTCTTGGGAGGGTTGTAGGGGCTCAGGGGTGATTGCAGAGCCCTGCTCCTCTCCTCCACCTCACCCAGCACCCTTCCAAGAAGCTGAGAAATGGTCCCCCTGCCCTGCTCCACTGTTGCACACAGACCAGTTTCCCTGTGCTAATCCCCGTGGAGCCATTCCTCCTCCCCAGACCCTTGTGTACACAAAGCCTCCCGATGAAGCCCCAAGGATGGTTTCTCACTAAGCATCAAATGACACTTGCTAGGCAAGAAAACCTTCCCCAAACCTGGGGTTCCCTCACTAATCTGGCTGCTGTCAGGCCCCCCAGCGCTCTGCCATTAAGGAGGGACCCACCCCAACCCCCCCAGCACTGCTCTGGGAGGGAGCAGCCCTCCAGACCGGTCTCTGCCTGCCAACCAGTTACAACAGATCATTACTGGGAAAATAGACAACAATCCCAGCATTTAAGAGCTTAGCCTGCCTCGGGGCATGCCAGGAAGCAAGTCACCAGCTTCTGAAATTTGAATTCCTGTATTGGAGATGTCCTTCTGGGTTGCAACATGCAGCAGGAAGCTGCTGGAGCGTGCAGCGTGGCACTGGGGTTACTGGTGGGAATGGTAGGAAGTGGAGTTACGAGGGGAGGTGTCACAGGAGAGGCCTCCACAAAAAGCCCTCACACTTCCTGTGAAGGAAGCTTCGTGCTTACAGTGCCTAAGGGGACTCCAGAAAGATTGGAGAGGGACTTTGGACAAGGGCCTGGAGTAACAGGACAAAGAGCAGTGACTTCTAACTGCAAGAGTTAAATGGGATATTGGGAAGGAATCCTTCCCTGTGAGGGTGGTGAGGCCCTGGCACAGCACACGTGGAGACCGGGGTATTCCTGCAATGACTGCAGGAGTCACTGGGTTTGTGTGGCTCAACACACACTGAACTGCTCACCACATCTCAAACCAGCTCATTTTCTCACCCAAGGCAGACACAGTACCTTGAGCATATCTTCCACACAGCTGCCCAGCTCTGCCTCTGGCACCAGCACGGACCCTGCTGTCAAATCCTCCAGCGCCAGCTCTGAAAACAAAGAGACATGAGCCCATCAAAACAGCCCAGAGCCCCCAGCAGTAGAACTGCATCACTACTCCCTGCACCCAAAAGCACTTCCACAGCTCCCTTCCCTCCCCATGAGAACAGACCAACCCTCATTAGCCATACTAATTGTGCTGCAGTGTTGTAAACCCCCAAGGACACAAGGAAATCAACACAGACCACAACTCCACGATGGATGATTCCCCAGAGAGCTGCTGGTCAGTGGGGGGAACCAATGGCTTCAGTCTGGAAGCCCAGAACAAGGATGTCAGACTGGGAGAGGTTCCCAAGCAGCACGGGGCAGAGCCAAACTGCTCAGCTCCCATGCTGCAAAAACTGGACTCGAGTAGGAGTAAATATGGTGTACCCAGACAAGCTGACCGAGTCAGCACAGAGAGCTAGGCTCCCGCACTCCACAGCTTGGCTGCTGGCCTGAGAAAATTCAGATGGAATGACAAAAACCAGTGAGGAGCGAGACCAGACCCTTCCCCAGTCCAGGTACCTGCGGCCTCGGAGCAGCGGCGGAGCGGTGCCAGCAGGGGCTGCAGCAGGTGCCTCTCTGCCAGCTCTGGCTGCTCCCTGGCCATGCTCAGCAGCGTGGTGGTGGCCACACGCTGGAACTGCCGCGCTGACACTTTGTCCTGGATGTGCAGCAAGTCCAGGATCTGCAAGGAAAAAGAAACAAGGATCAGCACCCCGTCAGAGGAGGCAGCCTGGCGCCTCGCAGCAACCAAGGAGCCGCCCATGTGCTGCTCTGCTGGGCAGCTGGCATGGCATCCCACGTGTGGAAGAGCCAGTGTCCTTCCCACGCACAAAGGATACCTTTCTGGGCTCAAACCAGGAGCCTGCACCACTCCCAGAGCCAAAGGCTGGAAGCAAGAGCTACACACAGAGCTCTGTGTAGCACAGTGCCAAGTGCCTTGTGTGATCAGACAACATCATCCGGCACATCAATAAAACATGGAAAATTCAAGAGTGGAAATGTCCTACTGCCAGAAAAACATGCCCACATTGTGCTGGCTTGAGCCAGGCCATGCTTAAGCAAAAGGAACAGCCCCAGCACTCTCCAAGCCAGGAGCTGGCTCTGCATTCCTCAGCAGAAGTGACGAGGGACTTACCTGGGGGCACACCTGTCTGTAGTAGTCCTCGAGGGACAGGCACTGCTGTGGGCAGGCAGCCAGTATCTTCCCAACTGCATCACATTTTCTCCAGTCCAGAGCTGCTGCTTCAGCACCAGCACCACCTACAACAGCAGCAGAAATCCTGGGTCAGCTCTGACCCATGGCCAACTCTGGCTGAAGCCAGGTGTTCCTAGCCAAAAATGAGATTTTTAGCTTTTATTGCTCTTGTTAAACCAAGCATCTTTCAGGAGACACCTGAACTTTAGGACAGAAAGGGGGAAATGGCTGTGCAAGAGCTCTGATAATGGAAAACAACTCCTACAGCCAAGGGGGTGAGCCAAAAGGTAGGGAGAGGTTGTGCTTGGATGGTTAGAATTGGCCAGATGAGATTTTGGCACCAAAAATTTGGGACTCAGCTGGTGGAGAGCAACAGCTTCCCTCCCTGAGAGGACATGGAGAGCAGGGGATGGAATAGGTGTCACTGTTCCTCGAGCTCTCACACCCCAGTGCCCAGGACAGCTCCCACAACACTGGCACTGGGACAGGGCATTGCCCAGGACTGATCCTGCTCTGGACACACATGAGGTGTGGCTCCCATCGAGGCATAAACAGGATAATAGTTTGAAGTCTTTCAGTGTGGCCCTCAAACATATGTGTATCCCAAATTAGAGCAGTTTGGGAGCTCAGCACAGTCAGAGGCAGAGTCTGTGTGTCACCACGTCACCTCATCCAGCTCTTGTGGCTCTGCTCTTCTGGGATGAACTGTCTCAAGACACCTCTGAATCTGTGATGCTGGGACCCAGAGCCCCCCACTCACCATCTGTGCCCTCCAAAATACCCCGAACCACGGCCTGCACCCCGCCAGGCCTCAGCAGCCTCTCGGAGAGCAGGTGCCCACAGAGCCGCCGCAGCCAGGCCGGAGCTGCCCCAGCACTCGGAGACCTCTGCAAGGGAGCAAAGGAGCAGGGTAAGGAGTGTATTTACACACACCTGTGCCAGCCCCACCTCTGGGCAAACAGCCCATGCTCTGACAGAGAGCACAGGACACAGACAGGCTTCGAATTGCTGATTCATCCAGTGGAATAAAGCAAATCAGGAATTAATCAGAGAGGTCAGCCCTCAGGTGCTTAGCATGCTATTCCATCCCTGGAAGTGTCCAAGGCCAGGCTGGATGGGGTTTGGAGCAACCTGGGGTACTGGAAAGTGTCTCTGCCCATGGCAGGGGGTGGAATGAGATGAACTTTGAGTTCCCTTCCAGCCCAAGCCATTCTGGGATTCCATGATTCTATTAAGGGCATTATCCCATGGGGACTTTCCTAAAGCAACACTTCAGAGATTCCCCATCTCCACCTCTCCAGGAGGCCTTGGAACAGCCCCAAAGAGCAGGAGGTGCCCTGTGTCATCCCTGGAGTGCAGAGGATGAGGTTTGGAGGAGCAGAAGCTGTGCTTGGCTGGGCACGGAGAACGTGGGTGCCAAGCCAAGGTGACACGTGCGGCGATGACAGTCCTTGACACACCCACACCCCGCTCCTGCACAGCAGGGCTGGAATGGCACACACCCAGCAGCCTCACCAGCGCTCGGGGACTGGTTTTTAAGGTGTAAGAACATTTTCAGAAGAGCAGCATCCTCGGAGTGTGGGACCCACGGGGGTAGAAACCCCGACAGCCCCGTGCCGGAGATGGCCCCGGGTACCTGCTTGGGCTGTCCCTGCAGGATGAGCAGCTCCCGCACCGCCAGCGGCTGGTAAACACGGTCCAAAATGTCCCTCAGGGCTTCCCGGCACTGCGCTCGCTCCGCTTCCGAAACGCCCTGGAACAAAACATAGCAGGGCTGTTGAGAACAGCTTGGCTGGGCACTAAAGCCGCGGTCCCGACGGTGTGCCGGTGCCCTGCAGCCCCGCTCCGGGCTGCGTGCCTCTTGTTCTTTCTCTCACGTGGGGCACGGCGGGCAGGACACCTGAGGGAGCGCCTGAGGAGCGGGCTGGGGCTCGGCTGGACACCCACACCACCACCGGGCAGCGGGGACACGGGGTGCGAGTGCCGCACGAACCTGGCAGAGAGTGGCGGGGCCGTGTCCCAGCCCGCAGAGGCCGGAGAGGAGCAGACGGAGGTGCCGAGCGAGCAGCGGGGCGCCCAGGGCCGGCAGCCGGGCCAGCTCGACCAGCGCGGTCACGGCAGCGAACAGCCGGGCCCCGCGGGTGCCTGGCGGCGGCCCCAGCCCCGGCCCCAGCCCGAGTCCCGGCGGCAGGTGCGGCAGCAGCCCCAGCCCCACGGCGGCCCGCAGCGCCCGCCGCACCGCCCGCTCCTGCCCCACGCTCAGCGTGTCGGCGCCGGGCGGCGGCGGCGCCCCGGGGGCGGCGGGGGCGGCGGGGGCGGCGGCGAGAGCGGCCAGGCGCTCCTTGAGGCACAGCAGCAGCGCCAACAGCCCGCAGGCCGCCGCCCAGCCCGGCTCCGCGCCCGCCGCCCCGGCCGCCAGCGCTGGTGCCCGGGACAGCACGGCCGCCCGGAGCTGGCGCAGCGCGGCCCAGCCCTCTGCCCCTGACAGCCGCTCCTCCAGCGCCGCCGCGTTCCTGCGCAGCGTCTCCGGGCACAGGGCGCGCTCCGGGCCGGGCTCGGCAGCGCTGTCGCCATCACTGGGCGGTCCCAGCAGCAGCTCCAGCGCCTCCACTACACGGCCCGGCTCCGGGGCCGGCTGCGCGTCGCCCGCCATGCCGGGCCTGCGGTCAGTGAGCGTCGCCATGCTGAGGAGGTCAGAGGAAGGGGTGGGACGGCAGCAGGCCGCCATGCTGGGGAGGGCGCCTGAGGGGAGGGGCCGCACTGCCTGCCGCCATCTTGAGGAGGTCGGGGCGGGAAGGGGAGGAGAAGGCTCCCGGAGAGCTGGGGCGGGACTGGGGACAAAGGGTGGAGGGACAGGACAAAGGGGAACGGCTTCCACTGCCAGAGGGCTGGGAGAGATGCGTTAGTGGCAAGGAATCCTCATTTGAGAGTGATGAGGCCCTGGCATTTGCCCAGAGCAGCTGTGGCTGCCCCTGGATCCCTGGAAGTGTCCCAGGCCAGGTTGGACAGGGTTTGGAGCAACCTGGGACAGTGGAAGGTGTCCCTGCCCATACAGACATCCTTAACGTCTCTTCCAACTCAAACCCTCCCGTCACTGGGATTGCCCGCTTGCGCTGTGGAGAGGGCTGTGGCCACACGTGTGCAGCAGGTAAAGCCTTCAAGCATCAGCAGAGCCTCATGCACAGAAAAGGGGTTTGGTTTTCTTAAAACAATTTATTATTTCAATTTTATATAAAAACCATGCAATCAACACTTGGCCACCGCTGGTTTCCCAGCTCGCGTCAGACCCTTTTCCCCTGATAAAAAATACAAACCATGATGACAGCTAAACACAGAGATCACAATTTTGGGAAAGCCCTTTGATTTTGGAAAGCACCTTTCCAATGACTGCATGCTAATTACATCTGGCATGATATGGGAGGAAATCAAACTGTAATCTAGGATACGGAAAAATAGACATCTGTCTGTACATAGAGTAGTAAATACAATTCCCTGTATTGTATGGTGCATCTTTGGTCTGTATTGGTCGAGTGCCCCATCACACCCGTCCACCACTAGGTTCACAATCTGAGCCTTTGTGGGGCTTGGAGCACGAGGTATTTTGGAGAGCTCCAGAGAAAGCCTTTTCCCCCCCCATTGAAAAGGGAAGAAGGACCTGATCCTGCCCCCCACAGCTGGGAGCACCTCAGTTCCAGGATGGGGAATGGACTAAACTGTTCCATGCCCTGGAGCCAAGGGGGCCAGGAAACACCCAGACTACCCCAAAAACCCCCATCCCCAGCGAGCCTGAGCTTTTCTCAGTGAGGGAGATATGGGCACGGGGTTCAGGAGGTGTTGGAGGGGGTTTGGTACCCCGGCCAGAGACCACCGTGAGTCCAGAGGGGTGAAATGAAGTGGCAGCAGCAGGCTGGGGGTCCCTAATCGTCCTCCTCGCCGCCGCC
>VZSR01000393.1:937078-961893 GCA_013398615.1 Brachypodius melanocephalos
AGTTGATGGGGGGGATGACCCAGTCCCTCTTCTGCCGCCGGAAGCCATGTCCATGCTCCGGGAAGATCAGCACGTCGGGTACTGTGTCCTGTGGGGACAGTGGCTCTGCTGAGTGCCAGCACCCTGCTGAGCCCCCTGCACCACGGACAGGGGCTGCTGTGACCCCAGGGAGTGGCTCTGTGCTTTACCTGCTGCATTTGCTTGTGATGTCGGCGCTGGTGCCGCCGCCGGCGTAGGGTCACCTTGGCTGAATGCTTCTTGCCCGTGGCATCCCATGTGTGCACAGTAAAGGTGATCTCCCGCTGCTGGAGCTGCAGGGGCCGGGTGGCAGAGACAGTGCCATCCCTGCTCACCTTGAAGCGCCTGTCATCCGGGAGGAAGGCGGCGGGGTGCGACTCACCACAGTCCACAAAGCTCACTGGGGACAGGGGACTGAGTGGCAGAGGGTTCTGGGGACATGGGCACACACAGCACAGCCATGCCCCAGCAGCCCGGGGTGTGGGGTCACAGCAGTGGTGGGGATGCTCCACACACAGTGACGTGTGTCCTGCCAGGATTCCGTCCTGGGGACGACACATGGTGCATCCTTGCCCTGGCTTTGGTCCACGGTGGGACACGGCAGGACCTACTGCACCACAGGATCCCTGCCAGACAGTGACAATGCAGCAAGTGGCACCTGGCACAGCATGTCCCTGTCCCCAGCACCATGTATGGCATGGCACCAGGCACGGCACATCCCTATATGGGTGTATCCCTGTGGCACAGCATGTTACCACCTCTGCGCCCATGCTGCTCCAGCTGCTTTTCCAAGAAAAACAAGTGCAGCAGTCATTCACCTGCACTAGCACCCAGTGCCCTGGCAGCCAGGCCCCTCAACCTGCCCAGGTACCTCCGGGACCCCCAACCCCAGGGACAGGGGGCAGGCGGGGTCCCGATGTCACTAGCTTGGCACCCGGCTGGGTGCAGTAGAGCTGGGCCGCCGCGAGGCAGCGGTCAGCCGGCATCACATGAGCCGGGCTGCGCTTCCGAACAAACACCCTTTGTCTGGGGGAGAGTTGTCGGAGCCAGCGGCACGCAGGCTCCGGAGCCAGCACTGCCACCACCGCCCGGCGTGACCCGCGCCCCGGCAAGGGGCCGTGCCGGGGTGGGCGGGAGGCAGCGCGGCACAACCGAACGGAACGGGGCCCCTGGGGTTACGTCAGCCCGCGAGCAGCCCAGGAATCCGGGGTGGCTGTGGGATGGAGGGGGGAGCAATCACTGTCCCCCTGCCCACCACGGTGCCCCCGACCCGGCCCAGGAGGACCCGCCGGCGCGATGCCAGCCCGGCTCAGCCCCACGGCGGGACCCTCGGCAAGGGCTGGGGGAGCCGGTGGGGCCGGCTGGGCAGGAACGTGCCGGGGCAGGCGGGGAAGGAGAGGCAGCCGCGGGCGAAGCCGCAGTGCTCGGCTCTGGCCCGGGGCCCGGTGGGTGCAGCGAGGGGCGGCACGAGGCCCCCAGCCCCACAATGGGTGCAATGAGTGCTCAGCCCGCACTGGTTCGAGGAGGTCGCTCAGAACCCGCTCCCCCCTTCCCGCTCTCCCCCCTTCCAACCTGGCCCTGCACAACCTGTTTTTCCAGCTTGGCTGAAGGAGGGCTGGCCCCAGCCCTCCTCTCCCCGGGGCTGGGACCTGGGGGGGTGGAGGGGGGGCCCTCTCCTGGGAATGATGGGGGTGGGAGAAAAGGAGAGCTCAAGGAGTCCTACAGGGGTATCTCCCCACTTCAACACCTCATCACCACCTACAGGATACTGGGACAACCAGACTGGTACAACCAGGCTGCCAAGCAGGGTGTGGGGCTAAGACCCAGGGCAGCCCCTCAAAGCCACTTCATGTCCTGTGAGGTCTCAACGGGGTTGGGCACAGGCAGAGCTGGGTGCCACCATCCCTGCAGTGCCACCACCCCGTGTGTAGCATACACGCAGCTGTGCCAGGACAGGGGGCTCACCCGGGGTGAAGGTGCTGCGGGTGACACATCCCACTGACGTCACCCCAGTTTCGCTGTGACTTCAGACTCTCGAGTTTTCTCCACCCAGGGCTGATGGGAGCTGTCTCAGCCCCCATCACATCCCCACCACCCCGGAGCCCCCCAGCCCGTGGAGCAGAGCCCAGGCGACGCCGCAGCCCCCACGCAGGTGTTGCTGTTCGCCGCCCCGGCGCCGCGTGGGGCCTGTCCGGGCCTGTTGGAGGGAAAACACCGCGCTCAACTCATCAAGCTAATTACAGGCCGGCTTGTGAGCCTGGCCGCAAGCTTTGGGGTGCTCTGTGGCCCAGCATGGCCAGGCAGCCACCAGGCTCAGCCACCCCACGGCTGGCATTGCCGTGGCACAGCTATGAATCACTGGGTGCCACACAGGCCTCAAGGGCAGATGGTCCCTTCCTTCCTCCCACACCCTGACTGTGCCGGAACCCAAAACTGAAAGTGCTGGTGCCAGGACAGAGGATTTCCAGCAGGTCTCGGTGCTGCAGGGGAAGTCACAGGGCTGCCCGTCACCCTGGTATCAGGCCCAGCCCTGATGGACGTTGGCTTCTGCATGTTAATGATCAGCCACAATGCAAACAAACACAATTCCTGAGGTATGGGGCAGGGTCTGATTCCTGGCTCTCCCAGGCGAAGCCGTTACAGAGCTGAGGATGTTTGGGAGCTGTTGGTGCAGCACTGGGTGCTCAGTACCCCTCAGCTCTGTGCCCACCCAGCCACCCTGGTACACACACTGCGCTGCCAGCACCAGCCTCAGCCATTAACTGGTGCAGATGGTGACAGCTACTGCAAATAGACCCAGAGCCCACAGGGTCCCTTTCGAGGGTCCCAGAGTGGCAGCAGCTCCCCATCATATGTGTTCCCAGTGTCCCCTTGCCACACCAGAACAGGGCTTTAGTGCCAACACAGTGGGACACCAACGTCCCCAAAAGCGCAGCAGCACAGCCTGGTACCCATCCCCATGGTAAGAGCTGCCCTATACCGTGGGGCCTATACTGTGGGTCCAAAGGGGGACTCACCCTGGTGAAGCCAAGGTGCCAAGTGCGGCACGGGGCAGGGCAGAGCGCCTGCGCGCCCCACACCCCAACAGCCGGCCCCAACAGGTCTGTGGTGCCTGAGTCAGCGCCGCCCGCGCCGGCGCACCCCGGGGAGCGGCTCCTGCTGCCCCCGCGCCACCCCCGTGCCAGGACCCCTGACTGCTGCTTGTGCTGGGACCACCAGTGCCCTCAGTGCGCCCCACCGCTGCGTGTGGACACACCAGGCTCTGTCCCTCTTGCCACCTGCCACCACGGCAAGCCTGTCCCCAGTGTCATGACACTGTCCCCACCGCCATAGCGCCATCCCTATAGCACCATCCCCACTGCCACAGCACTCACTGTCCCCACTGCCCCATCCCCGTGGCCGTGCCAGCACCGCTGGGGCACGCAGCCATGGCTTTACGTCCCTCATTGCCCACTCCGTCCCACACACCCCCCTGTACCCATAGTCCCATCCCCGTCCTCACAGCCACCCTGTCCTCCCCGTGTCCTTACCTCGTCCCAGTGCCCGTCGCGCAGCCACGCTGTCCCGCGGCACCGTCAGAGTAAAGGTCTCGGTGGTGAAACCGGGCTGGCACGACGATACCCGCTGGCACAGCCGCTGCCCGCACTGCCCGGAGAGAGACGTTAGCACCGGGCAGGGTCCCGAGCAAGGTCCCGCTGCCACGGGCAGGGTCTCGGCGGAGTCCCAGGCAGGGTCTTGCCACCCCAATCCAAGGCTCACCTGGAGCAGGAGCAAGAGGAGACAGAGCGGGACCAAGCAACCCGCCCGCTGCCCCATGGCTGGTGCCGGTTGGTGCCGGAGGGATCGGGCGCTGCCGCCACGGAGTCGCAGGTGCGTCCGGTCCCCTCCCGATCCCTCCCCGCAGGTGTCGACCCGACCGAGAACCGCCCCGTCCCGCCCCGATAGGAGGCGGTCCCACCCCGCCCGCGCCCGGAACCCCGGTATTCCCGATACCCCCGACACCCGGTATATCGAAACCCTCACGGTACTGCTGTGGTTCTTCTCGCACGCTCCGCGGTACCGTGGTACCCCCATTACCCCTTCAGCCCCTGGTGCCCCACCAGCTCCCAGTACCCTCTGCCCATCCCGGGCACCCCCAGCTTCCCGTGCCCCTGATATTCCCAGCCCCAGCCATACAGCCCTCATGCTTTCCATGCTTCCCATCCAGGGCAGTGGGAGCAGGGGGTGTTGATGGGTGACAGAAGGCAGGACTACCCCAAAGTGTCCCCACACCATGGCCCCACAGATCCCGACTCTGTAGTGGGGGACAAACATCGTACCCAGAGACCCCCCCAGGCAGGAAGGACCCCTCAGGATGCTGCAGTCCCCAGCTTCCCCCATACCCCTCTGTCCCAAAGCACAGCACAGCTGGGAGTGACCCTATGGAAGGGGACCCCCAGGGATCCCCAGTACCATCAGCTGCCCCAATCCCATCCCATGCCTGTCAGGAGCTGATCCTGGAGCCAGTGGGAGACCCCCAGAGCTTGGGGTCCTGTTGCTTGCACCCATGGTCATCTCAGGGGGTTGGAGTGGCAGCCTGGGGGTGGCAGGGCTCAGTAACAGGAATGCCCAGTGCCACCAGTGTCATTCCCATGAAGGACAAATTGGCTGTCGGTGCCCTGCCCATGCCCATCAGCACCTCTTGGGGACAAGGACACCCTGGGCAGGGGGGCATGAGCACTGCCTCCGCATGGGTGGCACTGCAGCTGTGCCATAGGTTCCACACTGCAGTGAGCAAGGAGGGACAGGGCTGGGGAGGGGTCACTGCAGGGCTGGGGGCAGCACCAATCTCCAGGACACAAAATGACACAGAGCCTGGAACATCTAAAAAAACCAAATCCTTTATTAAAACTGACCCAGCTCCCATCCCCTTGTCCGCAGCATCACACGCCATCATTCCATACCTTAAAAAATAGATAATAACCACAAAAACGCAGGCCAGGAGGTGAGGGGGCTGCGCTGGGGTGGGGGGCATGGCAGGGGGAACCCCCAAGGCACAAAAGCAGCAATAAGGCCGGGGCAGCAGGCTGGGGGTCCCTAATCGTCCTCCTCGCCGCCGCCGTAGAGCTCGGCCAGCTTGCGGAAGCGGCCGCCCCAGTCGTTGAGGTAGTCGTAGTCCTGGTCGCCGTCAGAGGCAGAGGAGTTGAGGGAGCTGAGCGAGGTGGCCTCCGAGCCGCTGCCCTCGTAGTCAAACACCAGCAGCGAGTCGTAGGGAGGGGCTGTAGGGTCCGTGTCAGCCGCCTTCAGGTTCTGGGGGAGCAGAGGGGTCAGTGCCTGTGTCCCCGCGCTGGTGTGGCAGGGACGTGTCACCCCCTGGGTCAGGACTCACCTCATCGATGAAGGTGCCAATGTCATCGGGGTTGGCGGGGCGGGGCCGGTACTGAGGGGCTGGCAGGAGGGTGGGGGCCACATCATTGCGGATCACCTCGGGCCGGGCGTCCAGCCCCCGGTGCAGCTGCCGCAGGTCATAGTTCTGGGGACACACACAGGGAGAGGGGTAGAGTCAGGTTGCCCACAATGTCACCAGACCCCTGATCCCCACACGCACCTGGTCCTCCTCGCCGCCACCCTCCTCCCCGTAGTAGAAGATGTTGTCCCTTGTGTCATCTTCGGGCAGCAGCAGCGGCTCCTTCGTCACCTTCCTCCTCCTCACAAAGAGCAGCAGCAGCAACAGGATGACTGGGGGGAAGAGTGCCATCAGCAGGGACATGTGTCCCCCACTGTGCCAGGGCAGGGGTATCCCCACAGCCCCAGGAGCCCCAAGATCCCCACTCACGCAGCAGGGCCAGTAGCGCGCCGAGGGTGGCGAGGACAAAGGGCAGGGCAGTGACAGGCTGGGGTCTCTGGGGGCAGCCCTGTGCCAGCCCCTCACAGGCACAGACCCGTGCAGTGACAATGGTCACTTGGGCTCTGCCTGGCTGGTCCAGCAGCCGCAGGTACACGCTGTAGGTGTCCGGCTCCAGCGGTGCCACCAGCTGCAGTGTCACTGTGTCACCTGTGTGAGATTGGGGGCTCAGGATGATGCACCAGGAATGCAGCCATGGGACAGCTGCCCCTGCTGAGGACCCCCCACATTATGTTCGGTCCCATTGCAATACCTGTGTCCCCCACCTCCACAGCCCAGCTGTCCCCCGAGCCGTGGGCGAGCTCGGCGCGGAAGGGGCCGGTGTTGGGGGGCAGGTCCCGGTCGGTGACAGTGAGGAGCTGGGGCTGGGGACTGCGCTGGCACACAGTGATGTCCCGTGGCTCGGCCTCGGGGCCGTTGTCATTCACATCCAGCAGGGTGAGGAGTAGCGTGCCCGTGCCTGTGGCCGGCGGTGAGCCTGGTGGGAACAATTCTAGAGGTGGGACCCCAAACCCAGGACTCTCTGGGGACATGTGTGTCTGAGCAGGTATGGGGACAGGGAGAGCCTGAAAACCAAGACTTTCCCAGGGACAGAGATTCTCTGGGCAAGGGTGGGCACAGTGAAGAGTGACGCTGGAGAGGAGAGTCTCAAACCCTCACGAGGCTTGGGTGCCCCGGGCAGGGGTGGGGCCAGGCAGCCCCCGCACTGCTCCATGCTGGAGAAGGGATGTTTCCTGGTGATGGCAGCATGTGCTCCTCACGCGGGAGGAGGAACAAGAGCCCTTTCATGTCCCTCACCATCATCAACAGCCAGCAGCATGGCCATGTAGGTGCTGTTCTTGACGAAGGGGGACTCGCGGTCCAGGTGGTCCTGCGCGGTCACCAGGCCATTCTCGGGGTGCACAGCCAGCCAGCCTGCCGGGTCATGCCCCAACAGGTACCTGGGGAGAACAGGGGAGCTCGTGCTGTGGCGAGGGGCAGCACAGACCCTCCCAAACCTCCACTCCAATCCTGCCCCTGCTCACTTGATCCTCTGGCCCTGTGCCTTGTCAGGGTCCTGGGCTGTGCAGGAGGCGAGGGTCTGCCCCGGGGGCACATCCTCTGACACCGTGGCCAGCTGCACCGGTGGCACAAACACTGGCGCCTCATTGACATCCTCCACAGTGACTGTCACCGTAGCAGTGGCCATCGGCAGCTTCACGACAAAGGGGACCTCATTGGCCACTCCCACGTGGAGCACAAACTGCTGCTTGGCCTCGTAGTCCAGACCCTGGGAGAGGGGGAGACACGGACAGACACAGTGAGAGTGACACAGGCAGGACCGCACTGTGGGCAGCAACGGGGTGACATGGGGTGACACAGACCTTGGCAGTACGGAGGATGCCCTCATTGGTGGCAGGGTCGGTGGTGATGGCAAAGGCACCCCCATCGTTGCCACGCAGGATGGAGTAGACGGCTCGCCACGCCGGTGTGCCAGGCTCGTCCAGGTCAGTGACAGCCAGCCGGGCCACCTCCCGCCCAGCCACGTTCTCTGGCACGGCCACCTCATACTGCAGGGCAGGGGCACCGTCAGCACCACAGCTCAGCGGGCACCAGGGAGGGCCACACCCAGCAGGGGGGGGCCCACATTACCATTTTGGGATCAAACTCGGGGGCATTGTCATTGACATCAGCGATCTCGATGACGGCCAGCGCTGTGGTGGTCAGTCCCTCACCATCCAGGTCAGCTGCCTGCACGGTCAGGGTGTACTCCCGCACACGCTGTGGTGGACAGACAGACAGACAGACATACCCTGTCAGCCGCTGCTGGGGCTGGGACCCCTGCCCCACGGTGCTGCAGAGCCCACCTCCCGGTCAAGGCCACTGGCAATGACGCTGAGGGTGCCGGTGGCACGGTTGACAGTGAACATTTGGGGATGGGGCTCCCGTGGCTCCTGGCTGAGGATGGAGTAGGCGATGACACCATTGTAGGTCTCCACTGCATCATCCGCATCTGTGGCTGTCACCTGCATGATGGAGGTGCCTGGGGATGTGGATGTCCAGGTAAGTGGGATGTTGGGGGGGCAATGCCAGGGCTGTGCCCAAGGAACATGGTTGGTGGCATGCAGAGCTTCCCCAAGGCACTGGGTCCTACCTGGCAGAGCTCCCTCTGGCACAGAGCCCCTGAACACCTCCTGTGTGAACTGGGGCTTGTTGTCATTCTGGTCTGTCACTGTCACAATGATCTCCATGGGCTCCTCCACTGGCTTCCCATTCTCAGACACGGCATGGGAGAAGAGCTGTAGGGTGGGGTGTGAGTTGGGGGGCGTGGCAGAGCACCCCAACATCCCCCTGGTGTCCCCAGGCAAGGACCTACGTGGTACTTGTCGATGTGCTCACGGTCCAGCGGCTGTGTCACTTTCATCCAGCCCGACTCCTTCTCAATGGTGAAGATGCCCTCAGGGGGGGCATCTGCTCCCTGCCCTGTGATGCTGTAGAAGATCTTGGTGTCTCTGTCCCGGTTGGATTTGATCTTGGAGGAGACACAGACCAAGGGGATGGGGGTCAGTATCCCACACCCCACCACACCCTGCCCCGATCCAGGGTGCACCCCCAGCACCCACTTCTATGCCCAGACCCTCTGCCCAGACTGAACAGCCTCATACCTGAACCAGCTTTTTGGGGAAGGGGCCCCTTTCATTTTCAGGAACCTTGATGGGGGGGATCACCCAGTCCCTCTTCTGCCTTCTGAGAGCAGCGCGAGCCCTGGGGAGCTCCTGTGGGAGGGGGGTGAGTGAGGTCACCGCCGGCTGGGGGAGCAGGGGCTGGGGGATATGCGGGGCAGCGTTACCTGAGGGGAGTGCCGGCTCTCTGCGGGAATTGGGGCAGGGTCTGGCTGGCCAGCGGCATACCGGGGGGAACCAGCATCTCGGGGGGGTTCAGCGAGCGCCCTGCCCACCCCTGGTAGCCGCACGGGGCCCCCGTCCTCCCGCACCCCGGCATCGGGCTCCTCCGTCCTGTACGGCCCCGCGCAGCCTCCGGAGCTCCCTGCGAGGGTGAGGGGTCAGGGGCATGAGGGGGATCACTCCCCCGACACCCCCGAGCCACAAGCACCAGCTCCAGGACCCCGCAATCCCCCAGAGTCCCCAGGAGGAGTGAGGGAGGGGACGGGAGAAGAGGGGGAGAGGACACCAGGAACGGGGCAGGGAACACCGGGCGCCGTACGGGAGCGCAGTAGAAGTTTCGGTGGAAGTTTCGGCTTTGTTTCACAGATGATGGGAAATTCCAGGGCGGGCAGAGCCCTGCCGCAGCCCCCTCCCGGTGTGTCACCCCCTCGGGGCTCCCAACCCCCCGTGGCCAGATCATTGGGCACTGAATCTCCCTCCCCCGCCTCCCCCGCTTGCATCCCTCGTGCTGGACACAGCCCCGGCTCCGCACCCCCCCGGGGGGAGGATTAGGGGATTAGCGGAGCTGAGCCAGCTCCGGGAGGCCGAGCGGCCCAGGGCGGGCCACGGAGCGGGGCTGGGGGGGCTGCGGAAGGCGTGGAATGGGGCAGGGAGAGCTGTGCCCCACGGCTGCTGCACACCGGAGAGAGAGAGCCCAGGGGCGACGGTGGGGCCATGCGGGGAGCAGCAACCGTGCCCCGAGGGCAGCACCAGGGCCCCTCCCAGTCGCCGTGGCCGCGATAAGAGACTTTAATGGGGCTGGATGGGCATCCGCTTTCCACCCTGGTAAACGGAGCACGAGCAGCCCGGGGAAGGCCGCAGGCCCCGACATGGGGAGCCCTCAGCCCCGCTCCCCAGCTGTGGCACGGGATGCCGTTCCCACCGAAGGGCGAGGCGGCACAGGGGGTACCCCACCATGTCCTCGGGGGTCCCTCCATGGAGGGCCCGCTGGGTGCCAAGGCGGAGCCGCACGGTCGGTGCCGGAGCCGTGGGCTGCCCACGGATGGGGGTCGCAGTGGCAGGGCCAGACCCCAGCCTGTGCCCACAGCAGGCGCCTGGCAGCGCCCACCTCCAGTCCTGGCAGGCTTAGCTGATGGGAACGGGATGTGAAAACGGGATGTGGTGCGCACAGCAGGCGGAGGTCGAGGCCCCTCCCTGGCACTCACCGCAAAGGAGAGCTTTTAAGTGCTCCCGCGGCCATTAGACGAGCGCTGGCTCCGGCCGCGTTCCCGGGCAGCCCCAATCTCCCGGGAGCCGCCGAGCGAAGAGGGCAGCGAGCCCGGGCCAAGCGCCGGCAGCGGGCCAAGAGTTGGCAGCAGCAAGACCCTGCCCAGCCTCAGGCCAGCCAGAACCAGCACCCCACGGCCGGAGAAGGGCGGCCCTGGGGCACCAAGCCCCATTGCCAGCCCGGCGCCGGCCGCCCACCCTGCGGGGACCCAGCCCTGCTCGCAGCGGCGCCCCACGGCTGGGCCAAAGGCACTGGCATCAGCCGCCACCAGCCCAGTGAGACCAGACGGGCACCTCCAGCCCCACGGGGCACAGCCAGCCCCACGGCCAAGCCCCACAGCCCAAGGGAAGCACAGCCCCAGACCACAGGAGCCCAGCCAGCCCGATGGCGCAGCCCCACACTCAGGGTCCCCCGCCAGCCCCACAGCCAGAGCACTGCCAGGTCCTCCCGAAAAGCAGCGGCTCCACCACCGGGGGCAAAGCGATCCTGATCCCGGCAGTGAGGGAGGCCCTGCCGCCCCCCCCGCAGTGCTCGGAGCCCCGATCCCGGTCCCGATCGCGGCTCCAGCCCGTTCCCAAAGTGTTCCGGGGGTCCCGGAGCCGCCGCGCCCCGACGGTGCGAGTTACCTGGTGCGGGCAGCGGTCCCCGGCGCAGCCCCGGGAGGACGCACGGCGGGGCCGGGGAGACGGCGGCCTCCGGCAGGAGCGGGGAGAGGAGGAGGATGAAGATGGAAAGCGGGCAGAGCCCGGAGAGCGGCCCCCGCATGGCCCGTCCGTTGCTGCAGCCGCCGCCGCCGCTCCGCTCGCCGCCCGCCGCGTCCCGCCCCGTCCCGCCCCGCAACGCCCCAGGTGAGGCGGCGGCCGCGCAGGTACCGCCCTGCCCTGGAGAGCGGCGCCAGCACGCTCCAGACATCCCCCTGCAATGCCTTGGACACCTCCATCACCCCCGGGACCCTCCAACCGCGGGTTTACCTCCTACAACACCCCCGTTACACCGCGGTACCCCTCTGGAAACCTCCGGCAAGCCCCGATACAACACCCCGATAGCACGCGGGCACCCCCGGTGTTCCCCTGGAACCTCATGGCAATCCCCAGTACCCCATGTTACCTCATGTACCCGTCCGGATGCAGGCACTGCCCGGTACCCCTCGGGCACCACCCAGTACTGGAACCTTCAATACCCTCCGGGCACACCCAGCACCCCTCTGAAATCCTTCTTTCAATCTGCAATACCTCCTGGCAACCCTGGGGCAACGCCTGGGAATTTCTTGGAAGGCCTTGGCAGCCCTCGGCAATCCTCGATACCCCCCGTTAACCCCTGGTCACCCCCAGTTACCCGTGGGGCACCTGCCCGGTCTGTACCCATCGGTATCGCCTTGAAACCCGCTGGCACTCCCCGGTAGGGCCCGGCAATCCTCGGGCACCGCCCACTCCCCGCCGGGCACCCCCGGTCTCTCAATGCCGCCCCCGGTGCCCCCGGCCCCCGCCGCTGCTCCCCGGTCTCTCATGGCAGCTCCGCGGACACTCCCGGGCCATCCCGGTATCTCCAGGATCCTTCTGGTCCCGCCATTCGTCCGTGCCGGTGTTCCCACGAACCCTGGCACCTCCCACCATCGCCCCCGAAGGAACAGCCCCCTCTCCCCATTCCTCCGTGCCACCCGCGGCTGCCTCCTCCCTCTTTGCCGCTCATGGGGGCACTGGAACTCTCGGGGGGAGCCCGTGTGTGCCCCCCAGCCCCACTGGAGTGGAGTTCCCATGGCCACCGAGAGACAGCCCCCGGGTGGTTCCTGGACTCTACAGTCCCCCCCAGCCTGGAGCAGCACCTCGTGTGCTGTGTCCTCCCATACGGCGCCCCCAGGCCCCCCCGGGGGTTGGCAGCTCTGGAAAGCCGGCTCTGCTTTCCTAGCCAAGGTCACTGACGCAACAAGGAAGGTTCCCAGCTGGCACCTGGGGGGAACAACCAGTGCAGCTGCAGCCATGGCACCCTGCACCTTCACCCTCCTCCTCCTCCTGCTGGTGGGACCATCGCAGTGGGGCCGGAGGTGTCGCATGGCCATCCCTCTGGATGTTCGGGGCAGAGCCGTGTCCCTCCATGGCCCTGCAGCCTCTCTCCATCCCACAGGACATGCTGACCTTCCCGGAGCATGGACACGGCCTCCGGCGGCAGAAGAGGGACTGGGTCATCCCCCCCATCAACTGTCGCGAGAATGACATGGGACCCTTCCCCAAGATGCTGGCACAGGTACGTGTGCCCATGGGGACCGGGCAGGGTTCAGGGGGATCCCTGAGGGCTGGGACACCTCTCACCCCCCTCTTCCTGCCTCACTGCCAGATCAAATCCAACAAAGACAAGGAGACCAAGGTTTTCTACAGCATCACGGGGCAGGGAGCAGACACCATCCCTGTGGGTGTCTTCATCATCGAGTGGGAGACAGGGTGGCTGAAGGTGACAAAACCCCTGGACCGGGAGGAGAAGGATAAATACGTGGTGAGTGAGAGGGGGCCTGTGGCAGGATGGGGACAGTCCCAGGGACTGCACAGACACTGATTGTGCCCTTGCGGCTCTACTCCCACGCTGTGTCAGCCGACGGGCAGCCCGTGGAAGACCCCATGGAGATCATCATCACCGTCACTGACCAGAATGACAACCGGCCCGTCTTCACCCAGGCAATTTTCCACGGTTCTGTGCTGGAGGGAGCTGAGCCAGGTGGGACCACTGCCACCACCTGGCAGGCAGCACTGGAGGGGTGTGTGACAGGTCATCAATAACCACCTGCTCCAGGCACATCAGTGCTGCGGGTCCTGGCCACGGATGCAGACGACGCCGTGAACTCCAACAATGGCGTTGTGAGTTATTCCATCCTGAGCCAGGTGCCAGAGAAGCCCCAGCCTGGGATGTTCACCGTCGACAACAGCTCTGGGCTGATCTCCGTGGCCATGCTGGGGCTGGTGGCAGAGGTGAGCCCCAGACTCAGCCCTCATTGAGCTCATCCCCCACTTTTGGGTGACACAGCCTCTTGCCACAGATGGTCCCTGAATACACACTGGAGATCCAGGCTGCCGACCTGGGGGGATATGGGCTGCGAGCCACTGCCACTGCCCGCATCACAGTGCAGGTGAGACACTGAGCCCTCCCGGTGCTGTGGCAGTGCAGAAGGGCAGGGTGAGGCTGTGGTGAAGCCAGTGCTGGCTCCTGACAGCCCCACGTGCCCGGCTGCCGCAGCACCAATGCGCTCCAGGTGCTTTCCACGGTGGGAGGCGAGACTGGGACGGCAGCTGTGCTGTGGCTCCTCCTGGCCCAGCGGCTCAGCTTCCCACCGGGCTCTGGGCCACAGCCTCGGGGCCGCGGCGCTGCCGTAGTGTGGGTGCTCGCGGGGCTCCCGGGCACGGCTCCCAGCGGGAAGCTGCCCGTGCCGGCTCGGCCCAGCCGGGGAGGAGCACCCGGTTCTGTGGGAGCCCTCTGCCAGGATAGCGGCATCCAGCCACACCAGCTCTACGGGGAGAGGCTGTGGCGCCAGGAAGGGAGCCGGGGCCGGGGATGGCGTTTTGCGCAGGGTCACCGGACATAGGTCCCTGGGCGCGTGGGACAGAGGACAGCCAGGTAAGCTCGCCAGGGTGCCTCTGTGGCACCCCCACATCAGCCTGCTGGTGTCAGGCTGGGAGTGGGAACTGGTCCGGCTCCAGGGAGAGTGCCTGGTCCTGCTGGCTGCTGGGATGCAGCCCCGAACCGTGCTCGCACCCCAGTCTGGGAACTCCAGGAGAAGAAGGGGCCTGGCTGCCCCCAGCAGTGCTGACCTTGACGCCAGACAGCTCCAGACAGCTGGACAGGGTCAATGTCCTTCTGCACGTGACACTGGGGGCAGGGATGGGGCTGCTGGGATGGGGCTGATGGGATGGGGCTGCTTCCTTGTCAGGTTCAGGCTGGCTGCTGTGCTGTGCTGAGCCCCACCAGGACAGGCAGGTGAGCAGGGAGAGTGGTGCTGCTGTAAGCACAGAGCCCTGCATCGTGGTGGGAACCAGCTGGCACCCATGCACAGTGGCTGCAGTGCCTGGGGCTGAGCACCGTGGCATGGGAAGGACGTGAGTTTCCATATCCCAGCTCTGGGAAGAGCGAGGCGCAGGGGTTTGGCTGCAGCACAGTCAAGGAGAAGGCAGACGGTGCTGCCGGGACAGGTCCCAGCCCTGTTTCCCCCTCTGCCACAGGCTGACGGCATGTCTGAGGTGGGAAACGGCACCCTGACCACCCATGTGCTGAACACGGCCTCCGGGCTGCCGGCAGCCGGCCTTGTCGTGCGCCTGGCCCGGCTGCAGGAGCCAGGGATGGAGTGGATGGAGCTGGCACAGAGGTAGGAGAGCTGGTGGCACTGGAACGGGGCAGGAACACTGCTGCCAGTGCTCTGTGAGCTTGGCCAAAGGCTCCTGGCACAACTGGCTGCCCAGCCTTCACCTGGGGTTTGTCTGTTGGTGGCAGGGCTGGTGCTTGGGGGTACAGCTGGGGCACATTCTGGGGGTAGGACAAGGCTGCGTTTCAGGGCACAGCAGGACTGGCTTGGTCTGGTTTCAGGTACACGGATGCAGATGGGCGCTGCCAGCCCCTCCTGGCACCAGGACAGGCCAAGTCTGGCACCTACAAGCTGCACTTTGAGACAGCTGAGTACTGGCAGGGACTGGGGCACACCAGCTTCTACCCCTTTGTGGAGGTATGGAGTGTGGGGAGACTGGGACAGGTGACACACAAAGTCTGGGGGCTGGGGCCAGGCTCAAGGGGCTGCACTCCCCAGGGCCTCACTATGGGAGGGGGTTCCCACTGCTGTCTCCTCACTCTCCCTCAGGTCGTCTTCATCATCACTGACCCGGCACAGAAGCTCCACGTCCCGCTGCTGATCAGCCCCTACTCCTACACAACGTACCGGGGCAGTTAGAGGGGCACAGCTTTCCCCTGGGGACGCAGGAATGACGCCACTGATGCCATTAAAAGCTCCGAAAAGCACCGTTTGTCTCGAAAAATCGCCTTCCACTTTTGGGGCGACATAGGGAGCCCCCAGGGGCAGCCTGGTGGGGTGGGTGGGATGCCTGCAGCCCTCCAGCTGTGGTCCCCCTTGGGAAGAGAGGTTCCTAAAGATGCTCGCTGGGGTCTGTTTAAAGACACAGAGCAGGAAGAGGGCACAGCCCCACTACCAGTGTGCCAGTGGGACCCTCAGTGCTGCCAGCATCAGGTGGGCACTGCAACGAGTCCAGCAGGGCCCTTCCCTAGTTCCTGCCCTGGGAAGGGGAAGGACAGTGGCTGGAAACCCAGGTTGTCCACAGGGATGCCAAAGGCTGTCAGCTTTGCCTCGAAGGTCTGCAGCATGTCGTTGTGTGCCTGTGAGGAAAGGGTCCCTTTCAGCCTCTCTGTCAGCAGAGAGGAGCTCCATGCACCCCCCCAGTCTCATTTCCAACCCCCAAGCCAAAGCCATGGAATCACAGAATTGTTTGGGTTGGAAATGCCTCTAAGATCAGTGGGTCCAACTGTTCCCCCAGCAGTGCCAAGGCCAGCACTAACCCACATCACCAGGTGCCACATCCACACGGCTCTTAAACCTCTCCAGGATTCCTCCCTGGTCTTACCTTGCAGACTCGGGCCAGCTGGAGCTGCAGGTCATGGATGGTGGCATTCTTGGAACTGAGCACATCCTGCAAGGGGAGATTGGGATGAGGCTGCGCTGCCCAGCCCTGGGGACACGGTGGCCGTGCCTCGGGCGGGTGTGGCGTGGCAGAGCACACGGAGGAGCTGCAGTGCGAGTGGAGCAGCCGACAGCACGGCCTGGCAGGTGGCCATCACCCTGCCCCCTCTGAGTGGCACTGCCAGGGACGGCCAGCCCCGGGCAGGGACAGGGAGCTCCCGGATGAACACCACAGCCATCCCAGTCTGCTCTGCTGCGTGGTGAGTGCTGGCAGCACCTGCTCCAGCAGCACCACTCTGCTGCCGCGGCACCACGGGAATTACAGGGAGCCAGGCTCCCCGAGGCAGCTGAGAGGAGGAATTCAGGGACCCCAGCAGCTGCAAGAGAGCCCGACGCCAGTGATGCCATCTCAGGAATGTGTTTTCCTTCCACCTGCTGGGAGGTGACACATCCGCTGCCTGCCCCATAAGCTTGGTGTGAATCCCAGAGCGTCCCAGAGCTTCCCTGACTCCCCCTGCAGCAGGGACCTGGGTGGGGACAAGCAGGAGGGCACCAGGTGGTGGAGCCCTCGTTCCCTGTGTCTGTACTCAACCCGCAGCAAGCGCTGCTCCCTGGCTCCAGCTGCAGCAGGCTGCAGGAATGTGGGTCTCCAGGCTCTCTGCTGAGGTATTTTTAGCACGGCAGACACCGCAGAGCCCCAGGATCCTGTCTGCGCTGTCCCCATGGCCAGGCGAGGCTCACCAGGTGCAACCCTCCCCTGCATGGAACCCCTGGGTGCCACTGGACCTGCTGGCAGCCAGCTGTGTGGCAGCACAGGGTGCTGGCAGTGCCATGGAGCCTGCAGCCATGCTCCTCGAAACAGGCCCCACCTGAGGGACAGATCAGTGCCAAACTCCGACACCCACACGCTTCACTCTCGAGGCACAGCCGAGTGCCCTGAGGCACCACACGTGGCCCTGGGAGTGCTGGGAATGAGTGATGTGCCTCCTACAACCATGTAGGATGGGGACTGGTGTGTTCCAGGGGCAGCAGGCACCCCACAATGGGCTCTGCCCCCCAAATCCAGCCCTTGCTGGGCCCCAGTACCTCCAGCTTGTGTGAGACCAAGGAGAGAGCGCTGGGGTCGAGGTTGGAGGCTGTGATGACCTCGCTGAGCTCCACCTCCTTCTGCTCCAGGAGGCTGAGGAATCCCTTCAACTTCCGCTCCAGAAGCAGGTTCTTGAACCCCGTTTTCTGCTGCACCTCGTTAATGGCTTTGGTGAACTTCTGATAGAGCTCGTCTCGCTCTGCCTGGACCTGCTCCGGGACACAGCACAGTGTCACAGCACCCTCAGGACCCCGGGGGACACGGGGACCTGCACAAGGCTGGCTGGGGTCTGCATAATGGTGTGGAGCACAAGCAGGGCAGAAAACTGGTCCAGCAGCTCAGCCCAGCCGTTCCCCAGGGCACCTGCAGCCCACAGGGAAGGCACGTGCTGCGCCACAGCTTCCCCCCTCCCTCTCTCCCTCCCTGCATGGCGCAGCACCTGCGATTCTCCCTCCTCCTCCTCCTCCCCTCCAGGCATGGAATGCCCCAGCAGGCTCCCTGCAGCACTAATTCAGACCCCAGTGAGGGCCCCCGGCACACGAGGGTCTCTCCTCTCATCCCCACAGCTGGCAGCAGTCCCTGGCTCACAGCTAGTTAATAAGTGTCCTAATTAGGAGACAGTCTCTCCTCCAAAGCCTATTTCTGAACGCTCCGAATCTGGCGCTGTCTTAATGATGGATTGTTAATGAGGCCTCGGATCAATGTTCATAATCCTGGGGATTTCTACGAATTGCAAATGAGCTCTCTCCTGCCTCAAAAGATTTATCTGGGTTAGTGGGGGGGAGCACTCGCTCTGCAGGGCTCTTCCCGAGCACCCCAGAACAACGAGAGGGAGCGACCCTGGAACACTGGCAGAAGGAGGGGCCAGTGGAAATCCCCCCTATCCCAGCTCTGCTCCATGCAGCCCCAGCAGCCTGGGGGCCCCGCTGGAGCGTGCATGATTGCTTAGCAAAGGACAAGGCCAGGCCTGTCTGCTGACCGTGGGAGAGGCTGGAGCTGGGAGCAGCTTTGCTGGGAGCAGCGGTTATCACCCGCCTCTGGATTAGCCTTGGAAAGCCCTGGGCTAAGCATGGGCCCTGCTAAGCCCCACGCCCTGTCCTCTGCAGAGGGTTTGGAGAGGGAATGGGATGCCCAGCCCTGCCTGCAGGCCTCACCTTACTGAACCGCTGCTCCAGTACCTCATGTTCCCACTGAAGGTCCTTCAGCTCCTTCTGGGTGATTTTCAGATGGGCTTTGGAGTTCTATGAATGGAAAGGGAGGGTTAAAGAGCACAGGATTGTCTGGAAGTGTTGAAGATGTGTTCTGGGAAGGGAGGAGAGTGAGCAGCAGAGAGAAAACCAGGCAGCACCCACACCAACCCCCCTGCAGTGGGGCTGCTTTCCCTTCCAGTCTCTCCTTGGATCCGCATCTAAGATCCCACAAATACGCAGTAAGCAGAACAGGACTTGCTTTGCCCAGCAATCACAGCACACCAAGGTCAGTGTTTTCCCTCCAGGAACGAGCCCATGAAAGGACAGGGCTGGCCACTCACCGTCAAGGCCTCCTTGTCCCTGTAATAGTGAACCAACTTCTTTTGCAGTTCAGCCACCAGCTCCCGGGCCTCCTGCAGCGGCTCTGTCAGCTGCTTGTTCTGGAGCAGCACATCTGCCTTCTCCTTTTCCAAAACAGCCTCCTTCTTCTTTAGATCTTCCACCTGCTCCTATTCTTGGGAACATAAGTGCTGCTCCTGGGAGCTGCCCAGCCCCTCAGAGTCCCCCACACCCTCAGGACACCCTCTCCACTCATGTGCCAATTGACAGGCCACCAGCAGCACCCACACCGACACCTGGGAACTGCCAGATCCAGCTGACGTGCTGGCAGGAGCAGTCCCTGGGTGGAGGGGTGACCCAGGGATGGGCAATACCTTCAGGAGGCTGATGAGTGTCAGGTTTTTGGCAGTGATATCATTGTAGTAGTTCTTGATGGCACCGAAAGCCCCCTCATGGTTGTCCATCAGCTCACTGATCTGGGTGTTCTTCCTCTCCTCCAGCTCATGGATCTCCGTCTTCCTCCGCAGGTCCATCTCATCCCGCAGTGCTTGCATCTTCCTGGTGTACTTGGCCTCCATCTCTGGGGGAAAATTGTCAGAGCTGGGAAAAACCTGGCTGAAACTGGGGAGGAGAAGTGACCAGAACAGGGAAGGAATTAAAAACACTCATAACAGAGGGAATACGCGCCAAAACTGTGTGGGTTGGGACCAGCTGGAATTGGGAGGGAAAAACAGCCAGAACTGGATGGCAAACTAGACAGATTCAGGGAGGAAAACCAGCTGGAATTTTGTGAGGAAAACTGGCCAGAATCTCGGGTGGGGGAGACCAGCCAGAACTGGGGTGGGAAGCTGACCAGAACTGGGAGAAAAAAAAGGCCAGAACTGGGAAGGAAAAAATGGCCAGAAGTGGGGACAACCTGCCCCCATATGCTCAAGGTGCTGCTTGGGAACCAGAAGCAGCTCTCCCTGTCATGCTCCTGTGGGATCTGCCTCATGCCCTGACCTTTGGTCTTCAACTCGAAATCGCTGCGTAGCCGGGACATCTCCTCCTCATGTTTCTGTGAGGAAGAAACCCTGTGTTGGAATAAACAACCAAATCCCAAGCCAGCCCATCCCCAGGGATTCCCTCCTGCTCTTTGGGAAAGGATTCTGATCCCATGTTGATGCAAACAGCGGCTTGTAGGTTCTCCAGCTACTCTCACAGCTCCCCACTGTGTGTGGGGGGGTGGGTAACCCAGGAATCCCTTCTTCCCATTCCTGCACCAGAAATCCCATCCCACCCCACAGAGAGAGTCAGGGAGGCAAGATCCCACTCCTGCTCCTACCCTGGGGATGAGGCACCTCACAGGTGGCTCCAGCTCAGCCACAGACGTACCAGGTTGAGGTTTGTAATGGCTGCCTCATTGGCCACCTCCTGCTCCTTCAGCCTTATGTTCAAGGAGCGCTTCTCTTTCCACAGCTCGTGCTCCTGGTCCCAGTGATCCTTCTGGGCCCGCCTCAGGGACAGGACTCCCTCTGCCTTCAGCTCTGTCAGGTTCTCCTGCTGCTCGTGCAACAGGTGCTTCACCTTCTGCTTGTACACCTAAAGACAGGCCAGAGACCGGGTGAGGGGCTCAGCAGGGAACACTCAGAACAGGGATGCTGGTGAGACATTCCTGGATTGCATCCTGCCCAGCTCCTGTCCTCCTCAGAGCTGCCCAAGGCTCACCTGGAGCCCTCCAGCCCCACCTTGATCTCCAGCTGGTGCCGCTCCTCCGCCTCCTCCATCTCCCGGTCCCGGTTCCGCAGCTCTGCTTTCTTCTCCTCCAGCTCCTGGCGGGTGATTTCCCAGTAGCTCTGAATCCTGTTACACTCCAGCTGGAAAGAGTTCCGCTCTTGCCGCTCACGGTCCAGCTCCTCCCGGAGACGCACCATGTGCTCCAGCAGCTGCCAAGCCAAGAGGAAGAGACAGGTAAAGGGTGAAGGGAGGTCTTTGAAGACTCCATGTCCCAAATCTGGCAGGACGTGGTGGTTGTCACTGTGTGTGTGGAGCTGTGGAGGTCCCTTACTGAACACAGCAGCTTCTGGAAAAGGAGTCACAAAACCTCATCTGACTGCCCACAGCCTGGGGTGGGGTTCTAGGCAGCCTGGGCCAGGGGTGGACAACCCTTTCCAGGAAGAAATTTTCCCAATATCCAACTTGAACCTTCCCTGGCATAGCTTGAGGCCTTTTCGTCTTGTTCCTTCCAGGAACAGCAAGAACCCTCCAGCCCCAGCCAGGCGTCAGTGACACAAACCCCGGCTGCTCATCCCTGTCACTCTCTGCACCTGTTGTCCCCGGAGCTGGGGCCAGGCGCCACGCAGGGGTCCCCAGAGCTGTTCTGACATGTTCTTCCCCCTCCTCCCCAGGGGTGACCCGGGGGATCTCTCACCTGCTCCTTGCTCATCTCCTCCGGGTCCAAGGCATCCACCACCGCCGCGCCTTTGCCCCCTTTCCCTTTACCCCCTGCTTTCTTTTTGGGTGCCTGAGGACAGAAAGCCAAGCACGGGAAGTGAACGGGTGAGGAGGAAACTGTGCTGCTCAGGGCCCCCGTGGCGGCCCCGGAGCATCCCTGCTGTCACGGCAGGGAGAGGGCGACAACGGCGACACGGAGCCGGGGGCCCCGGGAGCAGCCTGGAAAAGGCTCATGAGCTGCCGACTCAGCTCCGTGGTGAACCCCTCGGCACAAAACACCCGTGTCCAAAACAACGCCTGGGAAGCATCACCGCAGTGCTGGGAACGCTGCCGAGGGGCTCCGTACCCTCCCCGGGAACGGACCGGGACAGGGCGGGGCGCACAGACATCGGGGCGAGGGGCTCCAGCGCCCTCTCCTGCCCGGACAGCCCGGCTGCAGGACACCCTTCAGCAGCCCCGGTTCTCCCCCCGATCCCGGCCCGGGCCCGGTTCCGCTCTCACCATGGCGGCGGCCGGCGGCACCAGCGTCTCCGGGAAACGGACCGCAGATCCCGCGAGAGGACAGCGAAACCTCGCGAGAGCGGCACTGATGGGAAGACATACCTCCTAGCAACGCCACGCTCCGCCCTGGCAACGGAGGCGGGGCCAGCGAGACCGGCGGAGAACGGGGAGGGGACACCGGGGAGGAGCGGGGGGGAAACCGCGGGGACAGGGCAGGGAGGAAGCAGCGGGGGGCAGTGTGAGGGAACGGGGGGACCGAGGGTAACCGGTGGGGCGAGGGAGTTCGGGGACGACTGAGGAGACAAACCCGGAGGGTCCCGCTGTGCCCGGCACAGGCTCCTCCCACCCCCGGGCCAGCGGCTGTGACCCGGGCTGTCCCCACGGCTGGAGTCCCCGGGCTCAGCTCCCGCACCCCCACCCCGGTCCCCGTGTGTCCCCCGGCTCTTCCCAGTCCCCTCCGCGCCCTCTCTTGTCCCCTCCGGTGCCTCCCGCCCCTCGGCTCCTCCCATCCCGGTGTCCCCGCCCCCGGTGTCCCCGCCCCCGCCGCGGCGGGCAGGACCGTGCGGGCTGCGGGCTGGCACCGGGCCCGCCCAGCACCGGACCGGCACCGGCATCGGCACCCACACCGGCATCAGCCCCGACCCCGGCCCATGGCGGCTCCGGCAGCGGTCGCCACCGCAGGTGAGGGCGGGCGGCAAAGGGGGCGGCACGGACCGGCACGCCCATCACCGTGGAACCGGGCCGGGCCCCGCGGGGCGGACAAGGAGATGTAGGGCGGGGGTGCAGCGGGAAGAGGTGCATGGAGGGGGCCGCATTGGGGTGCAAAGGGGGGCGTGGGGCCGTGCTGGGGGTGCCCAGCTGCAGGGCGAGGAGGATTTTAGGGGGGCGGGGACAGGACATAGAAGGGATCTGTGCAGGGAGAGTCGGGGATGGAGAGAGCAGTGGGTACCCAGAGAATGTGGGGGCGCACGGAGCTGTTTAAGGGTCTGAGGGTGCACTGGAGTGCCCTGGGGACTTGGGAGGCAGTGGGATGCTCGCAGAGGTGGGGGTGCAGTGGGGTGACAAAGGGACTCAGTGGGGTGGCCAGGTGGTCAGACGGAGCAGGAGAGTCCACTGGGGATTTGGGGTTGCGACGGGGTGCCTAGGGAATGTGGGGGGACAGCGGGGTGCCCGAGGGTGTAGAGGAGCAGCAGGGTGCTCACAGGACATGGAGGAACACTGGGGTGCCCAGGGGACGTGGGGAGCAGTGGGGTACCTTGCAGACATCCCGCACAGCTGTGCCAGTGCCGGTGTGCAGCGGGGCTTGGGGACAGGGAGGTGGCAGCTGATGGGGGCCCAGTATTCTTGGAGGGGGACGCCGGTATTCTGGGGGGGCTGCACCTGGCGACAAAGGCGGTGCCAGGGCTCCCCTGCACGCCCGTCCCTCCCGCGTGTGACCCGCACACGACCGTAGCCGCCAGAACGGGTCAGCCCCGGCCGTGGCACCGGGGGAACGGCGGGACACCGGGCCCTTGAGGGGACAGTGCCACGGGGGCGGGTTGCGGGTGGCGTGGGGTGACCGGTGCCGTGGGGTGCCGGTACCGGTGGCTGCCCGGCTCTGCGGTTGCCGTGAGTCAGCACACGTCGTGCGGGAGAGATCCCTGATCCGGCCCCGCTCTCGCCAGGCAGCCGGTGAGCCCAGGCCGGAGCGGGCGGTGAGGCTGGTGACACTGCTGGTGACACGGCCGCTGGCACGGAGGGACCATGCAGGCGGAGGCCAGAGGGGAATTCTGCAGCCGGGACCAGCGCCCTGGTGGGTGGGGGCGCGGTGCGGGCAGGGGGGGGCCGTGCTCCTTACGGTGACACGGCACAGTGTCACCCACCGGGGCTGGGCACTGCACAGGACAAGGTGGCGGGAGCGGGCAAGAGCAGGAAGCCCCCGTGTCCGCCTCAGGAGGATCTTCTCTGCTCTGGAGCGGGATGAGGACCCCATTTCCCGGCCCGACGGAACGTACCGTCAGCATGGGGTGCCTGATCCCCCCTGTGGGGTCAGGATGTGGCAGAGCCAGTGTCAGGGCTGGTGTCCCGCTGATGTGCTGCCGATGTCCTGCAGCTCCATGTGCCAGCAGCAGGAACACCCTGTAACATCCCTTTCCCCTTTGGGTTGGGGGTCTCTGTCCCTGCCCCGCTGTCACCATCCCCATCTCTGTGCCGTGTCACCGGTAACTCAGTGGTGGCATGGTTTGGTGGTGGCACGTGGTGCCAGGGCACTGGCACCGAGCTCGGGGGGCACAGGGTGCTGTGTCCCTCCGTGCTGCCCTGGGCACACAGGGCCTTCTTCCACCCTCGGTGCTCGCTCAGCCCCGAGACACAGCTGTGCCCCCACTGTGTGCCACAACCACGGGCTGTACCACCGCCGTGTGCCATGACCTGTGTGCCATGACCATGGACATGTGCCACGGCTGTCTTGTCCCCTCGGCTCTTCCCGGGGACAGTCCCAGCACAATCCGCCCTTGTCCGGCCCCGGCACAGGCTGCGCTTTGTCTCGCCGACACAAAGGGGCTGCACGGGGAGGGGGGCGTGAGGCGGGGGGTGGGGGCTGCCAGCTTCCGACACGAGGGTGTCGAGCAGCTCTGCCCGTCCCCTCGCTCCTCCCCGGGGGTCCTGCTGTCCCCGGCCCCTGTAGTTGGGCACCCCGTGAGTGCTGGGGGGCCCCGAGAGGAGCTGCCCTCACGGAAGGTGCTGATGTGGCAGAGCTTGGCAAGGAGCCAGTGGTCCCGGAGCGCCCTGCAGGGACCCCCACCCATGGGCCGGCCCGGGAGACCCCCCGAGTCCCCGCGGAGGAGCAGGGCGGCATCCCCATCCCCAGCGCCAGTTTGCTGCAGGTCACCGAGCGCCGACGTGAGTGAAGCCCTGAGCTGGGGTCCCTTGTCTGCTCCTGGGATCCCTGCCTGTGCCTGAGGTCCCCTGCTTTGTCCCTGGGGTGTCTGCCTGCCCATAACATCACCTGCCTGTCCCCAGCACCTCGAGTCTCTTCCGGGGTTTCCTGCCTGTCCCCAAGAGTCCTCTGCCAGTCCTTGGGGTCTCCTGCCTGTCCCCAGTCTTCTGTCATTCTATGGGGTCTCCTTCCTGTCTCTGAGGTCCCCTGACACCCCTAGGGTCCCCTGCTAGTCCCCAGCCAGTCATGGCCACCCCCAAGCCCCTCATACCCCCAGCTCCCTGGGCCCCAAGCACCGGACCTCCACGTCCCCCACTGGGGACAGCGGTGGGTCCCCAGCCTCTCCCCGGTGCCCGCAGAGCCCCTGAGCAGCGTCTCTTCGCTGGAGGTGCACTTCGACCTGCTGGACCTGACGGAGCTGACGGATATGTCGGACCAGGAGCTGGCCGAGGTGTTCGCTGACTCCGACGAGGAGAACGTGGCTGGAGAGACGCCCGGCGGTGAGCGGGGCTCCGGGGCCGCCGGTTCCGGTCTGTCCGCCCGTCCCGGTGCGTCGCTGACCGCCCACCCGCCCGTGCGTCCCGCAGGGCTGCAGCCGCCGGCGGTGCCGCGGGCCGGGTACCTGCGCTCGC
>VZSR01000393.1:965856-991620 GCA_013398615.1 Brachypodius melanocephalos
TCCTTCCCGGTTCCTGCCGGGAGCAAATGACCCTTGACCGACCGGCGGGACCGGGAGGGAACTCTCCCCCCGGGGCTCCCCGGGGCTGCCCGATGCCAGCCACAGCGTCACTGCAAAGAGCCTTTATTGGGAACTATGAGTGCCTCGCCCGAACTGGGCACCCCGCGGCTCGTCCTGTCCATCTGTCAGTCCATCCATCTGTCCATTTCGGGATGGGGGTGGCCGTGCCGGTAGTGTCCCCCTGCCTACCAGGAGCACGTCACCACCTCCCGCAGCGTCCGCCGGAGCTCCTGGCTCCGGAAGGCGTAGATGAGGGGATCAATCACCGAGTTACAGATAATGAGGATGAGGAAGAGGTTGAAGCAGCTGAAGAAGCAGGTGCAGAAGGGGTTGGTGGGACAGGTGACGATGAGGATGAGGTGAAAGAAGAAGGGCCCCCAGCAGATAAAGAAGACACCCAGGAGGATGGTGAGGGTGACGGCACCCTTCAGGCTGCCACCACGGTGGGCGGTGAGTGGCTTCTGCTGGCTGGAGATGCTGTGGAGGTGGTGACGGGCCAGAGCAAACATGTGGATGTAGAGAACCAGCATGAGGACCAGCATGAAGAGGAAGAAGCCGATGAGGCAGAGGAGGATGGTGTTGCTGTGGTAGTAGGTGATCAGGACGGTGCTGGAGAGAGTGCTGGCCAGCCAGACGCTGGCCATGGTGATCACGGCCCGCTGCAGCGTCATGATGCTGTGGTAGCGCAGGGCATAGAAGATGGTGATGTAGCGGTCGACAGCGATGACCCCCAGGAAGGAGAGGGAGGACACGACGGAGCTGCAGATGAGCATATCAATGACGTTGTCCATGTGGCGGACGATGCTGGGGCGCATCACCAGCACCCCGTGCTCCAGCAGCAGCATGAAGAGCATCTCCGCCAGGTTGCTGATGCTCACCAGCATGTCAGACACCGCCAGGCAGCAGATGAAGTAGTAGGTGGGCGAGTGCAGGTTCTTGTTCTTCAGGATGGCGGCCACCACCAGCAGGTTCTCCACCAGGCTCACCAGCCCCAGCGCCAGGAACAGCTCGTTGGGAATGTCCAGCCCCTGGCACCAGCCACCACCGGCCCCGACCGTGGCATTGCTCTGGTTGCCCTCGCTGGCATTCAAGGGCTCGCGCAGCAGACACAGGGGGGGCCAGCCTCCTCCATGGCCCCCTCCACAGCCCCGGGGCCCCCCGCGGCACCCGCACAGCCCCTGAGCCCCCATTGTGCCCCGCCAGTTCTCCCACGGCGCCCGGCGGAGAGGCCGAGGGGATGTCGAGGAATCGGGGATGGGAGGCGTGGGATGTGCTGGGGGTGCCGTGTGCCTGCTGGGACCCTCCGGTGTGGTGGCTGCTCTCTGTGCCAGCACTGCCTGGCGTCCCACTCCCGCCAGCCCAGGGTGCTGAGGAAGAAAGGGCCCTTTCTTTGCCCCACTTTAAAGCCGGCTCCCGCAGCTCCTCCTCCGAGGAGGGTGGGCACCTGCATGAGGGAGGCACTCCGGCAGTGAGGGGGGCTGTTGCCGAGGCCAGGGCTGAGAGACTCCCAGGATGGCCCTGAGGAACCTGATTGCTTGGAATCACCGTGAGCCCAGGGGTCTCAAATGCTCTGGGGTGGTCCATGGACCCCTGGGGTCATGCACCTTGGGGGCACTCCCATAGGAGTCCTCTGTGCCCTGGGAGACTGTACACCTTTAGGATCCCCACGTGAGGTCCTGTGTCTGCTGGGGGGACCCCTGAACCCTGGGGGCCTGCATATCTTGAGGGGGCCCCTGTGCCCTGCAGGCCTGTGTGCCCTACGGGGGTCAATGTGCCCGTGGAACTCACGTCTTGGGGGACCCCATGTGCTGTGGGGGTCATCCACACACCCTGAGCTATCCATGCACCTTGGGGACCCCTGTAGGACCCTCAGCACTGCATGATCCAAGCAGTCCCACACATCGGCACTGGCAGGGGTCCCATTCCCATGGCCCCAGGGAAGATGTTGTACAATGGGGGAGGCATGGGATGCGATAGGAATCGTCAAAGGCACGATTAACTGGGATGCTGGAGGGAGCCGGGGCAGGCTGGGTGAGGACAGGACCCATCTGACCATCATGTGCCTCAGGTCCACGTTGATGCCTGGAGCTGCCGGCTGCCAAAGAGCCATTCACAGCTTCACCAAAAGGCTGATCCCACGCTTGTCCACTTCCGTTGGGAAGCCCTTCCCTCTGGCACGGATGAAAATGGCTCAGCTGCACACACTGGGCACGGGGTGCCCGGCTGCACAAGTGCCAAATTACAGGGATGGGATCCCATGGGATTTCGATATACCAGTGAGGAATGGAGCCAGGGCAAGCTGACTTGAGACTTGGGTCTGCAAACCCATGCCAGCTACACCCCCAGGGAGGCAATACAGCAGAAATGGATTTAATCCATGTATTCACCATTACTCAGCAAAAAAAAAGGGAAAAAAGCTTTATGGGAACAAGGATGAGTTAAGGTTTGACTGTGGCTTACCTCAATCCTGGCTCTAGAAGGTGAAGGGATAAAGGATAGACAAACAAAGGGGGGGGGGAAGATTTCTTCTCCCAATATAATTAAAAGGCTGAAAAAGCTGCTCCATGCACAATTCTAGTGGTACGGGGGACTCTGAGAGCTTTGGAAGGTTCAGTGTAGTGAGGGTGCAGAGTATTTTGTGGAGGGAAGGAAGCTCCAGGCTACGGGAAGCACAAAGGAGCTGAAGAAGAGAGCAGTAAAACCCCTCTGGGAATTAAGGACAAGAGCCAGGAGAAGAACAGGGAGGGGAATAGGATGGAAATTGTGTGTAGAGGCCAGAAGGGGACTAAGCTGCCATGGGGACAAGGGACAGCTGCTGTTGATTAGCTCGGACATGCTCAGACAGCCCTTGTCCCCTGTTGAGAGAGGGGCCCCGGACAAGGCCCAGCGCCGTGGATTCAGCCCCCATCCCCGGATGGAGACCACGCCATGGATGCAGCCCCCTCCTCACAACAGCCCGTTCCCACAGTGAGTCCATTTGTGTGACTTTATTGGAGTGCAACACAAATCAGGGGGTGATGCCAGAGGGTTTGGGGGAAGAGACAGCCCAGGCTCAATCCCAGTCGCCGTCGCCCTCAGGATTGTCATCGCGGGGGGGCTCCTGGAACTGGATGTTGGCCAGCATGTCCCTCATGGCAGCCATCAGCCTGTTCACCCCCTGGTTGAGGTCCTGCGCTGCCCCGGCCTCGTCGTCCCCGTCGTGGCGGATGTCCCCCTATGAGAGAGCAGCGCTGTGGTGGCAGGGACAGGGACAATACTGGTGCCAAATCAACACCAGGCTGTTAACAGCAGCAGCTCCTGGAGCAGGAACACCACAGGGGAACGGTGCACCCAAATCCCAGCGTGCACTCACCTGCAAGTTAAAATTTGGCAACAGCGAGCGGAAGAAGAGGGATAAAGTGCTTTCGTTGGAGGGATGGCTCGTCCTGGAAGACACAAGTGGCACCTCAGTGAAGGTACAGCTCACTTTGAGAACCCTCAGTGGGATGTGGTGGTGCTGGGAGAACCATGGTGCTGGTGGAACCAGCCTGAGGGAGGGAACTGGGCAGTTCCAATGGGATTCTGAATTCAAGCAACTCTTAGCAGCAACTCTGAGCAAACCAATCACTAAGAGCACGACCATGACCAGGTTGGAAGGGGCTTGGAGCAATCAGGTCTAGTGGAAGGTGTCCCCACCCATACCAGGGAGTGGAATGAGATGAGCTTTAAGTCCTTCCAACCCAAACTATTCCAGGATTCCATCATTCTACCAGCTCTGCTCTGAGGGGGTTGGTGTGGAACACATACGGCATCACCCTAACACCAGGACTGGCTGTCATTTAAACTTCCATTTACCCAAACCCTCTCAGCCAGCTGTGGCCTGAGTTTTCCCTGGCTTTTGCCCTATGGCTGGGAATGGCCAGTGGTGACCACGATGGGAAGCAGCAGGACCAGTCCAGCCTGCAGCTCTGCCTGCCTGGAGCAGCACAGCTCCTCCTGTGCCATGGGGGAGGATGTCAGCCCCGAGTGCCCATGTGCAGCCTGGCCTGGGGCCGAGGGCAGGCCTGGAACACGGGCGGGCACCAGTGGTGGAGGCGGTACCTTTCCGGTCGGGTGTAGGAAACAATGGAATCCAGAGGAGGGAGGGGGTCGAACCCCATCACTGGCTGTGAGGTTACCTCCTGCAGGGAGAGGAGAAAGAGGGATGAAGGAGAACGGAAGGGATGAAGGAGAAAAGAAGGGGTGAAGGCTGTTCATCCAGCAGCAGCAAACATGGGCACCCACAGAAGCCATGAGTGACAGGGGTTAGGACGGGCCCAGCAGGGACACAAGTGCCACCACAACACGTGCAGCTACAGCCCCTGTGACCCATCAGGCCCCTCACCAGAGGCAGGGCTGCCGTGGCCTCCTTCATCTCCGAGAGGATGATGTGCCGGTAGATGTTCCTGGGAGCACTCTGGTACCGGATCTTCCTCCTGAGGCGGGGAGGGGACAGAGCAGTGAGCCCTGAGCAGGCACATTCCCATTTCTGCTGCTCCAGGCACAGTGTCAGCAGCTTCCCTGGCTCCGGGGGACAAGGCCATATTGGAGGGAGCTGGCTTAGAGTGAGCCAAAGGGGGTGGCAGCTGCTGAGCTCCAGAGAAAGAGCAGAGAGCTCAGCAGATTGACCTTGGTTTAGGACACTGATGGCTCCCTCCTGTTTCTCGGCACTGGGAAATGTTTCTAAGCTCTCACCTGCCCTGTGTGGCCATCCCTGCCCTTCCAGGCCACCTCCCCCACCCTCTCCAGGATGTTTCCAGGGCACAGGTGACAGCCAAGCCTGGGGAAGGCAGTGCAGGATATGCAGTGCAGCTTCAGCTCTACATTCCCATTTGTGAAAAGCATGGCAGAGCCCTCGCCTTCCTGGCCCCATGCTGTGACCTTTGGCATCAAACCAGCAGCTGTGGGGCTGTGAGCCCTGTCCCAGACACTGGAACTGCTGCTGCCCAGGACAGACCCTCTGTCCCACTCTGTCCTGGCACAGGAACTCTGCCCTCCACCCTCTGTGCTCACTTGTGCTCAGCCTCCTGCACCAGCGCGTCCTGGGCCTCCACCATGCGCAGAACCTCGTGGACATGGGGCTCCAGCCAGGCCATGACAGCCGGGTCCTTCCACAGGGCGTGTGTCCTGCCCACGTACAGGGATGTCAGCTGGTTCAGGGCGGGTGACTGGCTATGGGAGATGGCTGTTACTCACGGCACCCTGCTCCTCCTCCTGCTCCTCACGGGGTGGTGAGGGCTCAGCTCTGCGCTGGCCTTTGGCGTGGGAACACGAGAGGACTCGCAGGCTCCTGCCTGGATACTGCCATCCACCTTCACCAGAAGTTCTGCCTCCATCTATTTTTAGGCTAAGCAGAGCCATGAAATGAGGGAACACTGCCCTGGCCTGAGGGAGAGCCTTCGCACACTGAGGAAGACGACGTGTCAAGGGAACACAGACTGCTTGGAGACAGCCTGCCCTGGGAGGACATATGTGTCCCTCTCCCTCCCTGCACACGCCAGCAGGCTCGAGGGTGAACTTCTGACCTGTCCACCTTGAGGTTAGGTGGGTCTCTCAGCCTGACCCAGAGGCCATTATGGAAATCCAGTATCAAAAGGATTATCAGATGAGGCATTATCTAATGAGCCTACTCAGGGAACCCAAACAAGCTCCTCCATTAGCTGTCTGAGTATGCAAGATCCCTGCCGCTGGCAAAATCGATCCCTTTGCTGAGAACATCTCCAAGCCTTACCTGATCTGGGCATTCAGCCCAAAGAAGGGGTGGGAGGCAACCCTGGCATCGGGCTGCACGCTGCAGTGATCCAACAGCGGCATCAGAACTGCAAGACAAAGGCAGAGAACTCATCTGGACCTGCTGGTGAGGGGCAGTGTGGGGTAGGGTTACCCCTGCAGAGAGTCGCCCCCCTTCTCAGGGCCAGAACCCCCCAGGGCACCAAAAAGGACACAAGGAGGGGGTGAAGACATTGCTGGTCCCTGCACTCACATGGGCGTTATTTCAGCCACCCCAACAAACAGCCTGAAAGATGTTTCCAGCCCCCACAAACTGAATCTCTGTTGGAAAGCTGGTTCTTCCTGCTGCACACACCCTCCCCTGGGCCCTGAGGGCTGTGTGCTCCTTTCATGGACAGCAGCACCCATGGGATGAAAGGGAGAGTGATGGGCACCCATGGGCAGAGCACATCCAAAACAGAGCTGTGCCTTGGAGGGAGAGCCAAGGAGACTGCCTTGTCCTTGCTCCGGGCAGCCCCAAGGAGGTGAGACATCTCCCTGCCCTGAGACTCCAGCTCTCACCCTCCTCTAGCCTGCTCACCCCTGACCACTGCTGGTGGAGGAGCATTGGCTGCTCTAGGGAGCAAGGACAGAATCATGGAATCACAGAATTGTAAGGTTAGAAAATCCCCTAAGATCACTGAGCCCAACCATTCCCGCAGCACTGCCAAGGCCACCATGTCCTCAGGTGCCATGTCCACATGGCTTTTAAGTCCCTCCAGGGCTGGGGACTCCACCACTGCCCTGGGCAGACTGGGCCAGGGCTAGATAACACTTCTGCAGAAGGATTTATTCCCAATATTAAACTCAGAGGGCGTTTCCTCTTTTCCTGTCCCTGTTCCCTGGGAGCAGAGCCTGACCCCTTACAGCTGCACTCTCCTGTCAGAGTTGTGGAGAGCTAGAAGGTTCCCCCTGAGACTCCTTTTCTCCAGGCTGAGTCCCTCAGCTCCCTCAGCTGCTCCTGCTGCTCCAGCCCCTTCCCCAGCCCCTCAGTTTCTGTGTTGGGATGAGGAACCCAGAACTGCACTGCCCACACTGGGCACAGGCACTGCCTGTTCTGCCCCGACCGCTTCCACTCTGACTCAGGCCTCCCTCCCCAGAGGCCCCTGGCAAAATCCTGTCTCTGCATCCGCCTGCCGGGAATGCAGTCCCGGCTCTCCCAGGGGACAGTGACAAAGCCCTGCAGGATGGCCTCACCGGCAGGGACAGACTCACCGCTTGGGAACATGATGAGCGCGAGCTGGATGAGCCGGGCCGCTCGCTCGCGGGCCTGGCTCCGCTCCAGCTCCGGGCGCTCTTCCTGCTGGCTCAGGAAGAAATAGGCCAGTGGCACCGAGAAGGCAAAATTGGGCAGCTGGGACAGATTCCGGTGACTCTGCAGGATCAGAGAGAGAGAGTTACCGAGAAATGATGCTGTGCAGCAGAGCTGGGCTGGATGGGGTTGGGGCTTTGAATGCTGGGGTTAAGTGAGTTCCCAGATGCTGGCTCGGTGCCCCCACAGCTGAGTGACCAATTCTGAGTTCTTACAACTATTTGCAGGACCTAAGGATTACAGGAACCAACAGCCCGCCCTTTATGGATCGTTCCAATGCTGCTGGGATGCTAGCTGGGCTGAGGTCCTCTCCAAAGAGCTCACCTGGTGGGGAGCACCCCAGGCACCCATCCCCTCACCTGCTGGCCACTCACCTCCCACTCCTGGAAGAGGCGGGTCAGGAAGGTGTATTCCCTGGCCCGCAGGGACAGGAAGTCGATCAGCAGCAGCACACAGAGTGGGTCATTCTCAGGATCAAGGCTTGGGAGCAGGGGGAGAGAACAAACTCAGTGTCACAACAGTTGAGAGAGCTGCCCTGATTTCTGAGTCTAACAGCCTCTCCCAGTGACATCCAGTGACTCAGCAAGCAGAGAGAACAGGGACACGGTCGCTCCCGCAAGGCCACCAGGATGACAGAGCGGTGCTCTGTGTCCCTATAGAGGGGACGGTTCCCTGCCACCACCCAGGAGGAGGATCAGTGACCACAAACTGAGTGGGCTGAAGCCACTGCCACACTTTGCTCTGCTGAGCCTTCAAGCTCAGGCCAGTCTGGCAGTCACAGGCCCCCCAGGGCCCCTCCTCACCCATCACCTCTCCAAGGTGGTCAGCACATCCCTAGCACAGACCTGTGCAGCCCTAAGGGGTGGGAATGAGCCCACACCAAGTCCAGGAGCAGCAGGACCCCTCTGGGGTGACGATCCCCCCAAACTCAGACACTCCCTGCTGGTTGGAGGCACCTACCTCAGGATGAGCTTGCAGAACTCCAGGGCTGTGCGGGGACAGCCCCTCTTCTCCAGGAACATCAGGTGCTTAAAGAGAGCCAGGAAGAAAGCCCTGCATGGGGGACAGCAGCAGGACTTAGAGGCCAGATGTGGAAAGAAGCATTTCGTGCCACTCAAAAAAGGGGACAGAGTCATCGAGAGCTCCTCACCCCCAAGCATCACATCCTGGTGTGGCATGGGGTGCCACAGAGCCCCCCTTGCTCCCATCTCTGGTTTTTGTTATCTTTTTGTGCAACAACAGGGAGAGAAAGCTCACAACCTGCTCTGGAGACTGGGACCAGGACAAGTAAATCCCCCAAATACCACCTTGTCCAGGGGTGTGGGGACGGTGACACAGAGCAGGGAGGTCCAACACCTGAACTGGTGATACAGGTCACTGATGGCACAGAGTGTGTCAGCCAGAGGCACTGAAATGTGAGCACCCTCCAGGTACAGCAGTTTGGGAGAGATGGCTCGGGTCAGCTGACTGGAAAATTCCCAGAATAAAGTCACCTTTCCCAGCAGCTGCAGAGCTGGAGTTACATAAAGACCCAGGCTGGGAGGAGTGTGAGTGCTGGGGGTGATGGCTGGAAACACACAGCAAGGATTTTTGTGACCGCTTTGGGCTAAGGGGTACTAATGGCACGAGAAGGATATGACAGGGAGGGACAGCTCCTACTGCAGGAAGGTTTCCCTTGGGAAAAGGGATGCTTTGTGCAGGAGCTTCCAGCACCATCCCAGGAGCCCCCAATAGGAAGGGACACTCAGGGGTCTCCCTGAATGAGCAGCAGTGGTGAATTTGGCTGGCTGTGGCTAAAGGAGCTCCAGCTGAGCTTCCCTGTTGCCCAGCCCTGCTCACCTGTTCTCTGGCCGCCGGTAGTCCAGCCTGCAGGCCCCGCTGGTGAGGCTGAACACGGGGTGGAAGGCGCATTCCAGGCTGTACAGTGCCCGCTCTGGGGACAGCAAGGCCGGTGTCAGGGACAGCACAGGGACACCAGCCCAGCACAGCACTGCCCAGCACTCGGTTTAGGAAACCAGCTCATTCCCAGCCCAGTGAGGCACAAAGTTATTTCACACAATGTGGTGGCAACAGGCACCAGGACAGCGAGCACTTCCACTCTGGGTGGGAAAAGGAACCTTACTGGGATTGAGGTTGGTCCAGCAAAAGACAAGCTCCTGCCCTCCACTGCCCTTCCCACAGCCTGCCAGAGAAGGATTTGACACCAACACATCTGCTCCTCACCTCACTCTTACCTATGAGATCCCGGGCCATCTCCTGATCCTCCTGCATCCGGCACACGTCGCTGAGCTGCAGCAGGGAGTCCACGTGGTAGGGGTTCATCTGGAGCAGCAGCTGCACAAGAGCATTGCAAAGGTTCTGTGTCATTACTGGGGCCTCAGCAATTTGGTCACTGACCCAGGTACCTTGCAGCACCCGGCTCTGTGACACACAATGCCAAGAGCTTCCTTAATGTCACCCTGCCAGATCCATCCCCAAGCTGGAAAGGCACAGGGAGCTCTGTCCCCACCATGGGCAGGATGGGAGCCCTCAGTGACAGCCTCCCTTGGGCAGCTCCCTCCCAGATTTTTCAGCAGAGGCCATGTCAGGCCTTTGTTCATCTTCACTTTGTTCATATCCTCCTCCAGATCTCTCCCAGCTCCTCCATTTCCTTGGAAAAGAGAGAACGAGATGCATGCACTGTTACAGTTTGGGTTCTTTTTATCTATCCCTCAACAGTTCTGAGCATTTGATCAGGGTTTTGCATCCTCTGGATACTGAGAGGACATTTGGACATATCTATTACAAATCCAGGAATCAGCAATGGTAATATATAATAATAATAAATAAATAAATACTTACTTCCAGGCTTCAGAAGAGAAGTTTAATCTAAAAACTTTCTCAATTCACTAATTATATATATTATAAATAGGCTATTTTTCTCAAGTACCTAAAACTTTAGTTCAGTAAAAAATACTGAAGCTACTACAAATCTTCTCACAGTTTAGTTTGGAGATTATTATTTTTATTCCTAAACTGAAAAAATAAAGCTTCCAAAGCTCCAGAAGTTTCCATCTGCAGGGTGGGGACCCATGGGACCACCTACAGCACAAAGACTGGATGTTCCAGGCTGCCCAGACCAGCCTGGAGCCATTTGCCTGATGCTTAACCTCTTCCTTAAGGGGTAGAACTCTTAAGTTCCTTTCTAGTCCACTTTTTGGGGGGACATGGAGCACTCAGGACCACTGTGATGGGAAAAACCCAAGAAAATGTCACCAAGACCCTTTTAACCTACCAGCAAGTGCAGAAGAAACACTCACTGAACAAGAGGCTCCCCAAAAGTAATGTTTGCAACAAGGCAGAGCTGGGCTCTAGCTATGCCAGGACTGTGGTGACCATGGACAAACTGTCTGGAATTGCCAAATCCATCTGTTAGATCTTACCCTTGATGGAAAAGGGGAAGACTTCAAGCTGTATGAATGTCCTCAAATTTAGCCAGACCCCCTAAGAGGATCAGAGCATCCAGATTAAAATACCATGGAAAGCCTGTCCTGGGTGGGGGACCGAGCTTGAGCTCTCTTTGGGACACTCACTGCTGCACAGGAATTACTCTGGCTCACTTAATCCAAATCCCTCGATCCAGGCAGAACTGCTGAGCTGGAGAGAGCCCCGCGGCCCTGAGCCGAGGGCGGGAAAGCAAAAGGAAGTAAACTTTATTTAGCAGATAATGAGCTCTTTAAAGAACATCTCCAGGGCATGTACCCCAGCTCGTGTGGCCAGACCTTTCAGAGAAACATCCCTCAGTTACGGTTTAGTTGGGTGCAGAGCAATTTTGCTGTTGCTTATCACTCCGAACTATAAATGTTACCATACAGCTTAATGAACTCGGACACGCATGAAGGACTCCCAACACAAAAGCCTGTTTTGCTGAAATACCAAGAAAAGACACATTTTTCATTCTTGCAGGAGTTTATAAATAGAACAGCTGTTAGTTTGGATTCCCAGTTCACGATGGGTTTATACAATGTTCCTCCTTTCCCAGCTAAGAGCTGAGACAAGGGAGCTTTGTTCCCACCCTTGCAGTCAAATGGATGGTTCCTGTGGGTTCCTCTCTCAGAAGGTGACCTGGCACGTGCTTGGCAGAGCCACCAAGGCTCAGCCACCAGACCTCCTCTGCACCAAGGAGGTCACTTATTAATGAGGTGACAGCACAGCTCAGCACTCAGCGCTGCCTCACCCCACACAGAGGGACACAGGGCTCCAAACGAGTCCCAGTAGTCCAAACAAGACTGGAAATAAATTATCCAAGGCTCTGCAGAGGGATCTGGACAGCATGGATCAAGGGGATGAGGCCAATGGGATGAAGGTGACATGCTGAGTCCTGCTTGTGGGTCACATCAACCCTATGAATGCTACAGGCTGGGGGAACAGTGGCTGGAAAAGAACCTGGGGGTGCAGGAGACAGTGGATGAACACCTGGGATGAGCCCAGGTGGGCAGGAAAGCCACTGGCACCTGGCCTGTGTCAGCAGTGGTGTAGCCACAGGACCAGGGCATCCCCTGTGCTGGCACTGCTGGGGCACTTCCAAACCTGGGGTCAGTTCTGGGCCCCTCATCCCAATGAACAGAATGTCCAGGGAAGGGCAATGGACGTGGAAAAGGGTCTGGAGCAGCAGAAACAGCTGAGGGATCTGGGGAGAGGGAAAAACGCTGAAAGAACACAGGAGGGAACAGCACAACCAACCCAACATACCACGATGTTATTGGGGTCCATGGACTCCACAGCATCCAGGAACTTGAACTGCACCTGCTGGTACTCACGGTGGTGCTCGAAGGTGAAGTGCTGCACCCCCCTCCGGGTGTCCAGCAGCTGCATGGTGATACCTGCAGGGTGCAGGGGAGACCTGGGTACACCAAGAGAACCTCCTCTGCTCTCTCACAGCATCAAAAGCTCACTCCCATCACTGGTCCATCACAGAGACACACGCGTTTTTGGAAACTCCCAGAGAATTTCACTCTTTTTTCCACCCCCCTTCTCATGAGTCCAAGTCCCAAACCCACCCAAAAAGCCCAGGCCACTCATTCTCCCCAAGGATACTTCTCATTATCCAGCAATTCTGCTGCGAAGATGGGAAGTACCCATGCCCTGCTACCTCCAGAAGAGGGAAAAACAAACCCAAATCATAAGGTACAACTCCACAGAGCTCTCTGTTGAGGCAGGAGCTGTACTTCCACCAGCTGAGGAGCAGTTCCCTGTGAGATTCCATGCCCTGAGCAGCATCCATGTCACATGGGTCGAGGGTTAAGAGGGCAGGAGGCAGCCCCAAAAGCCTCACCTGTCTTGCTGTAGCGTGGCCAGGTGTTCTTGGGAGCCGTCAGCCACATGCTGCGGACGTACTGCCGCTGCCTTTGCCTTGGCCTGGGGAGGGGAACACACAGGTCACCACCTCTCTGCACTGACAGCAGGAAGAGGGATGAAACCATGTCAGAGGGAAAAATGAGATCCAATTTCTTCCCCACGGAGAGCTACACAGAGCTGAGCCCAGAGCTCTACGTTTGCCTTCAAGACACAACACACCTGTGCTCAGGCTGTGCCTTATGTGCACCATCTAGGCCAGCCAGTGCCTCCAGCATCTCCACTTCCCATGCTTCTCTCCCTGTTTTTATCTCTGCCAAGCTCTCAGCTGCCTCTGTGCTGCAAACAGCTTCCCAGGTCCAATTAGGAGAGCCCCACATCCCTCTGACTCATCCCTCTTCCCAGCAGGGGCTTCAAATGTCAACTGGATTAGTTTAAGCTGTACTCAAAAAATGCACAGTTTATTGGTTGAGGAGCAATTCAGGATCAAGGCTGCTCTGAGGGAGTCATGTCTCCTCAGAAGGGAATCACAGACTATCCTGAGCTGGAAAAGACCCACATGGATTATTAAGTCCAACTCCTGGCCCTGCACAGGACAATCCCAAGGGAGTGCAGTTTCTTCCTCAAGCACCAAATGCTCTTCCACAGACTCTGTCCCTCCTTCCACCTGCACTGCTCCAAGTTCAGACCATTCTTGGGTTTCCAACCAGCCCATGAAAGTGGGGATTTTGTGGATGACAGTGAGCACAGTGCAGTGGATAAATACAAAGACATCACATCCAGGGAGCAACAGGTTCCCTGGGCCCCTGGAAGCAAGTGCATGAGACATGCTCAAAGTATTCAGGGTTCACTTTCTGTCCAGAGACACTGGAATGGCAACAAGGGATGAATGGTGGAGAAACAAATAAAATCTGTGTGTCTGCACTCTGTGAACTTGAGTGAAAGGACTTTGAAGGGTGGTTTGGAAATAAATGAGAGGGGAAAAGAGAAAAAAAAGCAAAAAAAAAAGCAAAAAAAAAAAAAAAAAAAAAAAAAAAAAAAAAAAAAAAAAGAGCAAATGCCAGTAAAAGCCTGGAGAAGTCTTTCTGCACCTTGTACATATTGCAGAAAATATTCCTCTGTCCCAATAAGCAGCTACTAAATGAGTGACAAACACTGAGCCCAGGATTACCTGCCCAGGTGTGGCACTGGGAACTCCATGAGGCCTGCCAAGGGCAGGACAGACACACCTCCTCGGATTTGGAAAGGGTTTCATATCAAATTCTGGACTAACCTCTGGTCCCCGAGCACAGCACGAGCCCCAAAATATCTCTTCAACTCATTCTCTGGATTCAGGTTTCTGAGAAGGTGGAAAGAAGAAAGAAAAGCTCCATCAGTTAAACAGTGCCACACTCAAGTCTCTCCCAGCACCCCAAAATGCCTCTGGAAAACCCCCAAACTGTCACACGCTCCCCACTGATCAGACACAGCATGGAGAAAGGAGACAAACTGCCAGAAGTGCAAGGGAAAGCCCTACTCCATCAGACAGCCTTTCTTCCTGTTTGCTCCAAAGCTGGGGAATACTGCTGCTGCCCTCTCCAGGGCAGCTGGAGCCTTAGCTGGGGTGTTCACGGGAGAAGCCTGGGCTCAGCAGCACAAGTGAATTCCATGTCAAGTTTTACACACCAGGGCTATTGGAAGGTCCCTCCGGAGACTAATCTGGTCCTGCCACCACCGCAAGCAGGCCTGGCAGCAGAGCCAAACACAGCTTCCAGAGGAGTGGACAGGAGCAGGGATGTGCACAGCCATCCCAACCCTTTCAACCAAGGCTGATCACACCGGGAAGATCAGATCCCACTGGGAAGCCCCCAGCTCCCTTCCTCAGGGAGCAGGTATCCTGTCACACCAAGGCCGGAGGCAGGTGGGAGCCAGCAGTACCTGTGCTCCACATAGAGCAGAGGGCGGCTGTCGGTGGTGATCCCTCCCTGGCTCTGAGGTGCCAGCCTGGGGTCCTCGATCCTCTCCAAAAGGCTGTCAATGTCTTCCAGGTCATTGTCTTCCTTAAGAAAGGCAAAGCCAAGGCATTTATTACAGGCTGAGTCACAGCAGCCTGCACAGACACATGCAGCTGCCTCCAGCTCATCCCCATCCCTGCGTGAGGGGCTGTGGCTCTTCAGAGAATCCCAGAATGGTTTAGCCTGGAAGAGACCTTTAAGCTCATCATGTTCTAACCTCTCCACAGGCAGGGACACCTTCCACCATCCCAGGTGTTCCAAGCTCCAGCTAACCTGGCCATGGACACTTCCAGGGATGGAGCAGCAACAGCTTCTCTGGGCACGCTGTGCCAGGGCGTCCCCACCCTCCTCACAGGGAAGAATTTCCTCCCAGTATCCCACCTAACCCTGCCCTCTGATAGTGGGAAGACATTTCCCCTTGGCCTGACACTCCAGGTCCTTGTCCAAAGACATTCAAAATATTTAAATAACCAGCCTTCACCCTCTACTTGGTGGAAACACCAAGTTACTGCTGTGAGCCTCATGACAAGGTCTCAAACACTCACATGACTTTAACCCAACTCTCCCATTCCTCGTTTTCCAACTATCCCAGGAATCCATCCAGCTGCTCACACCCAATAGTTATATAACACTTTAACCCTGATTTCCCTCTATTTCCCCCCAACAAACAACAAGTGACACATTTCTTACGTGTCTGTTTCACATCCTCCTCATGATATCCATGGGTGGAACACAGAATTCCATTCAGGACACCCAAGCAGCACTGCCAGCTTGCCTTTTCAAGCTAAATTTAGCCCCTGTGTGTGGAGTGTACCCAGGAAAGGGATAATGTGCTCTGCACGGAAGTGCTGGAACAGAGCTTGTATTATCCCTCGCTGGCAAACCAAACTGCCTGAGTCTGGGTGTCCCCCCAGCCTCCAGCTGGCACATGTCCCCCTGCTGCTCAATATTCCTGGACTGGGAAAGGAAACAGGCTCTGCAAGAGGGTTCTCCACCTCAGAAACTCACTCCTGAGTGGAATTCCCAGGGAGGAGGTGGCCAACTGGGTGCTGGCACTGCCATCACAGCTTGGCCATTCCCTCCAGAATCTGGTGGCTCAGCAAGTTAAGCAAAGAGTCTCCCTGGAGTGAACAGGGAGGTTGGACTCCATGATCTGGGAGGTCTTTTCCAACCTTAAGGATTCTGTGGACACTTCAGACTCAAACCTCACCAGAAAGCCAGCTCTCACCTGAACCTCACTCCTACTGAATTAAGAAGATCAATGACTTTAATCCATCTGCTGCTTCCAGCTCTGGGGTCCCCAGCACTGGAATGAGTCCAGAGAAGGCTACGGAGATGCTCCAAGGGCTGGAGCCCTTTTCAGTGCCTAAAGGGGCTCCAAGAGAGCTGGAGACAGCTCCAGGGACAGAGTGACAGAACAGGTTGGACAGGCCTGGAGCAACCTGGTCTGATGGAAGGTCTCCCTGCCCATGGCAGGGGATAGAACGAGATGAGCTTTAAGGTCCCTTCCAATCTGAACCATTCCAGAATTCCATGAGTCTAAAGAGGCTTCTTTAACTTTAAATTTCAAAATGGCTTTTTTGCCTTGAATTTCCCCTACAGTCACCTCAGAACTCCCACTTTGCCAACCCCACTGGAGGAACCAGCCTGGTCCCTGGCTCAGAACACACACAGACATACCACAGTCTCTCCTGCTGAATTTTTCTTGGTTTTCCTTTTCTTTTTTTTCTTCCGTGGCTTGTTACTCGTTGCCAGCTGCAAAGACAAAGGGAAGAGCTGTCAGCATTCCCATGAACTGCAAGGGTGCCAGCTCTGTGGGAAGAAGAGCATTTCCCACAGGGATCAGCACACTGAGGGTCTTTAAACGAAACCACAATTCATCCTTTAGTGTTTGTTAGTGGGTGGAAATCAAGATACAAGAAGAAAATGGAGGAAAGCATCAAAGATTCACAAAGAGTTAAACCTCAGCTGACTTTCACATCGATGTCTGAGGCTATGAAATCAGGAGAAAAACAAGTTCAGCTGTGCCAGGTGTGGAGGAAACACTTCAGCATCCTTCAGTCCCCAGGACAGCTGCATGTCTGCTTTTCCAGGGAGCAGGACAGTTCCAAACTTCATTCTCATTTCCACAGAAACCAACACCTGACAAAGGTCCCAGAGCCAGAGTGCCTCTCCCTGCAGATGCAACTGCTTCAGCTCAGGATGCTGGGAGGATTCCCTAACTTGACTGGCCCAGCTGGGAAGCACATTTCCAGCATCTAGAAGGTAACTCAGCAAGGGATCACAGCATTATGGAATGGTTTGAGGTGGAAGTGACCTCAAAGTTTATCCAGCTCCTCCCCCGTGTCTAGGCAGGGACACCTTCCATTAGACCAGGTTGCTCCAAGCCTTGTCCTGGCTCTTCTGAAGAGCAGCAGCTGCCTGCCCAGGGCTCCCATGTCCTATCTGGAGCTCTGGGAGCACCCACAGGTGTGTCCTGCAGTGCAGGCACAGCAAACTCACCACGACAGGATCCCTGGAGCCACTGCTCACACAGAGATCTGATATCTAGAGCACTCACAGCCCTTGGGCTGCCAGAGGCCACCAGCTCAGCTGGATTGCACACAGACAGTGGACTTTGCTCCTCTGCCACCAAAACCAGGGACACAAACCCCAAATGCAAAGGAAACTGAGACCAGGGGCCCTTTGCTCCCCAAACCCTCTTCTCTGGTGAGATCTGGGCTGGACCTGCCATGGAAAACTGTTAATTAAATGCCCCTTTCTATACAAAATCCTGCAAGGAGATGCTTCTGGGCTGATACAAACCACAGGAGGAATCTTGACACCCAATGACAACAAATTACTATGGGGAAGAAGAGGTTCAGTGTTCAGTTGACATTGCTTGAAGTCTTCACATCCCCCGTTCCAAAACAAATGCCTCCTTGAGACCACTCCTCCCTGGCCCGACCTCAGTGCTCATGTGGACACAGCAAAACATCTTCCTTGGACATCTCCCCTCTTCAGCTGGAAAATCCCTCTGGACCCACAACCCCAGCCCTCAGCACCAAACTGCTCATCTTCCTCCAGATGTCAATTCCCAGGTTTGAGTGTGTGTCCCTCCCTGGACCCATGGGAGCAGTTACCGTTCTGTCCTGCTGCTCGGCCTCCTGCCCCTCTCTCTGTCCATCACCATCTGTCTGCTCAGTCACAGCCCCTTCCTTGTTCCTGTCCTTGCTCCCCTCCTGGCTCTCTCCTGCTGTGTCCTGCTCGCTGAGACGGGTGTCCGGTTGCTCCTCTCCGGCCGCCGGCTCATCCTCCGACTCCTCAGCTGGGATCTGCAAACAGAGGGACAAGCTGCAGGGACAGGCCAGGGATAGAACTCCCCACGGATCTGATCCAACACTCCACCTGCAAACAGATGGAGATCTGGACATCCCTCGTGTCAAGCATGTCACGCAGTGGCTGCCCGCACAGTCCCATGCACGTTTTCCACTCACCCACCATCCAAAGCGATCACTGCCACCCCAATCACTGACCCCAAACCACTGCCACACCCACTGTCACCTCTGCCACCCCCACTGTGAGCCTTTCACAGTCACTGCCCCCCTGTTCCCTGCGGTCACCCCCAAACCCCGTCCACCTCTTGTCCCCAGGTCACTGTCACTCCAGCCACCCCCAGTGACTGTCACCTTAGCTGTCCCCCAAGTAAGTGTGCCCCAGCAGTGTCCCCAAATGCTCACCCAGCTGTCACCCCGTCACTGCCCCGCAGTTATCCCTTCAGCAACTATCCCCCGGATGCCCCCCCAGAAACTCCCCTTGAGCCCCAGCTGTCCCCCAGCAACCGCTCCCCAACCGCTGCACCCCGGGGCCCCCCGGCTTTGCCCCCCCTCACCAGCTCGAAGCGGTTGCTGATGCCGGCGCGAGGCGGCCCGCGCGGCCCCTTCCCGGGGGCTGGCGGGGGTCCCCCCTCACGGGCGCGCTCCGGGCCGGGGTCGAGGCCCAGCTCGCCCAACCCCGGCCCCTCCTGGCCCCGCTGCTCCCCCCGCAGCCGCCTCAGGGCCCGGCGCGACATCGCCCCCACCCGCTCCGCGCCTGCGCCCGAACTGCGCCTGCGCGCCCGCCCCGCGCCGGCCGCGCCCACTCCCACCGCGCGCATCCATTGGCTGATGCTAAGCAGGCCACGCCCCCTGCGCACCGCGATCTCCGTCCCGGAACGGGAGCGTGGGAACGGGGCGGTCCCTGCGCGGGGCACGGCCCCGGGACACGCGTGGGGACCGAGGGACAGGCTGCGGACAGAGGGACAGGCTGCGGACAGAGGGACAGGCTGCGGTGGGCTCGCGGCTGGGAGCGCGCAGGGAGTGCGGGGGAGGGCGTGGGAATGGGGAGCGGGATGTTCCCACGGTGCCGTGCGGGGTCACGGGTGGGCACAGCCCGCGGGGGGAGAGGGATGGCGGTGGGAGATGTGCACGATGAAATGGAGTGCCCCGATACCCTCACACCCCGCAGCACCCTTCACCCCGCTCCCCCGTCCACTCAGGAGCAGGCACGCGGCCCCAGGGCAGCCCAGCGGGTTTATTATGGAGGGGACATACAGAACAGCCATGCCAGCCCAGGGCACCGGGCACCCCGGCACAGCCAGGGCTTGGCACAGAAGCGGGGCCGGGGGGCGAACGCAGGGGCTGTGCTTGTTCCACAGCAGGATCCATCCCCCAAGAGCTGCCTCGCAGCGGGATCCGTCCTCCCGGGCGCTGCAGGCGTCCTACAGCAGGATCCATCCCTTCTGGCAGGGACAGAAGAGAATGGCTGGGACAGCGGGAACGGCTCCTTTTGCCCCCTGGTCCATAATGTATATAAATATAGAAGCTGTGTGTATCCATCCTATGTATATATGTACATCGCGGGGCTGTGCCGGGGTGACCGGCACCCCCGTGGCGACCATCAGCCGGCCCTTCACTTGAGCCACGCGTCGCTGTAGAGGGAGCGGGCCTTGGCGTGGCGCCGGGACGCGGCGCTGGCGTTGAGGACGGCCACGCTGCGGCGGCTGGAGCTGACCACGTCGGTGACGAAGCCGGCGCAGTCGGAGCAGACGTCGCGCAGGACCGAGCCCTGGGCGTAGATGTGCGGGAATTCCTCCTCCACCCGGCGCCAGCACGGCCCCGAGAGCGAGCTGCAGCACAGGGCACCCCGTCAGCCCCCGCCGGCGGAGGAGGAGGAAGGGAGAGGGGGAGAAAGGCTCAGGGACTCACTGGAAGGGCTCCCTCCGGCGCAGCGGCGGGGCCTTAGACAGCAGCGAGCCGGGCAGGCTCTCGAAGCCCAGCGCGTAGACGGGGATGTGAGCCAGCTTCTTGGAAGGCATCTTCATCTGCCGGGATGCGAGAGTCAGGGCGGGATAGGACAGGGACGGGGATGGGATAGGACAGGGTTGGGATAGGGATAGGGCACACAGGGATGGGGATGGGTCAGAGATAGAGGTACAGCGGCAAGGCAGGACAGGAGTGGAGTGGGATGAGGCAGGGACAGGGACAAGATGGGGCAGGAGAGGGACAGGGCAAGGGGCAGGGACACAGTGACACTGCCCAGAGTCAGTCCCTTACCTTTAGGCTGCAGGAGCTACAGACAGACCTGGGGACAATGAGAGAGGTGGGTGAGAGGGACCATTGTGGGGACCCTGCTGCTGCCCTCCCAGCCCTGTGACATGGCACAGCATGGCACAGTTTGGCACAGCATGGCACAGTTTGGCACAGTGCTCACCGCTTGCAGAAGAAACACGACGCAGGCCAGGAAAAGAGAGGAAACTTGGCCCTGCAGCAGCAGCAGACCTGTGGGCAGAGCAGGTTGAGCTGGGGGTGAGTGGATGGGGACACATGGCCCCCAGTCTCTCCAGCCCCCCATCCCCATTCCCACCTTTCCCCTCCGCAGGCTGCTGTACAGCTCCTTGCTCTGCAGGAACTTCTCCATCTCAGCCTTGACCAGCACCCTGCGCACGTTGATCATCTCCTCCACAGTCAGGGCCAGGCTCTCCACAGGGTGGCTGAACTCCTGCGGGACAGGAGGGAATGTCACATCGGCCTATGTCACAGGACATGATCCGGAGCACTCTTGTGCCACAGCAGAGCGTCTGAATATTGGCAGAGCATCCCTGGCATAGGCAAAGTGTCCCAGGAGACGCAGAGTATCTCTGTCCCCAGCCACCACATGTCCTCATGCCAGGCTGTCATGTGCCCATGGTCATGCTTGCCTGGTATCCCCAGCCCCAGTTCCCAGCTGGTGTCCCCAGAACCCACCAGCCAGAGGTGCTTGGAGCTACTGGCAGGGGCAGCACTGGATCCATCCTCTGGCCTCTCCTCCACAGCGCCGAGGGCAGCCCGAGGTACTGCTGGACCGTCTGGCAGAGGGTGGCAGCTGGCAGGGACAGAACCTGCAGGGGAGGGACAGGGAGGCCATGGCAAGGACATGTTGCCATGTGTCACCACTGCTGAAAGGCATGGCACAGACCCCTTGGGGACAGGGACATGGGGCCCCTTGGCCATACCTGAGCGGGGCCGGGGCTCGGGCTGCAGTGGCTCTGGGTCCTGAGGCTCAGCCTGGTCACCCCCCAGCTGGCTCTGCAGCTGTGCCAGGTCCTGCTCAGAGAAGGAGCGATCCCTCTTCAGTGGCACCTCCGTGGCCGGAGAGTCCTCGTCCTGCAAGGCCATGGGCACTGTGTCACCAAGGGCACCCCAGCACCCCCCGTGCATCCCCACCTCTGCAGGTTCTGCCTTGCCTCGGAGAGGTTCATCTCCTCCATCTCGGCCAGGGTGGGTGCCTTGAGCAGGACGCGTGGCCGTGGGCGCACAGGCACGGCGCTGGCCGGGCACCGGGACAGCTCGAGGCAGGAGCTGGAGCTCAGGTGGCCGGCACAGGCGTGTGGGATGCAGGGCAAGGAGCTGTATCCTGTGGAGGGACAGGCTCAGTGCCATGGGGATGGGCACACAGGTGACACAGCACAGCGGAGACGGGACACCGGTACCTTTCTGCTCCACGGGCCGGAGCTTCCTCTCCTGCCTGATCTCCTCCAGGATCTTCTCATGGAGCGTCCTCTGCTTCTGGGGCAGCGGCCGCAGCCGCCGTTCTGATGCCTGCAGGATGCACATGTGGGACCTCAGGTGTGGCTGTGGCTCAGGGATGGCACCCATGGGACCCACCAACACTGTCATACCAGACAGGTAGCCCGGTGCTGCCACTCACCTGCTTCAGGGGAGGCCGGGAGCGGATGAAGTCAAGTATGAGCTCATGGGCATCTTTCTTCACCCGAGGGGGGATGTCTCCATCCACCTGGGGAGGGAAGGGGGTCAGTGCTGGGCTGGAGAGTGGCAGGATGGAGGGTGAGAGGCTGGCACAGTGGCCACGCTCACCATGACCTTGCGCAGTTTGTAGTTGCGGGCACGGATGTCCTGCATGAGCATCTCGAAGGGAGTGAGCTGGTACTCAGTGGGCAGAGGGTTGAACTGCTTCTCCTGCACCTTCTTCAGCTTCACCCCGTGCCGCAGCTCCCGCATCAGCTGCACCCACAGCCGGGCCTGGGGGGGACACAGACATGGCATCAGCACCCGCCCATGCCCAGCACAGCCCCCGTGCCCGGCCACACCGCCGTACCCAGTCTGTGTTGCGCAGGTTGCCCAGCTCTGCCGCCGGCCGCTCCTCCTCTTCCTCATCCTCCTTCAGCTTCTGCAGTAGCTGTTGAGGCACAAGATGCACTGAGGTGCACCCCAGTTCCTGATTCCCGGCCAGCATAGTCTGGGAGAGGCTGTACAGCCAAACACCGGCACCAGCAGCCCTGGCTGGGATGGGCAGAGGGGGCACCACAGCCTGCCCAGTCCCTCGTCACTGCAGGTGGTTTCCCCAGCAGGGCAGTGGTGCCAGCGTGGACCCACGCTCACCTCCTTGGCATCGCGGATCTTGGCGAGGAAGGCCATGAGCTCCACGGTCTCTGCGAAGAGGGCGCGGCAGACAGCCTGGTAGTGCGCCGGGGCGCCAGCAGGGTCGGCCAGGCGGGCGGCACAGCAGCGCATGGCCTGGCCGAAGGTGCGCACCGAGCGAGGCGGCCCCTCGCCCCCCTCCTCCTCCTCATCATGCCCCCCATAGCCCTCGTCGGCCGTGGCGCAGCCGCTGTCCTCGGAGTCGCTGTTGGTCATCAGGTCGATGAGCTGCTCCAGGCGCGGGCTCAGCTCCCGCTCCTCGTTCTCGTCCAGTCCCCAGTCCAGCGCCCGGTACACAGCAAAGCCCAGCGACTGCACCATCTGCGGGGGACAGCACCGGCTGGGGACCGCAGGCACCCTGGCACCAGCGTCCCCGCCCGCTCCTGGGTGCTGGGTCCCGTCCCCGGACCTGTGACCCCCGGGCGAGGGGGGCAGGCGGGCCGTGCCCAGCCTACACCGGGCTGTGATGGCAGACGGGGCAGGTCACCGGCCCCCACGTACCTGGGCTTCGGCGGAGGGCGTCAGCAGCGCGGGCAGGTCTGGGGGAAGAGGGCAGAGTCACCACTGGTATCCATGGCCCCGTGTTGAGTACCCCACCCCGCATCACCCGGGGATGTGGTACCCACCCACCCCGGCTGTGGAGCCCCCACCCTGAGCTGCTCCTCCGCAGAGCTGGGATCTCTTTCCTGGCTCATCCTGTGCTGTCCTGGTCCCAGGGCATGGCTCCAAGGACAGAAGGCAGCCGCATGTTGAGCCCCGCTATCAGGCAGTGCTGGCACAGCTTCCCAGAGGGCACATTGGAGGGGCACAAGCACCCGGGTACCCCTCACCTCCGGGGCTGGAGGGAGCTGAGAGCTCTGCACCTATGGGGAGCTGCCCCCTGCACCCCTCTGGGATGTGGGCACTGGCATGGCACTGGCAGCTGGAGCACACACAGGGAGCCCAGGACATGCTTGTGGGCAGCTTGAACCCCCCTGGCAGCTGCAGGACAAGGAACATGAGTGGCCTCTGCAGTGTCCCCAGGCTCCCTGCTCTGCTTCCCTCATCATTAGCTCTGCATTGAGCTGATCAATGCGGCAGCCACCAGGATGTGCCAGCCGTGTGCAAGCCAGGAATGGACAGGAAAGGCAGCACAAGTGGTGGCCTTGCCATGGTACCACACACAAGCTGATCAGAAAACCATGTCCCAGATTGTGCCTGGCTTCCGCTGCAGTGCCAGACCCAGGGATGCCACCTGGTGGGTCCCAGCAGCTCCCGCCAGTCACGGGGGCACAGCTGAGGAGGGAATTCCCATAGGACGGGGGTCTGGAGCAGGTCCAGAGGGTGCTGCTTGCTCACCCAGCCCGGATCCAGCCCTGTATCCTGGCAGAGCTGCAAAGCCATGTGCCAGGCTGGTGCCACCACCTGCAGTGGCACCCAAAGGCACCCAGAGCCCTCCCAGCCTCAGGCTTCACTGTTTCATTCCTGGGGAGATGGCTCAGGTGGGCACAGAAGCAACCTGGGAGCAGGAGGTGGCACAGTGGCACTGATAGGCGTCACTGGCAGGTGACACTGGCTCCAGCCCTGCAGTGGCTCAAGGCAGGGTGTGGGGCCATTCCCACACAGGACCAGTGGAGCCGGTGTGACCACGCCATGCCCAGCTGCCACAGGCACGTGCCATGCCTCTGCGTGTCCCTGCCCTGGGCATGGAGCCACCTGATGCACCTCGACGTCTGCTCAGCCACCGGCACTGAGGACACACCGTGACCCCACAGTGTCCCTGCCCAACATGAGCGAGGCCACACAGTGACCCCCACGACACCAGGCACCATCCCCCGGTGGCCTCACTGTGGGGCGAGACTGGTGGAGGCGATGGCCATGCTCCCAGTGCTCCTCGTGGCATCGAGCCACCCGGTGTCACTGCTGGCAGCCAGCCTGGTGACACCCCGGAACCGTCCCAGCCATACCTGGCAGTGCAAGCCACTTGTGGAAGCATGGCTGGGAGGCCAAAGGTCAGGGATGGGGCTGTCTCGTGTGCCACTCCCGGAGCCTGGAGTGGGGGACAAGGTCCCCTGTGGCACAGATATGGCTGATGGGTGCCCGTGGATGTGCTGTGTGGTTGTTTGTGTGTCGGTCCATCTGTCCTTGCTGTGTGTCCTGCAGCCCCATGATGGGTGCCAGGGCCATGCAAACACCCACACCTGGCTCCAGCCTCACCGGGTCACCTGGGATGCCCAGTGCTAGTGCTTGGTGCCGGTGCCAGTACTGGTGCCACAGCAGTCCCAGAACTCCCAAGACACAAGCCCACCCCCTTCCCCAGGCCCCAGGCCACCCCTTCCACCGATACTGGCAGTGGTGGCAATGGTGGCGTCAGTCCCCCTTGCCAGGGCCAGGGCTTGGGTTTCACCCTCATCCCTGCCAGTGCCTGCCCCCCCTCTCCCGGTGCTCGGTCCGGCCCTTTTTCCTGTCCTCACAGTCCCCCTGGTGAACCCCTGCACTGCTCCCTTGCTGTCGGTGCCTCGATGCCTGCCCCCCCCTCCGGTGCCACTTCTCCTGCCCATCTGCCGCTCCAGCACCGGTCCTTCCCGCCGGGGCCTGTGCGAGTGCCCCCCCGCTGCCGATACCCCCGGTCCCTCCGCGTCCCCGACGCTGGTGCAGCACCCCCTGCCGGTGCCGGTAAGTCCCGGTGCCGGTAAGTCCCAGGTCCCCGCTCTTTGTGCTGGTTAGTCCCGATAGTCCGGATCCGGGTGCCGAGAAGTCCCGGTGCCAGTAAACACCGTCGGCTGCTCCCGGTGCCAGGAAGCCCCGGTGCAGGTAAATCCCAGCGCCTTGCTCCCGGTGCCGGTAAGTCCCGATATCCCGGATCCCGGTGCAAGTTGGCCCTGGTGCCGGCAAGATCTGGTGCCCTCGTGTCGGTAAGTCCCAGTTCCCCGCTCCTTGTGCTGCTAAGCTCTGGAGCAGGAAAGCCCCGGTGCCGGATCCCTGTGTCGGCGAGCTCCGGTGCCCCGCTCCCGGCGCCTCGGTTTCGGTGTCGGTAAGCTCCGGTGCCCCGCTCCCAGTGTCGGTAAGCTCCGATAAGCCCCAGTGCCAGTACGTCCCGGTATCCCGTGCCGGTAAGCCCCGCTAAACCTTGGTAAACACCGGTGCACCGCTCGCGCGGTGCCGATAATTCCCAGTGCCGCCAAACCCTAGTGCCCCTCTCCCGGTGCCGGTAACCTCGGGTGCCCCGGCGCCCCTCGGTAAGCCCCAGCAAGTCCTGGTGCCCGTAAGCCCCGGTAAATCCCGGTAAACCCCGGTAAGCCCCGCTTGGCGGTGCCGTCCCATCCTCCTCCCTCACGGGCGCCGCCCGCTCCCGCCCCCC
>VZSR01000393.1:991720-1035280 GCA_013398615.1 Brachypodius melanocephalos
ACACCGCCTCCGGCGCCCGCCTGGACGGGCCGCGGCGGCGCCGGGGGGTACGGGGCGGCTCGGCACGGCACGGGGCGGGCCGGGCGGTTCGGGACGGTACGGTACACTAACGGTACGGTACGGTGGTGCATGGCACGGCACAGCACGGCGCGGTGAGCTCTGTGCAATCTGGCATGGCACGGCACGGCGCGGTGAGCTCTGTGCAATCTGGCATGGCACGGTATGGCGTGGCGTGGCGCGGCACGCTACAGCACGGCTCGGTACGGTGTGACATGGCTCGGTACTGTTTGGCGCAGCTTGGGACAGAATGGGATGGGGCAGTAGAGTATGGCCATGGCACAGCACGGCTCGATACAGTATGGTATGGCTCAGAATGGCACAGCTTGGCATGGCATGACACAGCCCGGCTCTGCATGGCTCAGCAGGGCACACCAGAGCTCAGTACCATGGCAGAGCTTGGCACAGCATGGGTCAGCACAGTATAGAACAGCTCAATACTGATGGCATGGCATGGCCTGGCATGGCCTGGCATGGCATGGCATGGCATGGCACGGTGTAGCACAGCTGGGCACAGTGTGGCACAGTCCAGCACAGCTCAGCCTGCTCAGGCTGCCAGGCTGCAGGGCTGGGAGCAGGGAGTGGTTGCACTGGGTTAACTGGGTGCAGAGTGCAGGGTTCAGGGCACACAGCTGGGCACAAGGCACGGATTGCAGGGCATGTGATGGGAGCAGTGCCAGCATGGGTGTGGAGCACTGCTGGGTGACACCTCTGAGGCACACGAGACCCCACCGTGCCCCAAGAGGAGCAGGGTGGCCATGGTGCCTGGCTCAGCCCCAGCCCTGGCTCTTGCCCCACTGAGACCACATGACACATGTGGGGCAGCACATGCAGGGACGTGATGGCCTTGGCACCAGGGTCACCTGGGGACACAGGAGCGGGAATCAGGACAGGAACAGAGGATGCCAGTGCCCACGGGGACTCCTGCCACGAGGAGACACCTGCTTTGTGGGGTGCTGGGGGAGCCCTGGGGCACTCGGCTGGTATGAGGAGCTGGCACAGGGAAGTGGCCGGGGTGGGACAGGAAAACTTCCTGGAGGGAAGGACAAGAGCTCCAGAATGTGGTTTGTGCATGAGCAGGAGCAGCAGGAGCTGTGTGAAGGTGCCAGGATGAGCTGGAGTCTCTAGGGAGACAATATCCCATGGGAATATGTTGTGTGGGGCTAGCAGCCACCGGGAAAGTCTGACATGAAAGCAAGATCATCTTTGGGCAACAGCTGGTCCCTTCTGACACACAGGGAGGGCAGGATTGTCCTGACAGAAGAGAAAGGACAACCAGTGCGTGAGAAAGGTCAGAGGGAGCAAATGAACACTCTTGTCATGATGAGCTTTCCATTTTCATGATGAAAGGAGAATAAAATCCTGTTGATGCTCCATTAACCAATGAGCATCAACTGGGATCAATCCCAGAGCTGTGCTGGCAGGGCTGGGACAGGGACAGAGCTGACACATGGCTGATCATCTGTCCCACATGGCCAAAGAGCTCCTCCAGAGCTGGAGATGTCTGCCAAAGAGTCTGGGATGGAGCAGAAAAGCCCTTCAGCCCATCCCAGACAACTTGAACAGTGAGATGGAGAACTTCCTCCATCTTTGGGGAAGAAATTGGGATAATGGAGCTGGGACACTGAGAAACACTGCCCTGTGTGGAGTCCTGGGGTTTGAGAAAAGAGAGAAGGGACACGGGTGATCCAAGGTGTCCGTGCATCTCCAGGAATGCTCAGATGCACCATGCGTAGGTGGGACCACGTTGCAGTGAGTTAGGAGCTTCATCTCCAGCTGCATCCACACAGCTGCAGCCCCCGGAGCAGCTCGTGTCCGCGGAGCAGACATCTGGGTATGAATTGAGAGGTTCGAATGGCCGGTTTACCCTGTAATCAGCCTGTTTGGAGCCGGGAGGAAAGCCGCCCGTGCTGCCCACTGGAGCAGGGCCGTGCCGTGCCGTGCCGTGCCGGCTGCCAGCTTTCCAGCGCCTCCGGACACAGCCGGGGCGGCACCGTCGGGGATGGGAGAGGGAGGACGTGCGGCGTTTGAAGGAAAACCCACCCTGCAGGATTCATGGGAAGGCGTTTGCATGATAAAGCACGCAGCCCTTTGCTTTGGGTAAATCTGTAATTAATACGGAATCGTGGTGTAATTAAAAGCTACCGGCGTGGAAAACTCAAACAGAAGCCAAGCGTATGTGTGTGTGTGTTTATGATGGAAATAGAACTGAAGCCGAAAGAAATTAGGCGGAAAAGAAAGATGAAGTGTTTGGAAAATGGTGTCAGGGCACTATGGGAGGGTTGGAATTCCTGGCTCCTGCAGTGTGGAAGCAGGATAGGGCAGGGAGCTGGGATGGAGGGCAGACAGAGCCCTTCCCCAGCCACCGGCAGCAGGGCTGTGCCCCTGTTTCCTCGTGGATAATCCATTCCCGTGGGTTTCAGCTCTCATATGCAAAAAGATTCCTTACAAAGCCGCGGGAACTTGGGATGAGCACAGGGAGCACCTGTGAGGTGGATGTGCCTCTCCTGCTTTCCCTCCGTGTTGTAATAAACTGGGAACATGGGAGGAGGAAACATCTTACTGGGCAGTTTGCTCCTGCTGTATGCTGGCCTCAGGTATGGCTGGAGTTTCATGGGGGACACTCTGAGAGACACCTTGGGGACATTTGTGACCACTCTAGAGGCATTCGAAACACCCTGGGGACCTTAAGGTCACCCTTGGAAACTCGCTGAAGACCTGGAAGGCATTGCAAGGACCTTGGGAACACCCTTGGGGACCCTGGAAATGAACTCCGGGAGCACTCTGGAATGTTGAGCTCCCAGTCAGCTGCCTGCTGGGGCTGGTCATGATGGGGATCCCAAAATCTGGGGCTGCCCAGAACCCCTGCAAAATCTGAGGCTGAAGTAAATTTGCATTGGGGGTCAAAGTGACTCAGGAGTGTGATTTTGGCAAGGGTTCCCAGACTCGGTGGGATCCCATGGCACTGTCCATGCTGGACACCGTGCTGGATCTGCCAGCACTGCCAGGAAGTTCTCCCCGGCTCCTGGTATCATGTGCTGCTGACTCACACCCTGCCTGGCCAATAAACTTCAATAAAACATCCATGGCTAATCCCAGCAGGAGCTGCTTCCTGATGATGGACACACCCCGGGGACTTTTGCTTTCCATAAACAATCACCACTGCTGCTCCGAGCCGTGGTGACCAGGAGCAGTGGTTCATCGTCAGGAAGGATCAGATCAGAGGGAAAAATCCCTCCGGGAATCCTACTCTGCTCCTTGTGTAACTTTGCAGCCATTCTGGACCTAGAGAGATCTGAGGAAAAAGAGAGAGAGGGGTTTTGGACAAGGGCCTGAAGTGCCAGGACAAGAGGGAATGAGTTCTCACTGCCAGAGGGCAGGGTTAGACGGGATATTGGGAAGCAATTCCCCCATGTAAGGGCAGTGAGACCCTGGCACAGGGTGCCCAGAGAAGCTGTGGCTGCCCCTGGATTCCTGGAAGTGTCCCAGGCCAGGCTGGACAGGGCTTGGAGCAACCTGGGACAGTGGAAGGTGTCCCTGCCCAGGGCAGGGGGTGGCACTGGATGAGCTTTCCAACAAACCCTTCCAATCCAAACCATTCCGCGATCCCATGATTTGTTCTCCCAGCAGTGCTGGTGATTCTTCCCTTTGGGAATTCCAGCCGCCCTTGTCATCTTCCCTGGGTGGGATCAGAGTCAGCAGCATCCTCACCGCTCCGAACTGACAGGAGCGGAGTCCCCCACCGTGTCCCACACACTCCGCAGCTCACAGCCAGTGCGGAGCGGGTCCCCTCACCGTGCCCGAACCCCCGTCCCTCCGTGTCCCTCCGTGTCCCTCCGTGTCCCTCCGTGTCCCTCCGTGTCTCTCTCCCGCCGCTCCCTGCCCTTCCCAACATGGCAGCTCCCCCCCTCCGCCACCCCCAAGATGGCGGCAGGATAATCTCCAACCAATGGGCAGAGGGGGCGGGCTGGGACCGACCACGGCCCCTCGTCCCCTCCAGCCAATGGGCTCGGGGGGCTCGGCCAGCGACAGCCAATAGCGGCGCGGGCTGGCGCGGCGGGAAGCGGCGGCCCGCGATGGCGGGCTCGGGCGGGAGGAGCTGGCGGGAGCTGCTCGGTACGTGAGGGCTGAGGCGGCCCCGGGGCGAGCTCCGCGCCGGGCGCTCCCCGTGGGGACAGCGGAGGAGACTCGGGGCGTGAATGTCCCCGCTCTGCCTCCGTACACCCCTTCTCTCTACCTGCACACCCCGCTCTGTCTGCCCCTGCGTCCCTCTCCGTGCCCTCGTGCCCCCCGTATGTTCTCCTCACACCCCGGCTCTGCCCTCATCCGTCAGCAGCAGGGAGTGGGAGGTGATATCGGGGTGTCCTGGGAACACGCTGGTTAATAAACCCAAACTTCTCAGCAGGGAGAGCCAGGAAGCGGAAAAGCCCCTTTGGGAGCCAAGCGGAGCTCCAGGAAGCGGCTCTGCGGCTGCTGGATCAGCACCAGAACCTGGGTGACCTCCTCCTGGAGGTAGGAACGGGACAGTTCAGGGTGTCGTGGCCCGGCTGGGATGGTGGGAGATCCCAGCTGGAGGTGAGTGCCACTGGCTGTGGAGTCAATGTCCCAGGAACGCAGTTTTCCATGATGCGTGGAAAGAAAAACCACCAGTGTAGGAGTAAGATGAAGTTGAAAGCTCTGTGTTGGAAAAATGAGATGGTTATCCCTTTTCCATCAGTGTTTTACAAAAATGGCTAAGCATGGTTTGGATTTGGGACAAAAGGAAATCCAGTACATTTTCCTTGTCAGAACTGGCTTCTTGTCACTCTAGGGAAGACAATTCAGACTTTTCTCTGAATTACTGACCACGTCTGACTGACGTGACTGTCTTTGTGACAACTTTATCTTGAGCCACTCTTGTGATTCAGCCACGTTCTCCCTCTCCTCACTAATTTACACTACACTGAATTTACAGCTACATCAGATAATGCAAATATCTCCCACAGCTCAGGGTCTCTCTTTCTCTAGAGAATATTTCCCTTTATAAAAAGAAAAAGGGGATTTAACTAGAAAATGATCCAACATTTGGACATGTTTCATCAAATATTTGCGGCCTTGTGGCTTCACAGGAAGGACTTGAAAGATAAGGGTTATAGAAATTCTGCTCCTGGTGCTGCTGCTGAGCTGTTTGGTCCCTGGGGATGACGAACTTTGACCTGTGTCTCCTTTTTTTCTGCATAAACTGACAAGAACTAAACACACATCTCTTGTAAGGTGAAATCTGTGCTTTTCCACGGCCATGTGGGAGCTCTGTGTTAATTTCACTCCCGTTGCTCCAGCAGGGCAGGGATAGGTTTGTAAATGTGTGTGACAGACATCTAAGAGCTTTATGGTTTTATTTGGTTTCCAGGTGGGAGATTTCGCCAAGCCAGGTGTGCAGGATGGGGCAGAGCACCAGGGAGTGTCACCAGAGTCATTTATAGGTGAGCATCTACCAGGCCAGACGTGGGGAAGAACTCTTCCTCAATATTGAATTCTTGCCTTTATGTGCAACCCCAGTTTTACTTCCTTTCCATTATTCTGGTCCTGTTTCTTACTTGCCTGGTGATGACAGTTTTCTGCTTTGCTGTTTTGTTTAGTCTCTGTTCTGCAGGAACAGGCCTCAAAGCTGGGTGTGCCCACAGCGACCTTGGCTGCCAAAAATGCCGTTGCCAACGTGGAGCGGATCTGCCAGGGTTCTGCCAGCCCCTCCAGAGTCCCACTGCTGAACTCTGAGCAGAGAGTAAGGGCAAAGCTTTATCTTTAATTTATCAACAAAACAGCACTGCTAGGTATGACTTTAAGCCCGGTTTATCTGCTCTGATTAAGCCCCAAACACGAGCGGGCGGTTATTCACTGAGGTGTTCAATTTGCTTGCAGAAGTACAAGATATATAAGAAGAGAAGTTTAGGCCTTCCCCCTGAATTCTCTCCATCATTTGACCCTTTAAAAAGCAGCAAACAGGGCCAAGCAACAAATTGTTTTTCTGAGAGCGTGTTATTCACAAAGAGAATTATTTCTGCTTTATTTCTGGGGTGATGCCAGAAGAGGTTGTCCTGCTTGCTTCAGACCGTGAAGGATTTGCTGGCAAACAACATGTTCTGTCGCTCCCTCTTCTGCCAGGAAATGTGGAAAATGAAGGTGAGGACTCATGGAGAAACACTGTGCTGTCACAGACCATGAGGTTTCATCCATGGGATGTGGCATCTTTGAATTCCTGAGAATGACTGGTTTTCCTGCCCTTCCAAAGGCATGAGCTGAATTGCAGATGGTGGGGGGTTTTGGTTGTTTTGTTTATTTTAGGGTAAGTTCAGTGGGAAGTTCCTTGTCTCTGCAGTGGGATTTGCTTTTTCAACTCAGTCGAGGTTTGGAATTATTTGAATTATTGGAAACAGCCACAAAAGATCATTGCCAGCACCATGGTGATCAGGTGCTGCTTTTGGGGTGCTCTCCAGGTCCAGTGCAGAAACTCCCAGCTGACTGTAGGGTGACACAGTCCCAGAGCCTTTCATGTGATTTGCCATCAATATTCCAAGTGTCTTTGCCATCCTGGTTCTTTGCTTTGTTTACCTGGGAATGGTGATAAGACAAAGTGAGGTCACAGAGAAGGAAAGCAGATAGTAGATAACGGCTTGTGCTGCCTCACAAATGGGATGTCTTGGTTTCATTTGGGTGTATTTTGTGGAGACAAGTGGTGCTGTGAGTGGAGTTAAGGGCTTTTTATGAGTGGGACCGTTGTGATTCCTCTCTGGAGGAAAAGGCTGATCTGCCCAGATAAAGGGCTCAAATATCCTCTCCTGAGCTGAAAATAGAACCTGTGTGTTTTCACAGGCTGATTAAGATCTCCTGGTCCTGGGGCAGACATGGGGATAAGTGAGAGATAACTGTAACTGAGGGTGTTACAGTAAGAATTAGGTTGTGAAGACAAAGTATGTGGGCGAGTTTGGGGTCAGGGTATGAGACAGCTGCTGGTCATTGCAGAAAGCTCCTGAGGCTTTGGCTTTTCCCTGTGCTCAAGGCTCCCAAATCCCTCTTCCTTCTCGAGGTGGGAAGGTTTTGTGAAGGCCTTGGTTCTTCCTGGAATGCTCAGAAGCTGCTGGTGCTGCACCTTTCCCCTGCCAGGTGCACCCTGCAGTGCTGTTTTGCTGGCTCAGGACTCTCCTGGATGTTCTGTTCTGGGCAGGAGCTGGAAGGGAAATTGCAGGGCAGCAAGTTGATCCACACAGAAGCAATGTCTGGTGTCTGGTGCAGATTTTTGTTCATTTTTCCTTTGTGTCCATCAGCCTTTCTGCCTGGATGGTTGCAGTCTCTCTTCCTGTAGTCTGCAATCCCGGCTCTATTGGGATATGGACTTGACAGTGGCAACCTTGTTCCACAGAGACTAATAAACAATTAATAGACTAAAAGACAATTCTCTAATCTGGATCTGGATCTGCATTAACAAGAGCTGAAACTCAGTTATGTTACCTGTTTTCTGGGATATCTCTGCTCCTTTAAATCTTCAGAATCAACATTATTCCAGAGGAAAAAGATTAATATATTCATGACTTGTCCACGAAAATTTAAAATGATGATGCATCTACAACCCTAAACCGCCCCAAATTCCTGGGAAATGTAATCTTTCATCACCATTTTCTGTTTTAACAAAATCTGGATAGCTGGAATAAGCAGAATTGAGCTTTATTTTTCACGTGTCATTTGCAATGGCCAATTGTTGACTGGGCAGTGCAGGCTGTGACCTGATGGTGACATCTCCTTAGGAGCCCCCGGTGCTGGAAGCCGTGTGGCACCTGCACAGCGGTGACATCGCCGGCCTGGCAGAGCTGCTGGAGAGGTGAGCAGGGCTCTGGGGGTTTGCAGATGTAGCTAAGCTCCTAAAGCCTGTTGAAACATAATCAGGGATTAGTCATGAGTATTCTGGACTGAGGATATAGTCAGGTGCTGGCAAGGGATCAGATTAGCAGGATTTAGGAGCTGCTGTGGGTTTGGGGGGTTACTCTGGGGTAATTAGCCCAGTTTAGGTGTGGTGGCTCCTTGGTGTCCACCAACTGGGCTGGAGAAAAAGTCTTGCTGTGTGGAAGGTGGGTGCTATCATCTTCACAAAATCCTACACTTTTTTGGTCTGGCAGAGTTAATCTCCAGAGAACTGTTAGTCTAAGAATTTTGGGTTTTCTCTTTTGCCCCCCAATAAGTGTCCAAGACCAAGTTGGGCAGGGCTTGGAGCAACCTGGTCTAGTGAAAAGTGTCCCTGCCCAAGCAGGGGGTGAAACAAGATGAACATTAAGGTCCCTTTGAACCCAAACCATTCCATTATTCCATGATACACAGCTAAAAACTCACCCATTTGTCAAGTTCAGGGTGTCTCCTTATTATGTCAAAGGAATGTCCCAGTGATTTTCTAGGCTTCTGATATTGGTTTACTTGTCTGTTCACAATGAAAGCAATTTAAGGGAACCAAAGGCACAGATTAAGAATTTGATTTCTTTTTTGAAGCATTTTCATCCAAGTGTCTTAGAAATTGGAACTGAAATTCTTGTAGCGGAGTTTTCTCAGTGGAAACTTTCATGTCAGGGATGAGGAAATACTTAGATGCACAATTTCACACACATTTTTCCTTTGCATGTGTATGTTGCAGGATCTTTTCAGACAGCAAATAATATAAAAAGCAACTGTAAAGAAACTGTGCCGGTCCAAGTTAAATAAACCAAGTGGCACATTTAGGGCAGAGTGCACAGGTGGAGAGAGCCAAGCCTTACAGAAAGCAGAAGGGATTGAACTGAAGGTGCTTTTGTGTGTTGCAGGAGCCCAGCAGGCCCAGCAGCAGTGGAGTGGCTCTGCAGCAGCCTCTGTGGCCTCTGTGAGCAGGCTGGGGACATCTCCTGTGGGGACACAGAGCTGGCACAGCGAATTCTCTCAGGCAAGGCCCTGGGCTGGGAGCAGGGCAGAACCTCAGAGGTGTAACAACACAGGCCTCACTTTATGTTTCCTTACCTCATTTCTCTGGGGAATATACTTTTTATATGTCTGGCAAGTTTAGCAAATTTTCTCCCTTTGAAAAATAATTGGTCTGAATTTTTCCATCCCTTGGAGTTATGATAACTCAAGAAAGGAGGGTGGTGAGGGGTTCAGGGATGATACACTGGCCCTGTGATACTCTGCAAAATCCCAGAGAGATTTGGGGCCAGAAATATTTCAGAGTTCCATTTCCCCCCTGTCAATTTCTATTATTTATTTTCTTAGTTTGTTTAGGAAAAACAATCCCTCCAGTGTCTGAGTGTGGACCAGTGCAGCTGATCAAGTACAGCCCCTCTGAGTTCTGCAGAGGTCATGGAGCACAACTGCAAATTCTTTAGACTTTATAATCCTTGAAGTTCGGGATTCTTTTTCCTGGGAATGATTTTACTCCAAGACAGTAAATGATTCCTGCTGAGTGGAGGCTTTTCAGAGGCTGTTGGGACAGGTGGGAGGGGAAGGAGCAGGTGATCTGTGTGCAAATGGAATGCTGGAACATCAATTCCTTCTTGATTTGCAGACTTTGCCACCGTGTTTCTTCAGAATGGTTTTGAGCAGGCTTCGGAGCTGGGAAGGAAGGTGGAATTCCAGAAGGTTGCCTACGTAAGGACAAAATGAACCTGGTTGCAAATGGTGCTTTAATAAAGCAATTTCATTAATCTGTGGCTCTTGCTGAGCACAAATAATTCAGAGCTTGGAGCTGCAAGGAGAGGGTGGTGGTACAGGTGCTGGAGTAGGGGAAATGGTGAAACCAGAATTGAGACTTTTTGTATGGAGAATTGCTCCAAGGTGGCACATCAAGGGGTTTTTAAACTTCCTTTCACCTGGATTGCTTGGGTCTTCCATTTGAATATGAGACATGGAATGCTGTAAGGTTGGAAAATGCTGCCCTTCTGTCTGTTTTATCTGTTCTATTGCAGAGCCTAAGGTCAAAGTGAAGCTTTAAGAGGGACAAAACTCTTTGAGTCAATTTACTTTTCCTGCATTGAACTGCAGCTCTTTAAAACTCTAAACCCCCTAATTTGTTGATTTTGAACAGATCTGCCGTGCTGTCTTACAGAGAATGCTGGCATGTAAGTATTGCTGTGATCCCAGCTTTGTGCAGCCACTGCTGTTTCCAAGACTTCTATTCCTTGCTCAATGCTGAATCCCTAAGGAGAAATCCTTTGCCTGGCTGCTTTGTCTCTGCTGTTGTGCATAATATTTAAGTCACTGATTTTATTTCCCTCTGCTTTCTCTGTGGTTCTCCTTAAAGTGTCTCCAGACACTGCAGATAATTTCTTGCCTTTTATGCTACTTTTTTTTTCTGCTCCCAGCTGTAACATCACATAGATATCTAACCCAATTTCCTGATTTTTAACATGTTTGCTTGAAAGCAGGTGAGCACAGAGGTTAGGTCAGGATCAGTTTTGCTGCTTATATTTATTTTTTCCGCCTAGTGAATTAAACTTTGAATTGACAGCGGCGTGGACGATTTCGCTGACTCACCGTTTGGATTTGCAGGCTAATGTGTTCTGAAACCTCTATTTTTGTGCTGAGCAAAGACATCTAGTGTAGGTGTGTAGTCTTTAAACACCAGTGTTCACGAGCTGCAACGTGCCTGCCCTGGCCTGAGCTGCCCCGGTGCCAGTGCTGAGGGCTCAAGGCAGCAGCGCCTGATTTACCAGCAAATCCTGACGCAGAAAGACTAAACACACTCACACGGGGGTTATTTTTGTCCTGTGTCACAGCTGATCCTCACGGGAAGATGCTGTACCTGCTGCTGTTGCTTACACCCCTCCTGTGTCCCACACCCCTGGTTGGTGTCACCTGACTGTGCAGCTGCTGTCACTCCTGTCTCCTTAGTGACAGCGCTTCCCTGCTTTCCTTGCTGGCACGTTTCCTGCTCAGTGCTGCTGCAGAGGCTGCTGCTTTCTCCCTGCTGTAAGGTGACCCCATGCCAGGCCGTACCACCTCCCCTCCATCCCCGTGGGCACTGCCAGCCCCACCCCTTGCCCCAGGTCTCGCAGGCAGCACCATCTGTACCCAGAAATGCCTCACAGACCTTGTGAGTTCTTCTAAAAAGGGAAAGCTGCGAGAGAAGTGCTTTATTATTTAGTATGTATGAATCCCATCTCAGGTGGCCCTTTAACAGTTGCAAACCAGCCCTTCTCAACAGAGGAGCAGGGATTTGGGAGGAGGAGGAGCAGGCTGTTGGCAGGCAGACAGGAGTCTGCATCCTGCTCTTCATTTGCCCTTCCCGTTTGCGCAGCCTGCACTGCCACACTCGCAGCCTGCGTGCCTGCAAAATGCATTACATGGGGTTTATATAAGATATTTTATTAGTCCATACTTTTGAGTCACCTTTGAGGGGGTCTCACTTCATTAATCTTTGGAGAACATTGGGATTTTTAATGTAAAAGAATTCCCTATTACTGAAGACCTTCACAGGATGGGAAGGACAGGCTGGGAGTAGCATGGGAGCAGTGTGCTCACTGTAATGATCTGGCAGTGTTGAACTGCTGTGCCTGAAGATAAGCTGAGTTTATCTCCTTTGCTTTATTCTCCCCTACTTAACCTTAAAGTATTCCTCAGCAGGAGAGGAGAGTGTTACATCCTAAAGCTGTGGTAGCATGTAAGGGATGTCTGGTTCCCTGCCCCTGCTCAGTAAATTTTCTTTTCAGTTTTTTTTTTTATTTTTTCTTAGCGAAATGATTTGAGTACACAAACCAAGCTCCTTTAACAGTTGAAAGAGGAGGGTTTTCAAGGCAGGGTGGCACAAAGCAGAAGTGCTGCTGCAGCAGACTGCAAAGCAAAGGGTTTCCCAGTCTGTGGGCTCGGAGTGCTGTGGGCTGATCGTCAAGACAACGCGCTGCGCAAGCTGCCAACCTGTTTGATCTCTCCCCGTCGTTTTGGGGCAGATCGAGCTTTTAAAGGAATTCCTGCTATGCAAATAGCACATTACGAACGCTCGTGGCCCTCCCCCAGCCTGCTCTTTGTTCGGACCGTATTTTGCATGTGGTTAATTCAGCTTGTGCAAATCCCTGCCTCCAGACAGGCTTCACGATGCTTACGCTCACAGATGCGTTAGGGTTGGGTTTGGAAATGAAATACCGATAGTTATGCATTTTTAGATGGCTTCATTATTAGCACGTTCTTGGGAACGTTTTTTAATTGGTTCAAGGTCGGTGGTAATAGTTTCTGAGTCTCTGTGTCACTTTGGAGAAAATCTGGTGAGAATTTAGCTGCTGAGTGCTTTGCACATCTCTCTAGCGGGGTCACCTTTGTCAAGGGGCACCAATTGCTCATTCCTGTTAGTTCCCATGTGATCTTTAGTGTCACAGTTCTTTTCTCATTGGGTTTTTGTGTGTTTTGGGGTCCAGGGGTGCTTGATGCTGTTGGTAAAGAGAAGCAGGAAGATGTTTCCATGGTGCAAGCTGTGAGGTTCTGGTAAGAAACGTTCCAAATGGTATCAGGAGGAGGCTTTTATCTGCTGTTGCACTTCTTACTGAAATAGGAGGAACGTTGTTGGGTGGTTTTTTCCCCTTATTTACAGACCCCCCCCCCCACCTCTCCCAGTGATACTTGTCCTTGGTATTCTCCTCTAATAAAATATGTGCAGACAAAAGTGCTTGTAAAAAAAGATAAGGGCCAGGTAAGAAGGGGTTCTGGCAGTGCTGGAGCCAACCCTGGACTTCCCTCTTGTCATGCCAGAAATTCCCCATCAAGTTTTCTCACTGCTTCTGAGTGGAAGAACCTGGAAGGTGAAATCATCTCCAATTCCTGCTTCCAAATTTGTTTTATTTAACTGCTTTGTACATGTCACCTTCATCCCCGTGCAGGGATACCCCTTAGACTCACATTTGTAAATCTGATGGCTACGTAGTGTTGAGTAACCATGAGTTGTTAGTTTGTTTTTTTAATACATACAGAAAAATATATATTTGTGGCAATTTGAGAAGATGGATGTAGAATAAAAATCAGACATTCACCCTAAGGTGCACCTGGTTGTTCCTATTGCATCAGCAGGTGGTGGATCATATATTATCAATGCCTGGCTGGTCATAACTGATCAGTACCTGGCTGATCATATTTAATCAGTACCTGGCTGACATCGTTTCTGGTGTTTCCTTGTCCCTTTCAGGCTGAATGTGTTCAACGTGTCTCTTTATGGAAGTGTGGCTCACCCGGATTCCTTGAGGCAGTTTTTCAGACACACCCTGACCGAGGTTCTCACCTACAACCCCGTGCTGAAAGGTGGGAATGGGCAGGGGCAGGTGTCTCCAGGTGTGTCCAGATGTGTCCAGAGCTCTGTCCCCCACTGAGTGGGGCCCAGCCTGGAGAACCCAGAGCCAGAGCAGCCTCCAAGCTTCTTAGCTCCTTCCTAGGGTCTGCAGAAACAGAGTGCCCAGTCAGGCAAAAAAAGTCATCTGAGGGTCATAGTTCAGGAGAAAATTTTGGTTCTAATCCCAGATCTGTAACTGTGAAGCTTGATGTTTTTAGGAAGGAAATATGTTTGAGCTATGAAATCTATTGTAAAATCCCCCAAGCTGTGGTCTGGAGCTGCTTGTTTGTTGTGTGGGAGAGCTGTGTCATTGCTGGCTCCTAGATGAAGGAGGTTAATGAGGGAAAAGCTGATTCCTTGCTGATTCTCTGTGCGTGTGCCATGTCAGCCTAGCACGTGTGGTCATGAAAACAGCTCAGGGGTGACAGTGCCATGGTGGAAGGGTCCAGTCCTTGTGCCACAGCCCATGTTCCAGAGACAAATGGGAGACAGAATTCCAGTTTTTGATGGCTGCACAAGGGAAACGTGTGTGTTTTGGGTGTGTTTCAAAACCTGCTGCTGAAGTTTTCTTTTTGTGGGTGCAGTGTCTGATGCCATCCAGATGCAGAAGGAGTGGAGCTTTACCAGGACTTCTCCCCTGCTCACGGCTCTGTATCGCAAGGTACATCTGCCTGGTGTCACTCAGAGAGCTTTATTATGTTGGGTTTATGTCCACTGAGATACCCGAAATCAGATTATTGGAAATTAGTGCAACATTATCCAGTTGCAGAATCCAAACCAATCGCCAGAAACTCTGGGAGGAGGAAGCATGAAGGAAAAGAACTACAGTGGCTTTTGCTACTGCAAATGAGAACAAAGATGCTGATTGCAGATGTGAATTTTCACTGGTACAGAATAAGACATGGATTCTGAAAGAATTGAAATTTTACTGTTTATTGTAGCTGGTGCTGGTTCTAGTCCAGGCTGATATTTGGACCTGGGAAACTGATCAAAAGCTGCAGGATAGCTTGAAAAAGTCACAGAAAAGCCATCTGCCTGTCATTTTTGTCTGTATTCCCCTCTTTCTTGTGGCTGTATGTCCAAGCTAACAGGAATTGCCATCATTCCTCCAGCTGTTGGTGGCATTCAGTGTGAAGGAATCCATCTGCCAGCTGCAGCAGGTCCTGGAGACCCACGAGGTGAACTGGCAGCACGTGCTGTCCTGTGTGTCCACGCTGGTGGTGTGTCAGGCTGAGGCTGAGCAGCTCTTCAAGGGTAGGTGGGCACTGCCAGCCTGGTGTGTGCCTGTGCTGCTTGGGTGGGGAGCAGGGGAGTCATCCACAAGGGTGGTTCCTGCGTGGAAAAGAGCAGCAGCACATCTGCTTTTCCACTCAGACTTTCCATGTCCGTGGTGCTGTGAATGCCAGGCCTCGTGCCTGCCACTTCCCAAACTTTGTGCACAGCCCGGGGTGGTTGTTTGATGATTACCTTCATTACTAATTGGAGTAGTGATTACTGAACCTTAGTTGTAGCTCACCTTTGCAGAGCTTGTTTGTGAGAATTCCTTACTAATTATCCCAGTGCTGGACTCCCTGCAGGGAATCCAAGTGTGTTTGACAGTTGAAAGTGCATAAAAAAATAAAATCAGACCCCAGAGTTTCTCCAGGCTGCAATACATATCCTGTCTTATGTTTTATCACAGGTGTTTGTCTTCATTTACTGCAGAAAATGCAGCACTGTTGTCAGGAGCAAAGTGTGAGGTTATTGTTTTATGTTCCTAGATCTACTGAGCCATCTCCTGCTAAAGGCCTTTGGGAATTATGACATGGAAAATATGATCACTGCATTCCTGATCGCTCGTCAGGCTGCTCTGGAGGGCCCTGCTGTCTTCATGCCTTACTCTGAATGGTTTAAGGTAAGACTAAGGGAGGCCTGACTCAGTCTTAAAGTGAGATGAGCTTGATCTTAAACTCTCAAAGCCTGGGTGAGCTTTATTTTAATTGTGGGAGGCAATCTGTGTGTAAGGAATGTTCTGCTGCATGGAGAAAGCCTTGATCCAGACAGGATAACCAGGAATAAGAAAGGGGAATAAAAATACAAAAGAAAAGTACAAGCAATTGTATTGATATTAGGAATGACTGAATATTTGTTACTGCCTTTGTGTCTGCAAAAAATAAATTTGTTTGGCTTTCCCCAGTTTTCCCTCCTTTCATCTTTTAGGTCCACCTTGCCTGTTCTAGTTATTTCCTAGGAATGCAGACGTGTAATTCCTGTTATTATCATCATCTTGGATGGATTTCAGTATCCTGATAAGCAGGACTGTTGTTATTGCATAAGTTGGGGGTTATGGCAGAGGAAGCATTCCTGTTTCCTGGAGGTTTGCATGCAGCTGTAATTGCTGTGTTTGACCTTACAGGTAATTGGTTGTTGCTTTTAACTATAAACAGGTGGGTATTTTAGGGATGCAAATCTCCACGTAAATTCAACCTGGAAATTCCTTTGTGTGAGTTTGCAAATCTAGGCTCAGCTTTGGCTGATAGAGCGTCCAGGAGGTATCAGAAGGTAAACTGGTTGTGTTCTCTGTAGTCTCAGACTGGTTGTTTTCCTTAGAATGCCCAGATAAACCTGTGTAGAAACCTGCAGATTTGTGGTTCCCTCGTGAATCTCAATCTTTTGGTGCATCTCAGAGTTGCATTGTTTAAGAGTTCTCATGGCAGCGAACTTCCACAGAGACTTCTGTAAGACTTGGGGACAAGGGATGGAGGGACAGGACACAGGGAATGGCTTCCCACTGCCAGAGGGCAGGGATAGATGGGATATTGGGAAGGAATTGTTCCCTGTGAGGGTTGCTGAGGCCCTGGCACACGGTGCCCAGAGCAGCTGTGGCTGCCCCTGGATCCCTGGAAGTGTCCAAGGCCAGGCTGGACACGTGTTGGAGCAACCTGGGACAGTGGAAGGTGTCCCTCTCCTTTGCAGGGGATTGGATCTAGGTGATCTTTAAGGTCCCTCCCACCCAAACCATTCCATGATTCTACAAACTTTCTCTGGAAATTCTTCTCCAGAAAGATTCTGCTGACAGAAATGGGATGTTTGGGATTGGTGTGGTCGCTTAGGGCACTGCTTGGATGAGGATTCTCTCCATTCTGAAAGGCTGTCTTACCATTTTCCCCTGTTTTAGGCTTCCTTTGGGAGTGCTGGTGGCCACCATGGGAGCAGTAAGAAATCTCTGGTCTTCCTCTTCGAGTTCCTGTCAGAGCTGGTGCCCTTTGAAGCTGCGCCGTACCTGAAGGTGAGGAGGTGCTGGCAGAGATGGTTTTCAGGTCCAGAACTGCCCCAGAGTGACTGTCCTTGTGCCTTTCAGTAGGTTCAGCTCATTACAAATGTTGTTATAGTAATTGGATTACTTCTGGTTCATTATTCAAACCCTTCTCTTCCTGAAATAAGGAAGGACAAGATTTTTTTAATTGATGGGGGGAATTCCTTTTATGGAATTAAATTTAAGCACTTCACCGATTTTGTTTGTTTGTTGTTGTGAAAATGATGTCAGTTGCTGTGAAAATGATCGATCCTTAACCAACCAATAATGCCTTCCTTGGGGAATATTTGAGGTAAACATTGGCCAGGATTAGTTAGCTAGAATTTTACCTGGATTTCCTGTGACAATGGCAAATCTTGTTGTGATCTTTCACCTTTCAGGTGCACATCATGTACCCACCCTTTGTGCCAACAAAGCACCGGTCCCTGCTCCTGGAGTACATCACTCTGGCTAAAACCAGACTGGCTGACCTCAAGGTCAGCAAAGATTGTCTCTTTGGAGAAGAATTCTTTCTGGATGGGTCAAACCCTGCTCTGTGTGACCACCTGCACATCTCCCCTCACACAGGTGGCCATAGAAGACATGGGGCTCTATGAAGACCTCTCTGCCACCGATGAGGCTGTGCAGGTACTGCTGCTCTGTCTCCCAGTTTTCTCATCAGCCATGTCCCTTTTCCTCTGGAAAAGCACTGAGGGTGTCAACCTCCCTGCCATTCCAAAGCCGAGTGTGCTGCCAGGTCTCCAGCTTTAAGCCAGAGGTTTTAGTGGCCATAAATACAGGATCTCCCCAGTTTTCATGAAAACTGGAGTCACATTTTATAGGTATCTTGATTTTTTTCAGTGGAGCACTCCATCTCTGTGGTGTGGGACCAAAATGTGGATATTCAGAGGAGATTTGGGGACAGAATCTACACTCTGCAGTTTCACACTGTGGTTCATGATAAATTTTGGGTAACAACAGTAATTTATAAGGAAGTGTTTGTTTTTGTTATTCCTTCCTACATTTTGGTCAGAGGAAGAGGCCTCATTTACATGATTACATGAAATACAGGCTGGGGACAGAGTAGCTGAATATAATACGAGAAGCCTAGTCCTGTGATGAACTCATAGGCATAAATGAAGATTTAATTTGATTTTTCCAAGCCTGATCTGTTTGTCAGTTGAGAAACTTGTTGCAGCTTGAGGTGTCTTACAAATCAAACAAGAGAAACCCGGGGTGTCAGTGCCTCTGCCTGCAGGCACAGGCTGGAAGTGGAGATGATGTCTCTTAATTCCCCATGTACAACTGAAACAGAGTCACAATAAACCAAATTCAGAACAGAAAAGGTAAGTTTATCATCACCCTCCGTTTCTCACATCTTTCTCTCACTCCTCGTGTGAGGCAGCCCCAGGCCCAGGCACTCCGTGATGTTGAAAAAGCCCTTCAGATATTTGAAAACACCAGGAAGATCCCAACCTCTGTGATAGAAGCCAGGTACTGTGTGCCTTTTCAGCTCCTCCTGGGCTTAGCTAGGATAATATTGATAATAATAACAATAATTGTAGAAGCCAAGGCTGAATCAAAAGAAGGAAATAAGAAAGATTGAGGATGTGAGCAAGGGAGGTTTGGGGAAGTTCTTCCCACTTCCTGAGGAGTCATCTTAATAGAGGATATTTGTGGGGAGAGTGAAAAGGCACATTCCCCTGTGCAAAAGAAGTCCAAAACTATTCCAATAAAAAGCAAAATGAAAGAAATTAAAAACCATTGGCTAATCTGAACCTGGCTTGTCCATGGTTACTCATGTTTCCATGAACATTTTGCATTTGCAGGAGCCAAATTAACTCCTGAGGGGTGGGGATGGCACTTTGGACCTTTGGCATTGTTAATACTTTGCTCTGTTTGTTTTCACAGCATTTTCAGAAGACCATATTACACTTCCTGGTTCCTTCCAGCTTTGCTCAGGCCCCGTGTGGTCAGTACTTGGTTTTTTTGTCTGCCCCTCCCATTAACTGTGTGCTTGTACACAGATAATTTGCCCCTGACCTGCCTTTTCCTCTCTTGCAGCTCCCTAAAACCCCAGATGGACGCATGGCTTTTATAGACTCCTTGAAGAGGTATTCAGACATCCCAGTGTTGTTTTTCTGTGCTGCTGGGCTTTGTTTTTGGGACATTTGCTATCAGATTATCAGAGGCTTTGACACCTTGGTTACAACCAACCTTTTGGCAGGGCTTGGTGGCCCAGCTCTCTGGCTTGCAGGTTGTGCATGGAGGAACTTACCTGTGTAGTCTTCATGTCTTTAATTAGTCCTCTGGCCACTGTGAAATCATTATTTAGGAGTCCCTCTGGCTCCAGGCCAGGTACATTTTTATGCAAATCTTGAAGGATGCAGCTGAATATAAAATTTCCCCAGGAATATGAGCTCCCTCTGTGAAAGGCCCTTTGGGAGTGGATAAGGGGGAAGTGAAAGATGAGACATAAATGTCTGCTAATGCTTGAGGGCCACCAGGATGATGCCCCAGGAGGACACAGCTCCTCTCAGGACTCGAGTTTGCGATGTATACATGTTTAAAAGTGCTTTTCTGCACTGCAGCAACAGATTCAGTTTACATCCAGTAGTTCCTCTGTAACCTCTCATGAAGGAAGAATGTTTGCAACGCTGCCTGCAAATGAGGTGCTTGGTCCTGCCTTGTCATTCCAGTCTGCCTCTAAAATTAGAGGCTGGATCATTTAGTGAAATTAAAGTTGTAAGAGAAGCAGCTGAGTTCTGGGGAGCCTCGTGGGACGTGCTCTTAGCAGAGAGCCTGCCCTGCAGAGAGGAGGTCACACGTTCATGTTTTACATCTGTGAATGCTGCATCTCACAGCTCACACTCTTATGGGATCTTAAACAACAACTAGATATTAAATAGGCATTAAAATATTAATTACTAACAGATACAGTATTGAATTTATGAGTGCTACATGTGTGCAATGCTTGCTGTGAAAGCCTTGGGTAGAAATCTCTGCCCCTCATGTCAGATGATTAAAAAATGCTTCAGATGCTCTTTATGCTTCAGAGTCTCTCTAATTACATTTCATAGAAGGGCTGTTGTTTGTGCTCATTTAATAAAGCTGCAGTTTGTGGTTATGCAGGATAATAAATCTCTTCTTTTTTCGCAGAGCTGATAAAATACCTTCAAACTTGTACTCCACATACATGCAAGCCTGTCATGCTATGAAAGAGAAGGTGCTGCAAGGTAAAAAAACACCACATTTGCTCATGGATCAATATCAAATGTTAATTTTTTTCCATTGCTGCCCTCCTGAATTGAAAATTTTCAAACATTTATGGCTGAATAGGTATTTAATCCATATAAATAAGTGTTATGTCCTTTATGTTGTATTGAGGTGTTAAATTCTTACTCCTGCAATGGCTTTTTCTGCCAGCCCTGCTTGGGTGGGATTTTTGCAGTCCCTGGGAGCTCTGTGCTGTGCTGAGGCTGCAGATGATGCCTGAGCCTGAGCTGGCTGAATTCCACCTCCAAGACCTTTCCATGAATCAGCGTTTGCAGCCTGAGCTGCTCGGGGCTGGGAGCCTGCTGTGCTGATCCCTTGTGCAATGACACTCCTGCTGTCTGAACTCCTGGCATCCTCTTTTAAGAGGGGATTAGGGAGATCTGGGGGGGCAGGAGGGGCTGGGAAAGGGTTTGCAGCTCCTGGTTTATAGTGTTTGGATGGGAGGTGATTTCAGGTCCCATCACTGCGGCTTTACCGGGGCAGGATTATGGATATTTAATGAGGGTATTTAATGAGCTCTGCGGTCTCTGTCAGCAAGTGGGTGTTCCAAACACACCTTCCAGTGGTTTGCACACGATAAAAAACTCGGGCTGGGGAGCAGAGATGGTTCCCAGAGCGTGGTGGGGATAAGTTACAGATTCAGGGAGATAAATCTGTGGCCAAGCCCTGCTCGGGGCGTTCGGAGATTTCTGGAGATGCTGTGGCTGGAGAGGCGTGGCAGAGGCGTCCCCGGGCACCGCAGATGTGCAGCAGGCTGGGCTGGCCGCGGGGTTAGCCTGGAAACAGCGGGCTGGGATCCCCCGGGGGCCGGGCTGGGATCCCCCGGGGGCCGGGCTGGATCCCTGCGGGCCGGGCTGGGATCCCCCGGGGGCCGGGCTGGATCCCTGCGGGCCGGGCTGGGATCCGCAGCATCCCGGCAGCTCCGCGAGGCTCCCCGCGCTGCCACTGACCTCTAGTGGCACTGCCCGGGCCGTGTGTCACCCTCCTGAGTAGCCTCAGCCGTGTCCCCTCCTGTCCCCTGTGCTCTCATCCTGCTCTCTGCTCTCTGCCCCATCCCTGGGCTCGGCACACACCCGGGATTTGGGGCAGGATTGAGCACCCGGCAGCCCCAAACCCCGTCTGTCAGTGCTCACTCTTGCACACTCGGGTGACTCAGTGAGCTCCCAACACCTTATTTTACAGTGTGCTTACAACCAGTATCAATTTCAGCCTTTGTTGTTTGCTGTTCTTGCTCCTGGGTGATTTATTCCTGAATACAAGAAGCTCTTCCTGTCTAAGGAACTCTGGGGGGTTTTGGGGCTGTGGCAGTCGCTGGTGGCATCTCTTTCTAGTGGTAAAAGGAATTTCCTTTTATTCCTTCTCTTAAACAAAAAGCCAGAGTGACATGGGACATCTGGAGAAGCTGAGGATGTATCCATGCTCTAATGTCTGTCTCTGCACTCTGAGCCTGACTCCAGTCTTGAGGACAACAAATGTTTCTATGAGGGGCAGAGCTAAAGGAAGTGGGAACAAAACTCTGAAAACAGAACTTTTTTTGCCTCTCATCTTTAAAAACTGAATTCTTTTCTGCAACTAGGCATAAACCCATAAATTATTAATTAAATAACACATTCTGAGTGTAAAAACAAAGCTCTGTGTATGGCAGACTGACAGTTTGGGGTTTTGTTAGAGCTTCAGGAAAAGTAAATTCTGCTTTTACAGAAAGTGCGGGCAGAGGTTGCTGAATGCATTTCCTCTCTTCCTTGTCTAGATGACTCCAAAGCAGAGCCCAGCCATTCCAAAGAGCCTTTGGAGCAGCTGAAGGCTGAACTAGCTGAGCTCAGGACTCTGGTTGTGGACCAGGCTCAGTGGGAAGGTATGAGGGAGCTGCTTCTCCTTCACTGTCCCAAAAGCTGCCTGAATAAAGTGTGCCTGGTGCTGGCCAAAGGCACAGCAGGAGTCACTGCCACTGGTACCTGGAGCTGGTAATCCTTCAGAGCTGATAATCCTTGCAGCTATGAATATGTACATTTTAATGTCTGATCTCTTCCCATGCTTGATTTGGGGCTTATCTTTGTGATGATCACACCAATCTCTGCTGCCCCATCCTGGGGCTCACCTGGTGACTTTCCCCTTTTCCTCTCTGGTGTGAAAACTGTTCCTGAGGAGTGTTGGCAATAATACCGGGGGAAAAAAATAATGCTGCTGATGCTGATCCACTGTGTCACAACCAACATTTTTTGCTTATCAGAGCTTTTACTAACATACTTTTGACTCTGATTGATTAGTTGATATCTCGCTTGTTCTTGCTGCTGTGGGGGGTTGTAAATGTTTCACGCCTGCTGTCCTGGTGCCCCTGTCCTCCTGTCCCCTCCCCGCAGATGTGGCAGCTCAGGCTGCCGTGGTTTCGGACAGACTCCGCGGTGTCCTGGGTGACAGCAGTGAGGAGAATGAAGCTGCTCCTTCGGATTCCCCAATCCAAGTGGCCGTCCCTGCCCCCAGGCTGGCACCGTGCCACCAGACCGTGAGTTACCATCTGCCTTGGGCTGAGGAACAGCGGGGCTGGGCAGGGAAAAATGCATCTGGATAGAAGGCGTGAAAGGCTGCTTTGTCTGCCCAAAGCAGGAAATACACTTCTCCTTTTGTCTGCCTTACCCTGCCCTGCACAGACTATCCCTGTGCTTTAACCACCTGGAAGTTGCTGGATGACAGGATCTGGAGATATTTTCTACCAGAGCAGTCCTGTGATGAGCAAGGCTTTCCTCAACAGCCTTGTCTAGGTGTTTGTTGTGTGCTGGGGTCGTTCCTGGGCTATTACGGGCTTAATTTTCCATCCTTAGTGACAGTGGATCTGTACAACTTGTAGTGAATCTCATTGACCAATTTGTTTCCTCGTTTTAATGTCAGGAAATGTAACATACACAAAGCAGAAAACTAGGTTTAGGTATCCAACCTGACAAGCAGGAGTTAACAGTGTGGTTTTTATTCCAGATTTATTCCTGGTGCTTTTTGTTTCAGGTTGTTGATCTTCTGCTGACATCATTCTGCCAAACCCTACTAGCTGCTTCCTCTTTTAACCCTCCTGACAGGTAAGACGGGAGTCAAAGATCAGGAGAACCAAAACTGGGTGATAACCAGAATCCCAGCACCTGTGCAGGGCTGAGGAGAGATTTTGTGTGTTCATACCCCCCGTGCCAGGCTGGCAGCTGCAGGTGAAGTGTCTACACTCCAAGGACGAATGTACATGAGGAAATAAAACGTGTTTCTCCTCTGTTGTTGCAGATCCCTTCAGCAGTGGCCTTTGGCTGTGCTTTGTGCTCTGTGACAGGGATTAAACATCCCCCACAAACACTGCCCGGGTGTCTCAGCCCAGCGTGGGGGTGGCAGTGAAACCAATCCCTTTTATCCTGGAATTCCTTCCCCCTGGCAAGGACTGGGGTGGGTTTTGGCCTGGCTGAGGAGGAGAGGCAGCACTGCCCAGCCCCTGGAGCACTGCTGGGACTCAGCTCCTCCTGGATGCAGCAGAGCCTGTAAACATTATGGGCAACGTGTCAATGGAAAATCACTTTGTTGGGCAACAAGGCCGCCGTGCTGAGGAGCTGGCTGGGATCCCGGCTGTCCTGGTGCTCTCCTTAGCAGCCAGGGCATCCTTCCCTCTCTTGCACTGCTCTGCCCTGGAGCAGATGAATCACTGCTAAAATCCTGACTGAGAAGTCACTGTGACAAACAGGAGTCCCAGGAAATGGTGTCTATAAACACAACTCCCACCTGATCTCCTCTGGGGATGGGTTTTGCTGTGATCTGAGTGGGAAAATCCCTCCCTGCCCCTGCTTTACAGCAGGGACTTGTCATAGCATTTCCTTCTTGCTTTGTTTTTTCATCCCATTTATTGCTCAGCCTCTGTTTACCCTGTGCCCCAGGCAGCTCCCCTTGTCCTTATTGTCACCTCAGAGGTCACTTTGGCCTTCTGAGATGACAAACAAGTATTTGAGATGCCATCCATTGTGTGAGGCAGGGCACTGGTGGGGCTGTAGGTGTTCTCTGTAGGGTGTCTGTAGGGGTCTTCTGCTCAGGTATCCCAAAAGTGCCCCTTCCTTTGAGCCTGTGGATGGAATGATAATTGTGCTGTGTTTACAGACAAGCATGGATCAGCTCCAGGGCGTTTAAACATCTTTAATTACCTATTCCTGCGTTGGAGATAAATTTAATGAGCCTGTGGTTTCACCTTCTGCAGGCAGGGCCCGTGCCTCTCCTTGGTGGTGAAGATGATGTGTGGACACAGGAATCTCCTGCCTGCTCTCCTGGGCAGGCTCTGCCAGCTTATTTATCATCAGGTCAGTTTTCCAGCTGGAATCCTGTGGTGCTAAAGGCCATCCTACTCCATTTCCTGAGCTGGGGGGCATGGGTCTGTCTGGGCTGCACTGTGGAGAGACTTCACTGCCCTCCAGGCTTCCAAAAAATACCCTGTTTTGGTCAAAGGCTATGAAGTTGCCCTCAGGAATGTGAGGAGGATTTTTTCCCTACAGAAATACTACTTGTGGAAGGTTAATGCATTCTGAGACATTTTAACAGAAGCTAAAATAGGCGAGTTTAGGAAAGAGACAAAAGAAAAATGGTAGAATGCTTCATTCCTAAGCTTCCATGTTGAATAATTCAGTTGTAAAAATTTAAAAATAAAACGAAGGTGCTCCTATCTGGGCTGCAGCAGTGCATGGTTTTGTTATTAAATAATTCCTTGGTTTATTTCCTTTACCCTGTGATATTGCAAGGGTGAAAATCAGAGGCTGATAGACTAAATTAGCTGTCAGAGAAGCTAAGAAGCCTTGAGAATCCCGAAATTTGAATTTACAGTGAGTTATTGCAAGTTGCTGCATTTCAGAAACCTCCAGTTCTGCTGTGGGTTGTCTCTCATCTGCTCAATTGTTGCTGCATTGCTGGTGAGCAGAAACACAGTGTTCTGCTCCTTCACTAAGTCTTTTTCCCTCAGAAAGGTGTTTTGCTGCAAACGATTACAATAATACAAGTGAAGTATTACAGTATCAAACCCAACGTATTTAAATGTTGCAATGATATAAAATGAAGACTATTACAAATGAAATGTTACAAAGTTTTCCAAACCATCTTTCCTGCTCTTCACTGATTTTGTCTTTCAGGGTCCTTCCCTCGGTTCTGCTCATATTTTAGGACTGGCAGCTTTTGTGATCCACTTGAGTGAATGGAGAGCTTTAATTCCTGGAGTGGAAGCCAATTTTGAGGGTTCTCAGCCTGTTCCTGGAAAGGCCCTTTCTGTTTCAGAGTACTGGATCTCCTTGCTCATCTGCAGGACAGAAGAGTCCTTTGCCTTCTGCTTGAGGTGAGATGGGGCATCCACCCCATCCTGCTCCCGCAGGTTTTTGGGATGCTGGGAAGGCTCCTGTGAGGATTTCCAGAGTTCATGGAGGTGGCTGAACCAGCCAGACTATGGAGTTCTTTCCTTTTCTCTCTCAGGTTTTGCACTGCAGCAGCAGCTTATCTGATGTGCAAGTTTTCATCCTGTTCTCGTGAAGATTTTTGTGCTTTGATTCCTCCTGGCCTGATCAAAAAGGTAAAAGGGAAAAGGTTTTGCTGTTATCTGTGGAAAGGTTCAGTCTCAGCCCAATTTCCTGCTGCAGGTCCCTGTGCAAATACCACTGAACACCAAGAAAACAGTGCAGAAATACACCTGTGTGCCCTCCCCTCTTGGTGCCTCTGTTTGTTGGGCAGTTCCCCACGAGCAGAGGTGGCTCTGGTCCTACTTCTGTGACAGGATGTGGATTTTTATTCCAGCTGCAATTCCTCGTGCCACGGCTGAGCTTGGAAGCTCGGGGAGCCCTGTGTGAGGAGGCCAAACCTGCCCTGAGCTGGAGTTCCCTGTCCTGCCCCTCTCTGAACTACAGGAGAGCCAGCCTGTGCTTATGGAGGCAAGCAGGCTTCCAAGAGCTCTTGAAGGAAGAAGCATTCCAGGTACAAATCTTTTCCATCACCCAAATTCACCCTCTAATTCTCGCTTTTTTAGATCTGCCCTTTGCAATTTCCTTATTGGTGATCAAAAGCTTCTTGCAGGAACTCGATGCCTGAAAGTAAGAACTAAACACCTGAAAAGTTGTCTGACAGCTGAGTGGTGTGGGCTGGGATGTGTGCTCTGTGTTATTTGATGGGGATGATAAGGTAGAAAGAGAAAACCGGAGCTAAAACTTTTGTGTCCTACTTCTTGGAAAAGCAGGAAGCTTGGCAAGCTGTAGAAGCTCAGGAACTGCAGAGCAAAGGCCTGTCCATCACCCTGGCTCCCTGCTGTGCTCTCTGTGAAGTGATGGGGAGGCAAATAACTGGAAATCCTTGCTTTTCTGGTGCTTTGTCTAAATGCCAATGTTCCCCTGAGCCACCTGTGCACCTTGGGTTGCCTGGCTCAAACCATCTCAGCTATTCCCTTTGTACCACCCTTGCAAAGTCTCTGATTTGACAGACTCTCTTTTTTTTTTTTTCAACCTATTTCCTCTCAAACCAGTTTGTCTTTGTGCAAAGAGGAGTTTGTGGTGTTCCTAGAATGACTCCTTGTGCTTGGCTCAGTGTCCAGGGCTGGAACTCCCCTGTGTTATAACCTGTCTTTGATGCTCACACAGCCTGTCTGACTGAGGTGCTTGGCTCATTTTACCTTTATTTCTAATAACACACGTTCATCCTGGTATCTGGGCTTGGAGGTGATGAGTGTGCTTGGAAATGTCAGAGGGGTGGGTGTGTGTGAGACAGGCCTTATGGGATTTCCATGAATTTCTGAAAGCCAGAAGGGTTTTAGCTTGATTGATTTTTTTTTTTTTTTAAATAAGGGAAACAGCACAGGAACTTCCTTGGGTTGATGTCTCTTGTTTTGTGTCCCTTTATCCACGTGTGATTGTGTCTGGAGATGAAGTGAAAGTGGGGTTTATGCTGGAACAGCAGGTGGCTGTTCTGCAGAAGTTATTTCCCTTGCTGTTCTTCCCTGCTCCTAAATCCTGGCTTTCCTCAGCTATCTTTCAGAGAATGGCTGCTGATGGAGCTGGAAGTGTGCCCTGAAAAGGACATTCTCTCTGCTTCAGAGAGGTAAGGGCCAAGGGGCTCTCTTGGAAAGGGAATAGTCCAAGTCTCCCATCAAAATTAGGGGAAAGCGCTGAAAAGCAAGAAGTAAATAAAGAGTTGCTGCAGGATACAAATGCCTGTTGCCTGCTGTGGTTTGTCCTGAGTTCAAGCACTGCTGGAATGACAACCCAAACCCAACCCAAACCATCTCATGGTTCTCTGAGGCTCACCCTGCATGTGCAGCCCTTCCAATTCCCTTGTCACAAACCCTCCCTGTTTCTGGAATCCAGAGCTGGGTGGGGTCTGCTGGAGGACTCTTCATCTCTGTTCTTACATGGTGCTTTTATCTGAGCACGCATCACTCATCACTCTTGATGTGTCAGCTTCCCTTTACATCGAGGGCAGGGCACCATTCCAGCAGATTTCCCATCCCCTCCTTTTCCACACTGCAGACAGGATTTCCATTTCTGGGCCATCTATCAGAGGTACCTTCCTGCACCTTCTGCTGCTGGGGGCTGCGATGGAGACCTGGAGAAGGCGTGTGGGGTCATCATCAATGCCATCCTGGATTCCTCACAGAGGTATTCAGTGCCATGACTCCCCTTTCTGCTGATGGCCCCGAGGCTGTGCGCTGGCATCTTGTCCCTTTGTGGGGCTGGGGAAGCCACTCCCTGCTGGTGAGGCTGGAAGGGGGAGCTGGGAGGTGGCCCTGTGTGACTCACCAGTCTGTGCATAAGCATCCTGCTTTGGGTGGCAGAGGTCTGGGGCTGCAGCCACAGAGAGGCCCTCGTCTGGCTGGCCTTTTTAAGTTGACTTTGAACTCAGGTTTGTGTGGCCAGACAAGCACCAATGCTCCGGGGGAGTGGCTGGAGCTGGAAAATGAGGAGGGTGGTTGGAGGAGAGCTGCTGTCTCAGCTACAGCTTATTTAAAGCACAGTGTTTGAGCTCTGTGTTCATCTGGAGCATCTGACTGTATTTGAACTGTGTTTTCCCCTGGGCTAGCAGGGTGAGTTACCTCTTGTGTCCCCTAATTTCAGGCTGGACCTGGGTGGCTGTGCCCAGTCGAAGATGTCGGTCAGCCCCGAGATTCTCTGCAGGCTGCAGGTGATTCCAGACTCTGAGGTGGACGTTTAGTCCTTGAACTTGGCCAAAGTATTCCCTCATTCCTCGCTGTTGTTGAGGCTCCATTCGGCTCCCAGGTGTGAGCTGAAGTGTGGGGATTGAGAGAGTTTTTTTCTTGTTGATCTCTGGTTGCTTCAGAGAAACAAAGAGGGTTTGAGAGCAGGCTGGTGTGTGGCCCTCACTGGTTTCCCAACCACCCTGTTCAGGAGCTGGTGCTGGAGCTGAGGTGCAGGCCAAAGCTGCTTCCTGGCTGCTCAGCTGCCCAGAGACATTTCCTGCTTGAGATTCTCCAGGGAAGACTGACAGGCAGCCAGCACGGATCTGCTCTGGGAGAGCAGCTGTGGAGGCAGCAGGAGCTGCTGCTGCACAGAAGGTGAGTGCAGGCCTGAGCAGCTGGGAGTGCCTCCAGCAGCACTGCAGGGCTGGTGTATGCAGTGTCCTCCCCTGTGATTCCACAGCAAGTAACAGTGACACTGCATGTCATGGGGACAGCTGTGCAAGAGGTGCTTATTCCCCGTCAGCCCCTGGAATTAGCTGTGTTTCCATGGGCCATCTTCCAGTCACCCCTGCCAGGCTGGATGGCACGTACCTTCGTGGGGAGGCTGATTCTCTCCCTGACAGTAACCTCCATTTTCATTCTTCCCTGCCTAAGGATTCTGGTCGGGCTCCCTGCGTCCACCCTGATCACCACGTGTTGGAAAGGGAACAAAACAGTCTTGGACTGTGACAGCTTCTTTTGTTTTGTGAACTCTGAGCTGGTAGGTGTTGTGAGCCGGAGGGTGATTGCTCATTGGTAAATGCTCTAGATAAAGACCTTAAATTTGAATTTAGGGAAGGAGGTCACATCCAGGCTACCCAGAAAAAGTGTGGCTGCCTCATCCCTGGAATCGTTCAAGGCCAGGTTGGAGCAACCTGGTCTATGGAAGGTGTTCCTGCCCGTGGCCCTTTCCAACCCAAATCATTCCGAGATTCTGTGACTTTTGGGTTCATTAATTTGGCATTGTGGTGGCATTTTACACTATTGAGAGGAAATCCTTGGGAGTCACTTTGTTTGATCAAGTGGGTTACAGACAAACCTCCAGCATTTCTGTGGGGGCCTGGAAGGGGCTGATCATGAGCCCTTCCCCAATCCCTCTGTCATGTAAGGGCCTTGAACTGTTTTGCTGTATCGTGGGATCTTCCTCATCCTCCTTAGAAACATCCAGAGACATCCCTGCAGCTTTCTGGGAGGTCATTTTCCTTGCAGCTCCCTCAGGACACTGCTTTGTGCTCTGAGGAGAGCTGATTTCTATTTATTCATCCCGCCTGGCCTTTCCAGGCCCTTCTGTGCTGTCATATTGGGCACAGCCAGAAACCTCTGTTCACCCCAAGGCTGTTAATCCATCTGCTGCTGCCAGCCTGGGCTCGTGGGTGCAGGGGCTGTGCAGCTCAGCTCCGTGGGAGTGCTTTGCACAGAAACCACTCTGCTGCCATCTGAGCTGATGCTCAGCATTCACAGGGTGCTTCTGTGCTGTCTGAGCCCCACTGTGCCAGACACCCAAAGTGCTCTCAGGAAATCGTATTCCAAAGGGCAGGAATGGTGATTTTGTTTCCCTCTCCATATCTTCCTGCAGAAGAACGTCTGTTCCAGAGGGTACTCGCTCTCCTATGACATCACAGCTCACTTCTTCAGGGTAATGCTGCTTTTGTCCCTCTGCCTCACCGTCCCTGCTCAGAGCTTTCCTCCTGACACACGAGGTGTCCCCTTTGTACCCTCCTTTTGAGAACTCTTGGTGTAATTTCGAGAAGAGCAATGACAAGGAGAATGATGGGGGAGCAGCAGGAGGAAGTAGTGGTGGAGGTGAATTTTAATACAATGCAGCAGAGCTGGTAGGGGAAGGAGCTGCTGCTGCATGTTTCTTTAGCTGAGCCGTGCTGACCCCTACAGTTATCTCTGGTTAGTTTACACAGGCCCAGCGAGGGACTTGGAGCAGCAGAGATGGATGTGTGGAGCCATCCTGTCATTTGTGCTCTTCCAGGGCCTGCTGAATGCCAGCCTGGAGTGTGAGGATGCAGCAGAAGGGGTCAACGAGGCTCTGACCACGTGTCAAACCAAGTGTCCCGTGGTGCTCCTCTCTGCAGCGGTGACTGTTCTCATTTTGGTTCTCTGATTCTGGGAGAAATCCAGCACCAGCTCAGAGAGCTTGTGTTAGACACTGTCCAAGTGTGTGACATTGAACAGAAACTCTGAAAGCTTTGGGAGATTTGCAGGGTGTTTTTGAGCCCTCACTGATCCCAGCTCTGGGCTCCTGGGGGTGTTTCCACAGGGGCTGTGTCAGAGTGGGGAGCTGGGGGGCTTGTCCTGGTCTCTGATGCACTGTGTGGGGTGGTTCTTACATCACAAGCAACCAAAATGCCCCAAAATTCCAGGTTTTATTGTCTCTCCTGTGTGTAACTCCTTGTGTGCAGTTTTACACAGGGATACACGTTTTGGTGCACGTGTTGAGCGTGGCCATTACCTTTGTGGAACACTTCTTTCATTCTGACTGCTCCTGCCAAAGGAATCCCAGGGCACCATGATGTGAGCACGGTCACAACTGACCCTCTGCATTTCCAGGACCTGAAATTTCCCCCATTTCTGATGTGTGCCTGTACAGCTTGGGCTTTTTTCACTAAGGAGAGGGTGAAAAACCCCTTTCTCTACCTGGCTGTATCTGACTGCAAACAACCATTGAACACCCCACTATTAATGCTGCTGGTTTCCATCTTTGTCCCCAGCTTTGGTGGCCAAGGCTGGAGCCAGTGCTTTGCTCTCAGTGGAAGAGACTCTTTGGGGCTCCACTTGCAGAAGAACTGGACAGACTGAGGGGCTGGCATGGCTCAGGTACCAGGTGTGTGTGAGGGATGGAGCAGGGAGGATGGGATGCTCACGTGGGCTGAGGCTTGCAGGACAGCTCTAGACAGACTCCTCTGCAGGGCTTAAACTCAAAATGGGTCGTGATAATGATTTAGTTCTGACCCATTCTGTGGGTCAGAATGCTTCCCCATAAGGAAAATGGAATCTCTGCAGAGCAGGCTGGAAGGCAGAGTCCTGGTTAGGCAAAGCCTTAGCACGGTGTTGAATCATTCCCAGGAGCTGCCACACCCTTTGCTCCCTGGATTTAGGGAATCTGGGCTCCTGGAGCTGCTCACTGGCTGCTTGCTTCCTTCTTTACCTCTCCTTACACTGTCTGTCAGTGCCCTGCAGCTTTTCTCCAGAAGCTGGGAATTTACGTAAGAATCTCCTTGCAGGTTATGGCAGGTGATAATCACATGCTTCTGTAGTATAGAATTACTGCCTGTCCAACTGCTGATAAAAGAGATTTGAAAATGCTTCTGTCTGCCTCTAGACTTTGGCTTTTTTATTACTGTGTCCACGTAGCATCCAACCACAGAGAAAACAAAATGAAGAGAATGATTTATTTTTTTGTTCCAGTCACGAACTTGCACCTTTGCCCAAGTCCCCATTTCCTCCTTATTCCCAGCAATACTTTTCCCCCTTTTTTACCTGCAAACCCATGACATTTTGGTTCTGTTTCCCAGGTTCCTTTGTTCAGGGGCAGTTTTCCCCGTCTCTGACCCTCCTTGGCTCTCAGCTGCCTTCCTCCATGGTGCCATCCTGCAGCAATCCCGAGGACGAGGGAGAGAGGCACTGCAGAGGCTGGGGACTGACACAGAGCAGGCAAGGCTGGGTGCATTTGTTATATCTGCTCTTCCCTACACCTGAAAACCAGACACAGGAGGTCTTGAACTGAGAGAAGTTGTCCTGAGACAGTGCTGCATCCCTGGTAATCGCTGTTGGGAAATCTTGCTGGTGGATAGTTGATAAAAAAGTGGCTGTAAATTGCCAGTTGCTAAATCCTTATCCTGAAGGCAAAGTTGTTCCAAGCTTAAACTTTTACCTCAGACTCTTGCTCCTGTGAAGTCTGGGAGGGCTGTCCAACAGCTGCTTTATAAACTGAAGCTGGAGAGAGCCCTGCAGAGACAGAGAGCTCGATCTGTGGTGTGCCAGGATTCCCTCTCCCTCCAACAACAGCAGTCCTTGTGGATTTCAGCTTGGGCAACTTGGCTGGAAAGTTAAGGAGACGCAGGAAGTTTGTGAGACAGCAGTGCAGGCATTTTAAGGGCTCTGGGAAGTAGTGCTGGGATTCCCAGAGACAGATTTCCTGAGGGTTTTCCCAAGTCTGGTCCAGGGAATGGCTCTGCCTGTCACCTCAGTGCAAGGGGAATTCTCTGGAGGGCTCTGCTGAGGAGGAAACTGGGCTGCTGCCCAGCAGTTCTGGCTGTTGATTTTCCAGGGAAGAGCCAGGGTCAGGGCTGAGCATGGGCAGTGTCCCTGTGCCAGAGGCTCCCAGGTGACAGTGCTGGAGAGGAACCTGGGCCTCGTGTTTACTCTGGAGGTTTTATTGCTCCAGGCAGCAGCTCCTCTTCCTGTGGGATTGACTCCTCCACTGTTTGTCTGGAGCCAGAAGCTGCCAGTCTGGTGTCACTGAGTACACTTGGCACACAGGGAATAACTGCAGCTTTCACCTCAAAATTCCTGGAGGGTTCCAGGGGGAGTGGGAAGCGTGGGAGGGCTGGGGGTAACTGGGGTCCCAGCAGGTGAAACACTCTGTGGTTCATCCAGGTCCACTCTGGGAATGTACCTGGTGAAATGTTTATATTCTCTGACTGGAAAGGCCAAGTTCTAAGTCACCGCTACAGGCACAATCAACAGGCAGCCTCTTTTCCTTGCAGCTCCTTGTTGCTCTGCTGTTCTTCTCTCTCCTGGATCTCATCTCAGCCAGAATAGCACCAAAGGTGAGTTCAGCCCCGAGGGAATTCTCATGACACTGGATGTGTCTCATCAGCTTGGTTTGCTGCCCAAAAATGCTTTGTAGCAGCACTGGGAAGGCTGGGAGCTTGTTCTGCCAGGAGGAAGGGATCAGTAACACCCCAGACAAGCCTGCTGAAAGCCCTTCTGTTCCCATCAGATTAAACCTGTGTTTTCCTCTCACTGACGTTATCTCCCCTTTCACTACTTTTATTTCTCCTCCTGGATGATTTAGTATTTTCAGTTTCCTGTTCAGACTTTACACCTCCCAGGTAGTGCAGGAACCTTGTATCTCACACAGCTTTTGTGTAGCATCTCACATCTGTCAGATGATGTTTTTCCTCAGGCTGGAATGTGGTACTTCATGGGAGAAGGGCTGCCCAGGAAGGAGGAACATTAGTTTCCAAATGGTTTAATGTTGTTTAGTGAAGGAGCAAAGATGACAGGCTGCTTCCAGCAGCTGCCTGCCCTGAGCATCCTGCTGCCTGTGAGGGCTTGTTTCTGTCCCTTTGCTGTCACCTCAGCTTTGAAGTGCAGCCATTTGGGGAGTCACCTCACAGATGGGATCAGGGAGCACATTCAGGGCAAAAATAACCATTTGGTCTCAGTCTGCCTGTGGGAGAGTCTGGGGGAAGAGCCAGGGAGGAGAGAAACCTCTTGAGCAGACAGAGCTGGGAGGTTAATCCATGTGAAATGAGGAATGAAAAAAGAAACCCCACAATAACCTCAAGACGTGTTGTCACTAGAAAGGTTAGAGGGGATGGAAGCTGCTCTGGTGGGGTGGGTGCAGGATGTGCAGTGGTCTGCTGGTTAATCCAGGTTGGATGGGGCTTGGAGCAACCTGCTCTAGTGGAAGGTGTCCCTGCCCATGATGGAGGAGTGGAACTGGATGATCTTTAAGGACCCTTCCAACCCAAACCGCTCCAGCTTTCCCCTCTCTCAGTGGAGCCCTGTGGTGGCCTGGTTTAGTGAGGAAGACACTGCCTTGCTCAGGTGCCCTATTCCCCTGGGGGAATCCAGGCTGCCAGGTGAGGAGAGAGAATTGGGGTAAATTCCTGAGGTCCTTTAGCAGAGCACTTCATGTGCAGTCTCTTGTGGGGGTTTCTTTCTGCTTTGATGCAACCACAGCACAAGAGAAACAAGACTTCTCCTTTCTGATACCCAGGAAGGATTGGATTTTCAGACATCTCTGGAATGGTCCCTGGAGATCCTGCAGTGCCTGGAAGAGAGGGGCACATCCTGGCCACTTCTCTTCCATTCAGCAGAGAGAGGTGAGTTGTGTCCCCAAGGGGGGGAAGGACAGTGGCCCATCCCTTGGGTTGGAGTGTCTCTGTGAGAAGGAGCTGCTGGGCCTTTGGAAGCAGCACAGAAATCACTTGTGTAAAAGCTGAGAACATCCTGCTTCTATCCCAGAGCATGGCAGAGCCAACTGACGATCAGGAATGACTGAACTCAGTCTCCTTCCTGCTGGTAGAGAAAGCCTGAGAGGACAACTTGGTTCTCTTGCTGTATTTATTGTGGCCAAGCACATGAATTTATTGTGGCCTAGAAGGAAACTGTGCAGCCCCTGTGCTGCTCCAGAAGAGTGAAAGGCGAGGTGGGGCCCTGTGGAGGTGCTCAGTGCCTGTCCCTGTCCTTGCAGCCCCTGGGATGTGCCGTGTCCTGCGCAGCGCGGCCTCGGAGCGGCACACCCGGCTCCTGCCCCTGGCATTCTACAGGTAACGTCCTGCTGGGCTGGGAGGGGGATGTGGGTGATGGTTGGCATCCACAGCAGCTGGCATGGAGATAACAGCATTGCTGGCCTGTAGGTGAGCCTTCTGTGCAGGACAGCACACCTCATCAGGGCACCGTGCTGTCTGAGGAGCCCTGTACCTTTTGCTAAAGAACTTTGCTAGGAGTGTCCCTTCAGCCTCATGCTCCAAACACAAACTTTTGGAGCCAACTTCGCTTCCTGGGGTGGCCCTGCTCGCAATGGGACTCAAACCAGACAGGGCAGAGCAGCAGCTGTGTTTGCCTTGTGCCTGTGCGTGTCCCACCACCCAGGGCTAACAGAGCCATGTGTGACCCCCTCCAGCCTCACCCGCTGCTTCCAGCGGGAGCTGCTCCAGAGGGAGCCGACCTTCCTCAGTGTGGCACTGCAGATGTACATCCAGCTGCTCCAGCTCTTTGTGGAAGGGGAAGTCCTGCCACAGTCTGATCAACACCTCACAGAGCACGTAAGCAAAGCCTGGACTCTTTTTTTCTCCTATCAGACTTGCATAATGGTTTGGGTTGGAAATGGCCTTAAACCTCATCCTCTTCCACCCCCTGCAGTGGGCAGGGATGGCTCCCATTATCCCAGGTTGCTCCAAGCCCTGTCCAGCCTGGCCTTGGACACTTCCAGGGATGGGGCAGCCACAGCTTCTCTGGACAACCTGTGCCAGGGTGTGTCCCACCTTCACAGAGAAAAATTTCGTCCTAACATCCAGTCTAAATCTACCCCTCTCCAACTTAAAACCTCTTGTAATCAATCCTATTCTTTAGCTCTTCCCCTGCAGCAGTACTTGCAGCATCCCTCTTGCTCCCACCTTCCTGTGCAGAACAGAGGGGGCTTGTGCAGGTTCCTCATCCCCTGGGGCAGAGAGGAACTGCCAGGGCTGCTCCCAAACCCTGAACACCCCTCTGCCCTCTGAGCTGTGACAGCCTGGGGTCGTGGCTCCTGCTTCTCTTCTGACGTTTTTCCTCCATGGCCGTGTTTCTCCCGTGTCGTGCAGGATCCCTTGGAGCTGATCTCTGCAGCCCGGCGGTTCCTGCTGGGAGCCATCCCACACTGCCGTGCCCAGAGCTTTGGGAACATCCAGCCGGTACGTGCGGGTGTTCTCCCTTTTCTCCCGGTGTGTGAGCTGGGGGTGCTGCTGCGGTTCCCTGGGGCACTGATCCCATTCCTGTGCCCAGCTCCGTGCTTCCCTGACCAACCTGGGAGCAGGGGGACACCTGGTGCTGAGCTGGTGCCACGGCCACATCCTCCACCGTTCCCATCAGACCCTGCCCTCGTGTGGCCATTCCCGCTCCGTGTGAGGGAATTGTCAGGCACAGCCACGAGCATGAGTGCAAGTTTCCCCCTCCTCTGCCTGTGCTTGGCTGAGAAAGCAGCAAAACGCCCCGGTGTTGCTGGAACAGGCTTTGAGGAAGCACAAGCAAATCTAAACTGACTCCCTGCCCTCTCCCCAGCTCCTGAGCACCTGTGAAGAGCTCGACCCAGAACTGGGAGCCACCCTTCAGCACTTCTCACAGCCTGCTGTGGACATGGAGCTGGAGGGAGAGCTGGAATTGTTCTGAGGAATGGACTCAGCCCAACACCTCAATTACACCTAACGCAAGGAGCCACTTTTCTCACCTGGGCCATTTTTTTTTCAAATTACTTTGTAAATAATTTATTACAAGCATAACCATGAAGCTCTTGTTACAATAAAAAGTCGGTTACAAATTTTCAGTTTAGACTTGCTTTGGGAATCATAATTACGCTGTTGTTTTTTTTTTGTTTCTCTTCCAAAACAAAATGTCTCCTTAAAGTTGTCCCACCGTCCTCTGTCCCCCTCGAGCCCCCGGGGGCACCTCTGTGCAGGCAGGGAACACTTGTGGTCAACTTTTCTACAACGTGTGCATGGCGCTGGGGACACAAAGGGGCGCTGCCAACGTCCCCTCCCCTGGGATTAGACACTCTTAGTACAACACTGCTGAATCAGACGTGAGCATGGAAATCACTGCATGAGAACAAGCCTTTTCTGAGCAAGCTGAAGCTAATTCCACGGAGTTCTTTGGGAGACTAAAATGTAGATTAAAAATCTCCACTGCCGTACGGCTTCTACGGGGCTGGGCCGGGCCGGCGTCCCCGTCCCCTCAGGTGGGCTCGGGCCGTGCTGTCACTTCTGGCTTCACCGCCTGCCCTTCCGCAGTCCCTGAAGCGGTGAGGAGGAGGATGGGCTCTGGCTCCAGCGGCTTGGCTTTGTCCTGAGTCTGGGTCAGAGGGTGCACCATGGACATGTGGACGTTGAGGTTGTGGGCTTTCTCGAAGCGCTTCCCGCACTGGTCGCAGGCGAACTCCAGCTCAGCCTCAGCTTTGTGTTTGGTCATGTGGTACTTGAGGGAGGCGCGCTGGCGGCACTGGAAGCCGCAGATCTCACACCTGCCAAGGTAAGGGGGGTCAGCACCAGCCTGCTGGTGTTGGGAATGGACATTCCATTGAATCACAGAATCCTGGGGTGGTTTGGGCTGGAAGGGACCTTAAAGCACATCCCATCCCACCTCCTGCCAAGGGCAGCGACACCTTCCACTATCCCAGGTCGCTCCAAGCCCCATGCAGCTTGGCCTTGAACACGTCCAGGGATGGGGACTCCACAACCGTGCTCACAGGGGAGCATCTTTCCAATATCCCATTTAACCCTGCCCTTTGGCAGTGGGAAGCCATTCCCCCTTGTCCTGTTACTCCAGGACCTTGTCCCAAGTCCCTCCCCAGCTCTCCTGTAGCACTGCAAGGGGCTCTAAGGTCTCCCTGCAATCTTCTCCAGGCTGGACACATCCAGCACTCTGAGCCTTTCCTCATAGCAGAGGTGCTCTGTGACCCTCTCCTTATTCATTCTGTTTAAAGTGATCCAGCCAGGATGCTGCCAGCCCCAGGCAGGGTTTGTATCCCAGGATTACTGTGCCAGGGCCAGTGACTGATCCCTCTGATCCCTGTTGGAATCACTTACTGCAGGGGCTTTGCTCCTGAGTGCCGCATCTGATGGACCGAGAGGTGTTTGCGTTGCTTGAAGGTCTGCCCACACTCATCACAGATATAATTCCGTACCTCTGCCACGGGAAACGGGAGAGAGTCATGGATTCTGTAGAGTTCCTGGAATGTGCCCTGTGCACACACAGCTGCCCACGCTCCCTACAGGAGTCTGAGCCTCTCCCTTGCCTCCTGTCCCCTGCACAGCAGCTTGTTCCATGCCCACAGGCACACAGGGAGTCCTGTCCCCCCACCCCCCCGAGCCTCAGCACCCCCAAACAGGGTGCCAGGAGGCCCTGGGTGTCCGTGAGCTGTCAGCTGCTGGACACACCTGTGTGGATGAGCTTGACGTGCCGCTGTAGGTACCGGTCGATCATGAACACCTTGTTGCAGCCAGGGTGAGGGCAGGGCCTCTCCCGCATCTCCTCGTGGTGCTCCTTGATGTGTTTCTGCAGAGCAAGGACAGAGCTTCTGACAGGGATCCCCAAACACCAAGACCACCACGTGCAAAAGCAGGATTTGCATCCCCTGGCAGCAGGGGCTTTAGCTGGACACAGTGGAGGATATTCCAAGGGCTGCTGTGAGCCAGTGGCAGGCTTCCAGGACAGGAGAAACAGGGAGAGCCAAAGCAGACTGGAAAAGGCCAGGACTCCCAGCAGGCTGCTTTTAGTGGCTCACTGCCTCCTGAAGCACGGGGTGGGGAATTAAACCCATCAGGGATCCTCTGCTCACATGGAAGTGGCTCCAGGGTACTGGGAGCCACCGGGGTGGGACAGGAGCAGAGCCCGAGCTCACCTTCATGCCATCAGGCCCTCTGTAGACAGCAGTGCAGCCTTGGTAAGGACACTTGTAGATGGTGGGCAGCTCCTCCCTGCAAGCAGAGGTGTGTGAGGTGTTGTGGGGTGGGGCTGCAGCCCAGACCAGCCCTGATGAACCCTCCTTACCGTTCACATTTGATTTTTTTTTTCCAGCCTGGCTTAGGCCCTGGCTTCTTCCTTATTTTGGGCTCTTCCGCCTTCTTTGCTTCTTTACTGTCGCTTTTCTTGCCAGAAACCCTCCAAGAAAGAACCAGGACAGAGGTTTAAGACTTGATCTTGGTTTTAGATCCGCCAAAGTGTCCCCAGCTGTTACACCTGACTGTGACCTGGCAGAGCAGGAACACGAGCTGGGCTGGGGATGAAGGCCCAACCAATTTAAGCCAGTGGGGAGCCTGGGGGCACCTCTGTTACCCCCAGGCAGGAATGTGTAGGGAACAGAGACATAAGCAAAGACATGTTGGCCCCATGGGGGTGGGCACCAGCCCCCCACCCACCCTGACAGCCCCTTACTTTTTCTCAGGGTAAGGCTCAAAGGAGTCATCTGAAGATTGCACGTTTCTCTTCTCGCTTTCATCATCGCTCAAGAAGTCCCTGAGAGACAGAAGCTGCCCTTTACCAACGTGACTTTGGGCTGACCCCTGGCACCAGCAGTTCCCCATTCCCAGCACATCCATCTCCCCCACAGCATGGCACAATGGCCACTCCACGTGTTCTCCCCACCATCCTCTCCCCAAGCAAACACAGCGCCAGTGAACACAGCAAGGACCCAAATCAGGTCCTTTCAGGGCTAAATCTCTGCAAGAATAATCAAACCACTGTCAGGAGAACAAAAAAAAGGCTGTTACTGAAAGGATCTATTCATGGTGAGGGATGCAGCTGCCGCTTCCTCTACTGGGAAAAGGAATTTTGTGGGGCAAGAATGTCACACAGTTGTCTGGCGCAGGTTAATGAAGCTGCAGGTCATTCAGTATTCCCTCAAATGCAACAGCCATATTTGGATTTTTCTTTTTCCTCCTTTTAGGCTTTAAGCCATACAAGAAGCAATTAATTCCTGAAGACAGGAAATAGGCAATAAATCTTTGCGGCCCTTTTAATGTGACAGCTGACAGGCTCAGCTGGCACTGGAGTCACTCTGCACTTGGCCCTTTAGACTCGGAACGCCTGGATTCGTGTATTTACAGCCCCATTCCAAACATCTGGGTTGGACTGAGCCAAATCCTTGCTCACAACAGACTGTGGAGCTGCCACAGAGGTCCCTCCCACTCCTGTTTCCCAGTTAATGGGAACGGGGTGGTTTCTCCATGTGCCACCCCGTGCCTGCATTCCCGCTCCCGCTGCTCTCCCGCAGCCCCAGCCACGGAGGGATCTGCCCGGAGGCTGAGGGGCTGGAGCAGCAGCTCCTGGCACAGCTCCTTCCCCAGAGCAGAGAGGGGACAAAACAGGGCCAGGATTGCTGGAAGCAGCCCACAAACACGGAGCACACGTGTGTGCAAACCCCCCAGAGCAGTGGAGGGAGCTCAGAGCCCAGAGACACCACTCCGAGCCCCCGGCGCTGGTGGAGAAAGAGCTCCCCGGGCTGGGGAGTTCCCACTGGCAAAGAAGACATTTAGGCTATTTTAAACCCACTCTTCTCTCACCCCTCAGAAAGGTCACTGAACTCGTCTTTTACCCGCTCATCCGACGTTGCAGACAGAACCTGCTTCCCACTCAACTGTCCTAGGAATGAAGGAGAACACGGTGCGTTACGAGGAAAAGCAGCAGACCCACGGCGGCTCCGGGTGCACCCATGTGCTCACGCCGTGGGCAACACGTGCTCCACAGCAATCAGTGATTGTTTCAACCAAACTGTCCCCTCTGCCCAAAAATGGCTCTGCCTGTGCTCCACCATGACCCTGCAGCTCCCAGGAGCAGCTTTTGGTTCCCCCTGTGACACCGGTAAGTAAAAGACTTGTCCCCAGGCAAGTCCCAGCTGCCACTCTCATGTTCAGCAGCAAACATCTCCTGTGGGTGCTGGAGCTAAACACAGCCCCACTTCTGGAACTCAAAATGGGTGTTAATTCCTCGCTTCTGGGAGTGGTGTTTAGGGCAGTGCATCCAGCCCAAAACCACTCAGCAGCTTTCCTTTAGGGACAGAAGGGCCTCCTGGATGCAGCATCAGCTGCTGTGCAGCAGGGAAACCCAGCTTCAGGGTCGAGCCAAAAGAAACATCTGGCAAACGTGCTGAGGAACCAGCGACCATTCCATATTCCCAGGAAGAGCCTGGCAGCAGGGTCTCTCCTCTATCAGAGAGGAAACAGCACACAGGGCCAGGAGTACAACCCTGTGTTCCCCCGTCCCTTTTGCATGGCTCAGCATCCTCCTCCTTGATCAGAGGCCAATCTCTGAGCACTTCCCAGAAGGATCTGTGCCCTCCTTGAGGAACAGTAGTCTTCAAGGAGAGGGACCAACTCCTTGTGTCTTCCTGGGCCACCTCCCCAGCTCCCCATCCATCCCCTGAGGCTGGGAAGGAGATCAGGAAGCAAACCCCTTACCTGTGGCAGTGCTCAGTGGGGACAGGGGCTGCGGCAGGGCCCGTTCCTGCACAGAGGCCGCGCTGCCCAGCTGCGAGGGTGACGGATCCCTGTCCTGCAGCAGCTCATTCTCCACGCTCAGTGGCACAGCCGTGGTCCCTTTGTTGGCGGGCTGCTGGCAAGGAGCTGTCCTTACTGGAGCATGCTGGGCTTTGGGAGCAGGAACAGCCTGGGCATCGTCCGCCCCGGCCCCGTTGTCAGTCAAACGCTGCTGCGCCGTGCCCTTGCTCCACTCCCGTTTCACGGCCAGGGCGTTGTCCAGCAGCACGGAGCTGCAGTCCGAGTCCGTGTCCATGACGTAGTCGTGGCCGTCGCCGCAGCCCCAGACGGCGCGGATGATGCCGCAGTACTCGGAGGAGAGCACGCTCCGCAGCCCGGGCACCGAGCCGCAGCTCCCGGCGTGCGCGTGCGCCCACGTCACCAGGCTGTGCAGGCACTGCGGGCTGCTCGTGATCAGGTCAACTGGGCAGGGGAGAGGAGCACAGTCAGGCCTGGCCACGGATGGGACATGGAGGGGATGGGGATGTGGATCTGTTCCCCAAAAGGAAGGTGGGAGCCACCCTAAAGGGCTGGAGCGGGGCAGCGCCAGTGCCTGCCAGGATCACAGAACCATTGAGGCTGGAAATGACCTCTGAGATCACTGAGTCCAACCCACGACCAAACACCACCCTGTCAGCCAGACCAGACCACTGACTGTCTGGTCTTTCCTTAAAGAACTTCAGGGACAGTGGCTCCACCACCTCCCTCCATCATTCACGGCTGAAAGGGTATTTCCAATTGTCCCCAGTGTGCAAGAGCAGCTGGGACAGGCCTGGCACCCAAATCTGCTCTGCCCACCCCCAGGTGAGCCTCTGCCTGTTTGGCCCAGCTCAGGAAGGTGAAGATTCTCCTGGGAAGCCAGAGGGAGGAAGGAGAACCACAACCAGCTGTGTCAAAGAACTCCAGAACCCCCCTGCACGTTTCTCACCCCCCACCAACCCCAGCCCTGTGCTGGTGATGTGGCAGAAGGGAAAGGGGAATGAGCACTCACCCAGGCAGGATGCACCTCCTTCCATACCCGGCTGCGCCTGGACCCCGCTGCTCCTGCAAAAACCAGAGCGGCACAGTGGGATTTGGGGGTCACAGAGGCACCGCACGGCAACACAGGGCAACATTGAAGCAACACGGCAGGGCACTGCTCCCGGGAGACAGGAAGGCCACGTACTTTCCTTTGGACTTGGCGTGGCCCGTGGGCGAGGCGTTCACCCTCTGGATGAAGGTGCGGAGGACGCTGCGGCACTTGTAGAACTGGGCATGGCATTTCTTGCAGACGAACTGAGGCAGCGCGGGGTCCTGCCGCACCGCCACGCCCACCAACCGCTGGAAGTCGGTGAAGAACACCTGGTCCACGCGCCGCTGCTTCTCCGAGTTCTCCCCCAGCACGGGCACCTTCCCGAAGGCATTGCGCAGGCTCCGCGACGAGAACTTGCCGTGGCACAGGCGGCAGTAGCCCGTGCTCAGGGCTCTGCCGATTCCTGCCGAGGAGGAGCAGGAGGGATGGCACTGATGCACCCAAAGGTGTTTCCCTGCCCTTCATTCCCAGCTGCCTCTTTAGCCCTGCCTTCAGAAAAGCATGGAAAATCCAGGCAGGAAAAGACCCTTTCAACACCAGCGGACCCAAAATCAGCCCTTCTGAGCCCAGTGTGCCAATGACAGAGCCTCCTCTGCGCTGTGGTGTTCCCAGGACTTTGCCAATGCCATCCCTCGGTTTCAGCAGTTCTTCCCCGGTATTTATCTCCCAAGTATTTACAGCTGGCATTGTGTCCCTCGGCTGCCCCATTCCTCAGCTCCCCAGTAGTGCCCTGGAGTGGGGCAGCTCCTGACCCGGAACAGCGGGGCAGGATGCAAAGTGTCACCCAGTTCACTGACCTGCGCCATTCTCACCCTGTGCAATAATTTCCATCCCCCTGCTGTGCCCCAAGAATGTGAAGGGAACCCTTAGAACAACCTCTCCCCAGTCCTGATCCAATCCTAAAGTGGGAGTGGGCTCCCCTGCCGGGACCACCCGGGTGGCCTTGGGAGCGATGGGGGTCTCACCACACGCCGCGGGGGTGGTGACAGGAGTGGGACAGGGCAGCACCTCCTGGGGGAGTGTCTTGGGGGGCTGGAACCCCCCGTTTGTGAGTCCCCCGCTGTCCCGGGGCAGCGCCGGTGTCACAGCTCCCGATGGAGCCGTTGGAGATCCCGCTTATCTCCTGCCCCAGCTGCAACACACCCGGGTATCAGCCGCCCAAACCCCAAACCGGGATGGCGGGAGGGTCCTAGTCATCCCCAAACCCCAAACGGGACGGCGGGACTGCCCCGACCACACTCAAACCGTGATGGAGGGAGGGTCTCGGTCACCCCCAAACCGGAGCAGGCAGCGGCCGAGCACCCCGAGATAGCGGGAGGCTCCCCCGCTCTCCCTCCCCGTGTGCCGAATTCCTCCTTACCTTGCCGTTACCGGCACCGGGATGTTCGGTGTTTCAGGGGGGAAGAA
>VZSR01000393.1:1062679-1104314 GCA_013398615.1 Brachypodius melanocephalos
AGCGGGTGCTCTCCCCACAGGCTGGAGCATCCAGACCCACATTCCAGGCACACAGAGCCCCCCTATGCTGAACCCCCAGCCTGGGACCCCCCACCCACCCCTGTCCCCCCAGCACTGCGGTGCTGTCAACCCAGCTTTACGGAAGATGATGTAATTAGCTCAATTTTGGAGGGATTAAAATGCAGATAGGGCTAACGAGCACGAGGGCACTGCAGGGCCCAGGCTTTGGGAGCTAATCCCCAGCCTGCCTGGCAGAAATAGGCCACTCTCCTTCCCACTCCCCCCACAGCCCCAACACGGCTCGGCAGCGCAGGAGGCACCGACCCACAGAGGGACACAGGGGCTGGGCAGAGGGGACACCGTGGTGACGGGACACAGGCACACCTCACCTCTTTGAACTGCTCAGATCCATGCAGCTGTGCCAGGGCTCCAGCACCGAGTGCTCCATCCCATCCCCTCAAGTCCCAGAACTGATGACACAAGGGGCTGGGTGAGTGCTCCTGGAGCAGCTCTGACCCCACCAACACATCCCAGTGACCCATCAGGCCCCTGCCCAGGGACAGGCAGAGCCTGGGATGCCCCCAACAGCCACGAGGATCAGCCAAAACCCCCATTCCTCCCGAGCTCCTGTGGTGCCACTTGAAGTATCACAATCATTTGGGCTTTAAAAGACTCAAAGATGAGTTCACCCTCTCCTCAGCACTGCTGAGGCCACCACAATGTCCTCAAGCGCCACATCTACCATGGGCTGGCCTTTAAGCCATGAAGAAATGGCTGAAAGGGCCCCAGAACTGCAGCAGGGGCTGAGCCAAGGGCCAGGGAGTGCAGGATGGCAGAGCAGTACAGTCCAACTCTGGGACCTTGCTCCGTCCAAGCCCAGCTGAAGGGGCTGCTGCTCCCCCTGTACTCCTCACTAAAGTGGGGAAAGCCCCCCATGTGGGCAGCACCTGAGTGACCCCCAGCATAACACCCAACTTGTACAGCTTTGCCTCACAGAGAGGTGTGGAAATCATCAGACCAGGAATACTGCCATGGAAGGCAGGGAAGGGGCAGAGACAAAGCCTGGCACAGAGGAGGAACCCTCAAAGCCCCTCAGCATCAGAGCAGAAGACAGCCCAGGCTGCAGCCCAAGGCAGAGGAGTGGGCACAAGGCAGGTGTTTAACTCGCTGGCAGGGACACGTGGAGCCTCCAATCACAGCAAAGGAGCTTCCCACGCTTGAACACATCCCTGTACCGCCCCTGGCACGAGGGGCGGCTCCGCTCGGTACATGTGCCCCAAAACCACAGCACACTCGGCTCTCTAGAGCTCTTTATTGACAGTTCTGGGGAGAACAGTTCATTTCTTCTTCTCCACGTCCTGCTCCGCCGCTTCCTTGGCGCGCTTGGCACGGATGCCGAAGAGGCGGGCGTTGGCCCGGGCCATGCGAAGGCTGGCAAAGGCCTTGAAGTTCTTCTCGTCCTCCGAGATGACACGCGCCTTCTCCCGCTTGAAAACCTGCGGAGAGAGCGCCAGACAGTCAGCCTGCCCCGGGAGCGGAGGATTCCCACAATCATCCCTGCGAGGAACGGAGCGCTCGTGCCATCTACAGGCCCTGCCCTCAGCCTGCTCCGCCGGGATCTGGCTCCTTGTGCGCCAAGCACAATGGAGCAGGAATAAAAACAAGCACCACGGGAAACCTGAGTCAGGTTTCACAGAATCACAGCTTTGTTAAGGCTGGCAAAGACCTTTAAGAGTGAGCCCAACTGCCAGCCCAGCTCCACCATGGTTACCACCAACCATGTCCTCAAGTGCCACATCCGCATGATTTTTAAATGTTTCCAAGGAGGGGGACTCCACCACTGCCCTGGGCAGCTGTGCCAGGGATGGACAGCAATTTTCCTAATATCCAACCTAAACCTCTCCTGGCACAGCTTGAGGCTGTTTCCTCTTGTCCTGTCACCTGGGAGGAGAGATCAACCCCACTCCCAGCTCCACCCTCCTGTCAGGGAGTTGTAGGGAATGACCAGAGGTTTGTGACACTACTGACAGCAGCTCTGGGAAGCAGAGAGGATTTAGGGACAGATGGTGACCATAAAATCTGCCAGAGCACTCCTACCCCAGCTAAACCCAAAGCACCCTTAATTTCACAGTTCTCTCAAAGACTTATTTCCTGGGGTTTTTTTGACCCAGGATGGGCAATGCCTGGAGACAGCCACTCTCAGGCTGTGAGACAGCAAAGAGAACCCTCTCTGCAAGTTCAACCTCAATCACATCACACAGAACATGATTAAATGACACTTACATTCTTGATGGGCATAACAGGTCCTGTGAGCTGAGTGGCCATCTTGAGTTCCTCTGGCTGCACAACAGAAGATGGGAATGTTAGAAGCACAGAATTTAAACTTCTCCAGCTAAAATCTCAGCTAAAGCACAGCCTATACACAGGTACCCAGCTCAAACATGGTGCTGCTGATCCTGACAGGAGCTTTAACACCAAAGGGTAATGAACGCAGCACTTCAGAGCGTTTGGCACTGCAGAGCTGCATGGGCAGCCCATGCTGTGCCCGGATCTGGCCGGAGCAGCAGCGCCCACAGCCCTGCCAGCTGGGACAGCTCCGACACCAACTGTGCTCTTCTCAATTTACACAGGATCACAGCATCATCTGGGTTGGAAAAGACCTCCATGATCATGTCCAAGCTCTGCCTGATCTCCATTTTGCCATCCAAGCCCATCCATTCCTTCCTTGGGCACCTCCAGGGATGGCGACTCCAAACATTCCCTGGGCAGCCCCTTCCAATGCCTGATCACCCTCTCCAGGAAGAAATTCCTGACGTCCAACCTGAACCACCTTCCCTGGCACAAACTGAGGCTGTTCCCAGATCCTTCTTTCCTCCAGGCTGAGCCCCACAGCTCATATACACCCAACACGTTCCTTAGCAACTCCTTCTCAGGCTGATTCCAACTTCTTTTAAGAGCATGCCATCAGACAAAGATGATTGAATGTTTACTGAGTACAGCTGACTTCCAGCAAACACATCTGAATCAGTGTTTCAGCCCGAGGCCCTTCCTCCCTGCTCTGAAGATGGAGTTAAGCAGTTTGGAGCTGCCAGACTCCCCACAAGATGGGAGGACAGCCTGAACTCACTCTTGTGTTCCCTGGATCTACTGGCAGCAGAGCCAGGGAACACAGCTCTGCTCTGATCCTGTAGAGGTTTTAACGAAAACCATTTTTGAATGTCAATAACAATCGCCTTCTGGAGCCTGCCTGGCACACAGCTCTGGAGACACTCACAGCCTGTCTCTCAGCCTTCCACCAGCAGGACTGACTCCAAGGGGAATCTCCAGCCATTGTGACAGTTTAGCTCTCTAAACTAAAACTCAACTGGTTGAGCAAGGATCAAAGCTCCAGGAATTAGCACCAGAACAGGCCAGCAGCTGCACAGCCAAATGCTTGGCTGAAGTGCCACTGCAACCCTGAGTGCACCATTAAACTTGACTCTGCCAGGCCTGGCCGTGTGCTGGGCTCAGAACCATGGGGCTCACAGATGGAGAAGGCTCAGGAGCTCTGCCTGACACCAAACCTCCCAGGACAGGACACAATTCCAGCAGTCAGATACTCACAGAGCTGTCTCCCTTCTTGGGCATGGCTGGCTTCCTTGGGAAGAGGATGAGCTTGGAGTGGTACTCCTTCAGCCTCTGCACGTTGGCCTGCAGGGACTCTGTGGACTTGTTCCGCCTCCGGGGATCCACGGAGATTCCGATAGTCCGGGCAAACTTCTTGTTGATGCCAGCGAGCTGAGGACAGAAGGAGAGAGTGGGGTCAGCATTCCACAGCTCCCAACAGCCAGGCAGGGATCCAAGCACTGCCAGCATGGGATGTAGAGTGTGGAGAAAGGCTGGGCATCAGCTGAGGGACCAACTACACCACCAACAAAGGGTGCTCTGGTCTGTCTTGGTGCTTACGATGTTGCTCTGGCTGATTTTTGCAGGTGGATTTCCCCAGAGGAGCAAAGTGCAACCCCTGCAGGACACATTTAAACTTGGATTCAGACAGATGTCTATGAGGCAGTTCATGGACAACTCTGCTTCACTGAATACTGGGAGCTCCATTAAACCAGGTTTTCTAACCATCTGAAACAACCATTAAATAACTATTTTTTAGACTATATTAAACAAAAAACTCATTTTCTGTTTGAAGACAAACAGCTGCATCCTGCTTTGTGTTCTGCAATTACCCAAGAATTAAAAAAAAGTAAGCAATGAAGTATTTGGCACCCAGAAGAACAATTTTCCTGCCTCAGTGCACCAATTTCAGTTATAAATGTTTTAATTAAGACACTGAACCAGGCGCAGAGGCAGCTGGTGGCTGCCAGTGAGCCCTGATGTGGGATCTCATCACAGATACACGGTGGGCGGCCCTGCAGACCATCTTTACCAGCTCAGCACACCTGGGCACATTACAGGGACAAGAAAACACTTCCCACTTTAATCCAACTATTTGGACTTTAATCCAATCATTATTACTCCAGCTACTCTGGGAAGCTGTGCTGAATGGTTCTTCCTCCTGGTACAGTATCCCCTGCTGCTCTTAGAACTAAATTGAACTGGGTTGACTTGGTCCTCAACATGGAAACGTTGGCTAAAATATTTAGAATTAGCAGAAAAATGTTTCATAAAGAAACAATTAAACGAAGGCGATCTTAATCTTCCCCATGCCCCCCAAAAGTTTAGGAGACTCCAGGCTCCTTCAGAATTCAAATTTCATAGAATCTCTGAATAGTTTGAGTTGGAAGGAACTTTATATATCGTTAAGTTCCACCCCTTGCAAAGGGCAGGGACACCTTTCACTACTCCAGGGTGCTCCAAGCCCTGTCCATCCCAGCCTTGGACACTTCCAAGGATGAGGCAACCACAGCTTCTCTGGGCACTCTGTGCCAGGGCCTCCCCACCCTCACAGAGAAGAATTTCTTTTGTATATCCAACCTAAATTTCCCCTATTTCAGCTTGATTTTAACAGAATTTTAAATGACAGTCTGACCAGATAAACAGGTATTTACCTCTCAAAGCACCCTTCACACACCCCTTTCCACCATCACAGGTAAGACCAGTCTTTCCTTGCTCCCAGAGCCAGGAAATCCACAGCCACACTTCCCTGACTGGGGCAGCATCAGCAAGTACCAACACCTGAGGAAGTCACCTTGTGCAGGACAGGCGAATCAGCTGAGCTCAGCTTTATTTGAACGTTTTGAATCGATGCTCTGTACTTACTTTAAGCTCCTCCAGGCTGAAGCCCCTGCCAGCACGGACTTTCTTGTGGTATCTGATGGTAGGGCACCTCACGATGGGCCGGATGGGCCCAGCCACGGGCCGGGGGGCAATGCGGCGAGCCTTGGCCTGGCGAGCTTTCCTCCTGGAATGGCAGGATCACACGATCCTTCAGCTTGGGAAAGACCCCCGAGGTCACTGAGGGCACACAACCTCTGCCCGACCCCCTCCTGACCAACCCACCCCAGAGCACAGATTGCTGGATCCATCCAGCCCTTTCTTGGGACTCCACCACCTCCCTGGGAAGCCTCTGCCAAAGTCTGACCACCCTGAAGAAATTCCTTGTGATGTCCAACCTGAACCTCCCCTGGCACAAACTGAGGCTGTTCCCTCTCCTGTCCCCATTTCCTGGGACCAGAGCCTGATCCCCTCCTGTCAGGAAATTGTGGAGACACAGAAGGTTCCTCCTGAGTCTCCCTTCCTCCAGGCTGAGGCTGCTCAGCTTCTCCTGGTGATCCAGACCCTTCCCAGCTCCATTCCCTTCTGTGGACATGCTTCAGCACCTCAACGTCTGTCTTGCAGTGAGGGGCCAAATACAACACTGGAGCTTCAGGTATGACATCCGCAGTAGCAGTACAGGGGACAGGCACTGCCCGGCTCCTGCTGGTCACACTAAAGCTGGTCAAGTGTCACCAGCCTCTTGCCCACCTGTGACAGTCACGGGGTACACGGCATCTCTACCACATGAGCCACTCCTTCCCTGGCAGGGAGGCATCTCCTGCCCCGCGATGCCTCCGGAACAAAGAGCCGGGCCGGGCCGGTTGCTGCTGCCATCAGAGACCCAGGGAAGTGCGTTCATCACTGTGGATGCAGCGATTCCGGAGATGTCTCATCACTTGGCTGTGGCCGGCAGACGCTCGCCCTGAGCACGAGCAGGGAATCTCTAAACAAATCCATGGCGTCCTGGCTTCGTAAGCGGCCCCGCAGAAGCCGGGAATGCCCCTCCTGCGTCCCCCGGAGCTCCGGGACTCACCTGCGGAGCTTGCGGGCGGGCTGGTTGAACCAAGTGGCGACTCGGCGCTGCCAGTCCTTGTGGAAGTGGGGCTTCAGGATCATCCCATTGCGGCTGGGCGCCATGGCTGCGGCCTGTAGACACGGGCACGGTTAAGGCGGGGACTCCCGAGACGCCCCCAAACCCGCGGGCCCCGGCCCGGCGCGGCCCCATCGGCACCCCCAGAGCCTCCCCCACGGCCCCGAGCGGGGCTGTGGCGGCGGCGGGGGCAGCCCTGGCGGGCGGATGGCGGCGGATGGAGCCCCCGGCCCTCACTCACCTCCCGCCACGACAATGGCGACCGGAAAGGAAGCGCTGGCGCGGCGGCGCCGGAAGTGCCGCGGTGGGGTCCAATGGGGAGCGCGGGAGCGGCTCCCGGAGAGGGGCGGGGCCTGGCGGAGGGGGCGGGGCCTGGCGGAGGGGGCGGGGCCAGCAGGGCCGGCCGCTTCCCCGCGCCCGCAGCAAAGATGGCGGCGGCTTAAAGGGCCCGCGCACGGCGGCGCCGGGAACCGAGACACGGGGCAGCAGCCAGGCTCCATCGGCAGCTCGCTGCCCTCTCCCGTGCCTAGAACCTCCTGGGACGGACACTGGGCAGCGGTTACGCTGGTCCCAAATCCTTGAGGAATCCCCATGCAACTCCCGAGCAGGATCCCCGACTCCTGCCCTTTTGGGGTAGCAGCATAATGTTGCATGAGGCAGGAGAGGGATCGGGGACTTCCATCCTCTGGGCAGATGCCAAGCAGTGGGATCCACAGCCTTTGCATGGGAGCAATCGCACCCCAGAAGCCACCAAGGACCCCACACTGTCCCCCCACTGCACTGCTCCCACTGTCACCCTCAGTTCCACAGAACTGAACTTCCCTCCACAAAGGTTTTGTGAACTAAAGAAAATAAAATCCAAGAACACTTGAAATTTTATCTGCTGCTGGAAAAGGAAGATCAAAGAGTGAGACTGGGAAGAAACAAACAAGTTTGGAATTAAAACATCCAGGCAGCAGCATCCAAAAATGTAGAAAACTACTTCTGTCCCTGAACTTAAGGGAAATCACTCCCCAGGCACTGAGAGACCCCAGGGAATGAGCCGGGACAGGGAAGAAGACACAGTGCAGAACATCTTCACACTCTGAGGGAAGCACGAGGCTCTGAGCTCCAGCCTGACCCAGGACAGGAGCCTGGGATTGTGACAAAGGCCCGAGGGCTGGGAGCTGTCAGAGCCCAGGCTTGGGCTGGGGTCTTTCAGGTCACAGACAGTCCTGATGGAGTAACTGCAGACAATAATCCTTCCTAAAAGATGCAGCCAGCCAGGGCCCTCCAGGCAGCAACAGCCACTTTAATGCTTTCCCTGATGAACACCAGACAACCCTGTCAGCAGGGCTTGTTTTGCAACAGCCACGAGAATGAAGCAGCTTTTCCTGAGGATTCCCAACAAACACACCTGCTTTTGCTGGATTTCCAAGAGCCCTTCTCCAGCTCAGAACCAGGAGTTCAGAACAGTCTTCCCATGTGTGCTCAGAGTCACCCTCTGCACAGTTTCCATGCCCCACTGCTGAGCTCTGCACAGTTTTGCCTCAACCTCTGCTTGGGAAACACTTGCTGTAAAAACTGGACATAAATTATTGACCAGGGAGAAGGAGGCTCTTGTCCTGTACCACTCCACAGCTCTAATGAGCTTCGCGTGTGCCAAAGCACCCCCGGAGCCTGACACATTGTACACACACAGCAGCACTTTGGGGGCAGTTTATTCCAGCCAGGGCTCTTTGTGTGTTTTGTTCAAACGTTACACAAGAGCTGCAGCAGCCCAGCTCAGCCCCACAGGGGTGTCCCCATGCTGAGGGCACAGCCCTGCCCTCCTACCATGGCACAGAGCACAGCCAGAACTGGCTTACATGGGATCTCCCACCCACTGGAATACATTCCCTGCTCCTGTGTACAAGAAACTTCAACAGCAGATCAGACTTACTCAACTCCTAACCACCACCACCCTGCTAGGAATCAATTCTGAAATCCTGAGTTGTTCTCCTTCCCGCAGGATAAAGCTCAAAGAGCCAATGTAGCCATCCCTTAATTTTGGGGTAGCAGCAGCAGCACAGCAATTCCCTGCTCAGCTCCTTTGTTTCTAGAGCTGAGAAGGCAAAGGGTCTGTGTCCAAAATAAGCCTCTGGAGCCCTCCCATTCTACATAGGAGTGGGTTCACACTGGTCTCAGGCGTGGCTCCTCTTCCTCCTCTTGGTTTGGTGGCTGGGGAGGTGTTTCCTCCTCCCTGGTGTCCTGCTTGTCCCTCTCTGCCTGCAGCCAGCTCTGAGGAGCAATCATCTTCTTGGGCCCGTGGGGCGGGGGCCCAATCAGTGCTTCGATGTCATCGTAGTTGATCACTTCCTTCTCCAGGAGGGCATTGGACAGCTGGAAAAGAGGAAGGAGGCAAAATGAGGGATGAAGCCCCCAGAGAGAGCAGAGAGCTGCGTCTTTGAGCTGGTCTGGACTGTCAGCTCAACTCAGGCCCCAGCACCTGCACTCCCCAGGAGCAGACCTGGGCTGTGCCACCACAGACAGGGTGACCCTGAAGCTACTGGAGCCAAGACCAAATTCTCCAGGCTCCAGCACCGTTCCCAAGAGCACATTGGACCAGGAATACACAATGTAACTGCAGGCACCAAAGCAAGCTCTTGGGAATGGTTTGGAGTGAGAGCTCCAGGAACAATGAGAGAAGTGTCCCTCTTGCCACTGTCACTGCACCTGTGACCCTGCCCAAGAGCCAAAGCAGCAGCATGGAGACCTCTGGCAGACCCAGAGCCTTCCCTGCACACACAGCTCTAACAAAGAGCTGCCTGTTCCTGTAGGCAGGGGCTGGAGGTCAGCACAAGTTCCTCTCCAGAAGAGTGGAATTCTCTGGCCCCTCTGGCAGCAGCACCACCCCTCTGGAGCAGCAGGTGGCTGTCCAGCATGAACTGCTGGATCCTGCTGACGAGATGTGACACGCTGGCCTGGCAACTCAAACACTGACTCTGGAGATACTTTGGCTGCACTTTAAAGTTTTTCTGTGCTGAGCCTTTAGCAAACATCTGGCTGCTGTTACATGGCAGCAGCAGGACAGAGGAGCCTGCAGAGACACCCCTGAGGATCCCTGCTCCAGAGCTGCCAGGGCACTGTCCTGGGGACAGCAGCGTGTCCCAGCTCTGTCCTTATCATGCACTGGAGGCCTGACACTGCGTAGCTGAAGGGGCTGTTGTTGTTCTTATTTGTTTAAAAAGAGGATTTAAGGAAAAGAATTGCTTGTTTTGCAAAACAGGCAACATTGACTCCTGGTCATTTTGGAAGTCACGGACTGGAATTCTGAAGGGAAGTCAAGGACATACAGAGGGTGCTGTGACCCAAGCTTGGCTCAGCACTGGGCACAGAGCTCCTGGCACAGGTGGGGATGTGCCAGGGTGTGTGGCTGGATTGGGACTGTCAGGACACAAAGGGGAGGAGGCAAAGCTCCATCTCTGCAACAAGGATTCCTTGGTGTAAGTCATTAAGGAGGTGAAAACTGCCTGAAGTCACCAAAAAGCAGGAACCAGCCCCAACCAGCCAAGGTGACAGGCACCATATTCCTGCACCAAAGCCAGACACTGTCCACCTGATTACTGGCTTGGGTTCCCAAAAACAGTCACTGTCAGCTGTCCAGAAAATTGCACTGCCAAGAGGCAAGCAGAGAAGTGCAGGTGAAGGACACAAATTCCAGCTTTGATCATTTCCACAGAGCACTCCTCCTCCTCTACCCTGCAAACACCAGCTGGTGTGAGGAGGCAGACTACTCACTGCTGGGAAAGGCACACACATTCCTCCCGTGCCTGCTCTGAATCCGGGGGATACACAGTAAACAGTCACTCGTTCCCAACACTCCCACTACAAGACTTTCTAGGAGAGAGACAACACTGCAACAGCTGAGCTGCAGAGCACAGAAAGCAGCAAAACCACCAGTTATAAACACCCAAACCAACCAACAAACCCCCACACCATCCAACTCACTGTTTGCAGCTTGTCCCTGTTCTCCAGCAAGAGCTTTTCTGTGCGCCTGTAAGCCTGAGCCACCAGGATTTTGGCTTCCTTGAAGAAACAAGAAGAGGGAGTTGGAGTGTAGGTGGCAACAAACACAATGTGTGGCTAAACAAAGAGAGCACTGAGGGATGGAATCTGCAAACTGAGCCAGGCAGAACATGGTTACCATCAACAGAAACTATGGATTAACTGGTTGGAAAAAGGCCCAAGGAGTGCTGGTGATAAGGGGTAGTGAAGCCTTGCCCTAGCAAAGCTGGATGGGAAATGCAGATTAAGGCTGTCCAGGAGCTAAAGGTGCAGCTCAGCACAAATCCCAAGGAAGAACAGCCACAGTGCTTCTGAAACAGAGCTTTTTTGTTTCCAGCCTTTTGATTTTTGAACTAAAGCAATGTGTTTTTTTAGCAATGAAGCCAAATTTCCTGTCAAAAAAGGCTGATTTGCACTCAGTCTGACCATCATTTTGGTTAGGAAACGCACACATCTACACTGTGCAGCTGTGACTTTAAGATATAGATTTCTTGCCATCTCAGCCCTGCACAGCACAGGTTATTGGGCTGAACTCACAGCCAGGTGGGATTCTGCTGTTCCTGCTGCCTCACTGCACAGCCCTGACACAGTCATGTAAGTGCTCGCTCACGGGCCAACAGCAAAATGTAAATTGTTTGGGTGTAAACCACTTGCCACTTCTCAGTGAACTGCAGAAAGCAAAGAACAGAACAAAAAGAAACCCTTAGTCCAGGGTGGCCTTACATGGTCCATCATTTGCTGCAGGCCCTGGCTGAAGGGGCGCCGGCCAATGCCAGAGGCACTCTCTGGGTCTGGGAAGGAGATCTGTCCAATGCTGGGCACCATCCCATATTGCTTCACCATGGAGTAGGCAATCTTGGTCACCTTCTTCAGGTCATCCTGTGCTCCTGGGCAGAAAAGACAGACACACACTGCTGGTCAGCTCTCAGCTCAGTGCAGGAACATCCTGCACAAACACATGTCCTACCAGTGGAGAGAGCAGAGGACCCACTGCAGCCCATGGGGGTGAACACTCAACCCACTGAGGGACCTTCCTGCAGGTCCCAGGAGTGACAGAGAGTGACCCTACTGTGGCCAACTCACCCGAGTCCTGACCTGCCACTGTCCAGAGTAACCTGGTCTGGTGGAAGGTGTCTCTACTCATGGAATGAGATGTGCTTTAAGGTCCCTTCCAACTCAAACAATTTCATGATCCTATTTGGACTTAACTAGCTGGAAACAGCGAAGAAAGTTCTAGATCTTCTCAAAAGCCTCACCAGTAACTGTAACTGTGGCCTTAGGCTTTGGGACAAGTCTCAGACAACACAGTGACAACCACCCCCGAGACCTCCGTGCTTACAAGTGTCAGAACACACCATGTGACATTTCTTCTTGCCAGCACAGGAAACCTCCGTCCCTTGCTCAGATCCCCTCGGACCTCCACCTGCCTGTGCCAGGCTCTGGCTCCTCACCTGTGGTGACCTTGTTAAAGGTGATGGCCTCGGCCACTCTTCCCCCCAGGGCCATGCACATCCTCTCCAGCAGCTGCTCCTTGGTGAACAGGTACTGCTCCCGGGGCAGGATCTGTGCGAATCCCAGCGCCGCGTTTGTCCGAGGGGCTATGGACACCTGCAACACAGAGCAGCTCCCTCAGCTCACAGAACTGCAGAGCTCTCCTTACAGCAGCACAGGGAGAGGCCTCTGCATTCCCAGTGAAGTTTGTCCATAGCCATGGATAGGATGGCCTACAGAGACATGGCCAAGGACAGCAGCGTGTTCTCGTTCCTGCACTGAGGGCTCTGCCTTCACACGAACACGCTTCCTGCTCAGGAAATTATCCTTAACAGTAAGTCACAGAAATCCTGAGGTTTAGGAGTTACTCTGGAGTGTATAGGCCACACAGAGATCACTGATTCTGCTCCAGAATCCCTGAGACTACCTGCAGAAAGACAGGAGCTTTCAGAAAAATAACAGCCATTTTCCCCACACACTAAAGGAGAGTAATTAACACCAGTTCTGCTTACACAATGGGTCATTCAGAGTGAATGTGCCGCTGGTAAGGGGCCAAGGAGCTGTCACCCTTGTCATTTCACTCCCCACCTCCTCCCAGTGCCCCGGCTTTTGGAGATGTGCACGGATCACATCCCCGGGTGCTAGAGAGGCCTTTTCCTGCAGAGAAGGGCTTCGGGCACACAACCTCCCAGTCTGGAGAACACATCCTTTCATCAGTATCACAGCAATTCCTGCAGTGGCTTTGCTGGCTGCAACGTGCTGGGAAAGGGATCACATTTGGAAGTATGCACACACGGAGCAGCCTGGAAGTGCATGACCGAGCAGCAGCACCAGGAGACTCAGCTGCTTCTAATTTTTAATTGCAAGGCTTCTCCTATAGCTGGTTAATCAGCTTTGCACCAGCACTATCATCAATGGAGCCTAATAATGGATTTCTCTACAGCATAAATTAGGGACATGGTTTATATAATCACAGAATCATTAAGGTTGGAAACGTATTCCAAGACCATCAGGTCCAACCTTCGGCCAAATCCCACCAGCCCACTGAACCATATTGTGAAGTGCCACATCCGCTTGTTTTTGAACATTTCCAGGGACTGTGACTCCAGCACCTCCCTGGAGAACCTGTTCCAATGCTTAACCAACCTCTCAGTAAAGAATTTATTCCTAATATCCAGCCTGAATTTCTCTTAGTTTAGTGGTGGGTTTGGCAGTGCTGAGTAGTTGGACCCGACGACCTCAAAGATCCTTTCCAAGGAAAATGACCATGTGATTCTGTATTTTCCATGTGTTTTGCTGCAGTAGCACAGCCACAGGCTCACAGAGCTGAGCAGAACCACACACAAATACCACAAAGCAAAATCTTGGCCAGGGAAGCCCTCAAGCATCCCCACCCTGGCAGTGGAGGTACCTTCATGACAGCCTCGGTGTGCTCCAGCAGCCACCCGACCAGCGCGTGCCCGGATTCATGGAATGCCACCACCTTCCTCTCCTCTGGTGACAAGATCTTACTTCTTTTGGCAGTGCCTGTGGGAACACAGGCCAGGGCTTGATAAGTTATCAACAGGTGCAACCAGTGGGGCATAACCCGGTCCAGCCCAGTGCACAGCCTGTGGCTGAACTGTTTGTGCTGCACTCTGGAGAGGGGGAGGCAGCAAAACCCCTTTAACTAAAATGTTTGAAAAAGGTGCTCCCTGGCCCTGAAGTGGAAAGCAATCCATGCCTGGGATTGCTTGAAAACCCTGGCAGAAAACCTTCCCCGTTCTCCTTACAATAGATTTAATCATTAGACAAATAATTTGACATTTGATTTGATCACAGCTCAAGAACCTTGTTCCCAGGGTTGGAGCTGTAAAAAGGCAGCTTACTCTTGTGTTTTTGGTTTTTTTTGTGGAAAAAATCTGAAAACAACACAAAAAAACCCCAAACAACAGAAACCAAAATGAGACTAGCTACAGTCTCACAGTCATTTTGCTTTTTTCAGTCCCTCAGGCAGAACAAGAGAGATGTTGAATCATGTATACAAGGTCCCAGTTGAGAAAACTGTGCATTAAGAGTCTTCAAATCAGCTAAACTCCAGGCATAGATACAGAAATCCTTCTCCAGAGCCTGGAAATGTCTCTGATTACACATGGCATGCTCCATATGAGCTTATTCCCAGGCTCCTGAGAACCAGCAAATGAAGCCATAACTCACATTTAACCCTTCTCCAGAAAGGTGATTTTTGAAAGTATCTATTTTCCAACTCGGCAGAGCAAGTCCATAAAGGACTTTTTTTTAAAAAAAGTGAACGGAAGTAAAACTTCTAGCACATAGGAAAAGTAAGTACATAACACAGAGTGTGTCAGGCACTCATTACAGCTGAGAATGTTGGATGCAAAAAGGTCCCAGGATTTGCAGGCCAGAGTCCCCAAACAGAGCCCAGAGCAGCAGAGGGGAGAGCAGCCAGTCAGAACCAATATTGCACCAAGCTTGCTTCATGTCTTGGAAAACAACATTCTATTAAACATGAATTTTTAAACAAAGTCAAGGGTTTTATTAAACAAGGAAACAACAAAATTAGTGTGGCAGATCTTGTAAAATTACTGCTCAGGGACCCTGGAAACTGCTGTGCCCTGCAAGGCACGATGGAACAGCAGATTAATTGCAACTGTCTTGATTTTCATCAGTCAGTCCCTTACCCTGCCCTCAGCAGTGTGTGAGCATGACCCTGCATGGCTATTTCCACAGGAAGATGTATCTATTCTCTATAAATGTATGTATGTGTATATATATACATATACAGACACTTAAAAAAATCCCTCTCAGTCCACTGAAGGAGGGACTATGCTCTTCACAATAGCACACAGTGTGCCTATTTCTTTTCTAATCTAAAAGATTATTTCTTTTCCTATAAAATCTTCATGCATGGAAGACCCCTGAAAGCCTGTAATTATCACAGCCATGACACAAACCACCCAGGAAAGAACTCTGGTGCATCTCTGCTGGCCTTACACAAACCCCACCAAGAAAACAGGCTCCATCTTCTAAAGCCAAGCCCTAAAAGCCTGTGTGTGCTCAGCAGGTTTCTTCCCTCACTCCCAGGAGACCTGACTGACTGCTTTCTGTTCCCAAACTAAAAACACAATGGGAACTACCACAGAGAGAAGTTCTTGCTCCTCCCTTACAGCAACACAAAGCTTTAAGGCTGACAGGGCCTCTGGACTTGCAGAGCTCCCTTTTGATTCCACCCCACTCTTATTAAAACCAGAAGCTCCTAATGGAAAGCACAGTAATATCTTCTTTCAAGAAAAGCTTTTATAGGAACTGAAATGCCCTCTGGATTGTGAAACCCAGAAGCATTCCTGTGACATGGAAAGGGGACATTTAATACAGGGGCCTGGGGGATTGTTTGGGGTCTTTTAGAATCTGTCTACAAAAAAACAGCCAGTCCTGCTAATACGAGAGAATCTGATTAAGCAACAAAAAGACTCCGTGGCCTCCTACACACACCAGAGCCTGAGTGGGGCCAGGCAGCTTTAACTGCCAAAGCTCATGTCCTGCAGTGCCCCACCACATGGATCCCAGAGATCCCTTCTGCTGCCAGCTCCCCCCAGCCTTCCTTGCTTTCTGCTTTATCTTCCCAGTCTGGGGAACTAAGGCAAGGCTCAGAAAGAAAAGACAAGTGAATCCCTCCAAGTTCTGGTGCTTGTGCTCCTGCAGATGGGAAAGTAGAGCCCATCTTTACAAGAACATGTAGTACCAGGACAAGGGAGAATGGCATCAAACTGAAAAAGAGGAGTTTTAGTTGGAGTTATCAGGAAAAACAAATCTTCCCCATGAGGATGGGGAGGCCCTGGCACGGGTTGCCCAGAGAAGCTGTGGCTGGCCCATCCCTGGGAGTGTCCAAAGCCAGGCTGGATGAGGCTTGGAGCAGCCTGGGATAGTGGAAAGTGTCCCTGCCCAGGGCAGGGGTTAGAATATAGACTTTAAAGTCCCTTCCCACCCATACCAGTGCAGGATTCTGTGATCTTTGCTGCAGCTGATGAGGATTTCTGTGTCACAATTACAGTTGTCTCACTGCCCACTCTTGGGACCTCCTGAGTACAGTTTGGGATTTGTGTTTTTAACCAAAGCACTCCAAGGGTTTTGTTTCTCTGCAACAGGTGAAGCTGTGAGGAGTTTTCTCAAACATCTTCTTTTAAATGAGGAATTCTCTAAGCATTTTCTGATAAAGCAAACACTCAGGACTTAATTCCAGGATCAGGAAGTAACTGACCTAGTACAAACATCCTGTTCCACACGTTCCACTAAAAAGGCACAGAGTGCCAGTCTGTGTGCCTGGGCTCCCGCTGGGAATGGAGCCTGGAGGCAGTTCAGTGGCTGATTATGAAATCCACAGCTTGGCTCCAGGGCAGCTCAGCCCAAAACCCACCAGATTTAAATCCCTCAGGTGAAGTCAAGAGTTCTGGGAACTCTTTTCCCCTCCCTACAATACACACTGCTAGGGAAATCTCCAGAGGTTCCTCTCCTGGCAATGGCACAAGCAGCAGGGAAAGGCCACAGGATGTTCTCAGAGGGAGAACAGTGCTCTACTGTCTTGCAGTTTATTCTGCCAATTCATCAAAGCCTGGGCTTGGAGGGCAGAAAGAAAAATCTCCAATTTCTTGCTGGTGAGGATGCAGAGACTATTTGCTATTGATGTTTATGTAGCAGGTGTTCAGAGCAGCAAGAAAAATTCAGCGATATTGTGACTTTTGCTTAAAATAAAAAACAACCAACCCACAAACCCCACAACCTTCTAAACTGAAAAAGCCACACAGATTTGAATTCTCCTCTTTATTATTCTGACAGTGGCCATTTTCCCTGAGCTATGGGTTTAGACTCCTGGAGATTCAGGAAGATGGAACCATTTGGGGTGTTTTTCAGAGAACTTTCTGTGACTGTCACTGAAGACCTTCAGGTCAGACCACAGTCTGGTCCCATCTGTCTTTCTGGGATGTAACCCCCTCACCTGAGCAGAACAGACCATTGAGGCAACATCTAGAAATGCTGCTACACTGCACAGGGTGCCCAGAGCAGCTGTGGCTGCCCCTGGATCCCTGGAAGTGTCCAAGGCCAGGTTGGACAGGGCTTGGAGCAGCCTGGGTTGGTGGAAGGTGTTCCTGCCCAGGGCAGGGGTGAGATTGGATGTGCTTTAAGGTCCCTCCCAACCCAAACCAGCCCATAATTCCAAGGAATGGCTGCATCTCTCACCTGCAATGACTCTTTCCACAGCATACTCGAAGTTGGAGGTATCAATGGATTTGTGCCCTTCCCTGGCAGCGTGGAGAGCAGCTTCATTGCAGATGTTTGCTATGTCAGCTCCTGCAGACACGAGTTCACAAAAGTTACACTGGGTCGGAATGGGACAGAGAACAGAGGAGGAATGGGCACAAACAAATCTGGAGAAGGACATAAGAAGTCAAACAGCCTTGTGCTTTTTGTTCCTTGGGAACAGAGAGTAACCCCAGTCCATGGTGTTGATGTTGGATTTGAATAACACAACTGCTTTGGCAGGGAATGCTGATACCACACAGAGCTCAGCAATTCAGGAGCAGGCTGAGGCCAAGGCTGGCTCCCAGGGACAGGGATGGTGTGGGCAGTGGGTTGGCACAGGCTGCTGCTCTGCTCAACCTCAGAGAGAAGAGAAGGAACATCTGTTCCCAGTTTGTGTGGGTGGGTGATGGTGGTGGGGGGCTGCTGAGAGCAGTCACGGAGAGGCAGCATGCTGGGGCCTGGGAGAGGGGAAACCCAGAAAGGATATTCCAGGAACTCCACATAAACAGGAACTCTGGAGCCCCTTGCTCAGCACTGCTTCGAGCTCCCAGGGACCCACCCTGGAAGCAGGCTTGATGCAGGAGCCAGGCAGAGCTGTCCAATTTCTACTCTGCTCAGCAGAATAATTCCTACACATTCCTTCCATCCCTTTCCTGGTAACATAAATCAATTTAACAATCTCTCCTCTGAAGTGCAGCACCTCATCCTCAACAGCTTTGAGAGGAGCATGACTGTTTCCTTCCCTTAGGAATTAGGAACCTGTGCATTGTAAAAGTGTGTTTTCACTACCTCCCCACCCTGCTAGTGCAACAAAATTCAGAAGACTGAAAATAGTAATGAATAACTTCTCATCAGAGCTCACCAGAGAACTGGTCAGGTTCCCACTATTTTTTTTTCTATTTCCCACAGAAATGGAGAAAAAAAGCCCTTTTTGCCCAAAGCTCCCTGTTAGACCCCCAGCACCCAAGAGCTCCAGCCTGAATGGAGCAGGAGCAGCCCAAGGACACATCATACCACTGAATCCTGGGGTCAGCTCTGCCAGATGCTGTGAGTAGAAACTGCCATCCTGGATCAGCTTGAGGCCCTTCAGGTGATGCTCAAAGATCTCCTTTCTCTCCTGTAAAGAACACCCAGCAACTGAGCCCATCCAGGGCTCACGGCAGGGAGCAGGGTGGTGGCACTGCTGACAGAGGGGACACTGACAACACCAGCAGAGGGGACAGCGACAGTGCCAGCAGAGGGCAGGGCTCTCCTTGCAGCGTTCCAGAGCTCCAGCAGCCCTGATAAACACACAGCCCTCAAATTCCCAACAGATGCACGAGGCTCTCCCTGAGTCACGGCTTTCTCTCTCAGGGCCACTCTCACTCTGATCTGTCTTAACTTCTCCCTCACCACAAAAGCTGTCGCAGGAAGGAGCTCTGACTGCCTCGACCTGCTCCTGCACAAACCACAAACTGCAAAGCCCATCCAGCAGCTCCTCAGCCTGCGCCCATTTCCCAGATGGAGGTGGGGGTGAGATGCTGCTGGCAAGCAGCCACCAGTGACTCATTCAGCTGGTCCAGGAGATCCTGACTCAAACAATGGGCTCAGTTGCCAGGGTTTTTCCCCTTCCTCCTTCAGGGCAGCTGCACAGTTCATGCTTCCGGGGCCAGATTCTATCAGGCATTTAAGGTATTTTCACTGAAAACTCTGCGGAGGACAGTGAAGCACAGATGGGAGAGGAAGAGCCTGTGCTGGCACAGCACACAGATCCTCACTGCAGCTGAGCCTATTCCCAGAACTCTGCTACAAATGTCAACACAGCGGACATGGAAGACTCTTGTAAATGGATTTAAAAAGCATTCAGAAGGAGAAAGTCACTTAACAGGCTGCCTAAAGGAAAATGAGGAGCCTTACAAGGATAGGGAGGGCAATAAACCTACAGAACAAATAGTGCTCAAGGCACATGACAATTTAAGCTCTCACACCAGCCAATTAGGTTAGGTGCTTCCCAGCCTCCTGAAGAAAAGATACAAACATAGCTCTGCATCTGCATGGCAAAGGGAACCTCACAGAAGAATTCACTGCCAAGGCTCTACCAGAGCAGAGACCTCCAGAGCAGTGAGCTGCCACTTCAGAGGAAATGGTCACTGCATTAGCACCACAAATCCTTGAGTCAGAGCACAGAAACAGGAACAAAGGCACACAGAGGCTCAACATCTCCATCTCCTCCAAGCTCAGCCTTGCCAGGCCAGTGAGACCAGCAGGGACTGGGACACCTCAGTCACAGGAGGGACAAGGCAGCTGGTGGAACATACCTGGAGTGTTGGGAGATCAATGAAGATGTGCCTGTCCAGCCTCCCAGGTCTCATCAGAGCATTGTCCAGGACATCGGCGCGGTTGGTGGAAGCCAGCACTATGACGTGATCCGTGGTCCCCATTCCTGCCAAGGCCAAGACCAGAGGAGGAGGAGGTTTTCCCCACCTCAGACTGCACTGCAGGCACACAGTGAGCTGAAGTACACAGCTTCACATGAAGCCAGAGGGTGTTTGCAGCACGCTTTGGGGCTGCTGAGGCTGAGTGGCTCCTGCAGCCAAGAAGCAACCCCCTAGATCACCCAGGCCAGTCTCTGGTTATCATGGATACTCTGAAACACCCTTATTTACTTTATTTATAAGTCTTGGCTTAAGACTTCTTTTTCTCCTTCCTATTGCCACACTTGAAAATTGCTCCAACTAGATCCCAGAACAGAATCTGTTTTGGTGAGTTCACAGATGCCTTCTCACCCCCAGGATAAGTTAATTCTTGAGCCTTTAGCTCCAGATTGTACAAGCAGCATTTCCTAGCTGAAACACCCCTTTCCACGAATTTCCACGGAAAACCCTTTCAGTTTTTATTTACTTTCAGCCTTCAGTCACAGACAGGCCACCAGGGGAGGGACAGGCTTTCCTCTGAGCTGCTGAGGTTGGGGCAGAGAGAGGAGAGCTTTGCCACGCAACAAGGGCCATGTTACAGCACAAGTTGTTCTTTGCCTCCTCACTCACCTCTTACAGGCACCATGCAGGGCCCTGCACAGACCAGCCCTGCAGAACCCACAGCAGACACAAAACACAACCCAAGAGCTTTGCACTGATTATCAGCACAGAATTTGGCAAGCCAGTTACAGCAAGTTCTGTCTCCACGTCTTTAAGGTGAAGGAAGCACTGGGATTTACAGGCTGCCTGAGAGCAGCCCCAACATAAGCATCAAAGACAGACAGGATTTCCTGGGGAAGGGAAGGCAGGGCACCAGCAGCTGCAGGAGGGTGAAGAGAGGCAGGCTTTGTGCTGCCTGGGTGGGGAGCCAGAGCTCCCTTAAATCGCTGCCCCACACGGTTATTTATTTCATTCCTCCAGGTGCCTGCAGGCCCCTGGGCATGAGTCACCTGCTTCCAGCACACTCCCCAGCCCTGGCACATAGCAGCCTTCCCAGGCAAAGGACATTACAGTCCCATGTGCTTCCCTCTGCCAAGTCCCACGCTGTGGAGAGGCGGCTCCATGCACGTAAGCTGGGCCAGTTTCAGCTCTCAGCTCCAGCAGAAGAGCTGCCAAATGTGTCAGCGTGAGAGAGCTCAGCACAGATCAAGGTTCCAGGTGAGGCAGGGGACTGGCTGTGCCAGCCTGTGCTGCAGCAGACCTGGTGCTCCCTCTCTGCAGGCTGCTGCCTAAATAAGCTGCCGGAGAGGATGAAGCCGAGCTTCCTTCAGGCGTGTATCACACGGCACTCTGGAGTGGGATAAACAAGCAGAGACTGGCAGGCACTCCAGGAATGGCAGGATTAGATGGCACAGTGCATTATCTGCCTCACAGCTGGGAAGACTCTCTTAAAATAGGTCTGACTATTAGAACAAATAAAAAAACAGAAGCACTGAGAGCATCCTCCTCACATCAGCTTCTGCCCCACTTGCTTAATGCAACACCACCTGGCATGTCTCAGGCAAAGATCAGCCAAAGGAACAGGCTACAAAAACAACACCTCATCATGTCAACAAATGAGAGACAGCTCTGCAAATGCAGCCTGAAGAAAAGAGTTCCTGCAAGGGTCACAAATGAGCCACTCCAGAGAGAAAAGGGAAAAAGGATCTACTCAAGTTGCAAGTGCCCTGCTCCCCACTGAGCAACACACTGCTTAGTGGGCATCTCACCTGCAGGGTTACACTGTGTCACCCTCCAGCCATTTGTCCAAAAGCCTTTGGACATCTCCGAGGAGCAGTGGCACAGAAATGGGGGCCCGTCCTGAAGGAATCCTCGGGGCTGCACATGGCACAGCTTGGACTTGTCTGAGGGCTCCAGGTGAAGAGCTGCTACCAAAAGCCATCCTGCATTTTCATTCACAAACCCCAACTCAGCCCAGGACTGCCAAAGCTCCTCTCAAAGCATCCAGAACAGAGGAGAGATTTGGGTCACATTCCTCTTCCGCTTGTCTGCGGTTTGAGAGGGAAGATTCACTATTCAAAGCAGGCACCTGCTCCGACAGAGCCGGAGTTTGTGCGTCACTCGCTCCGCTCTCACAAACAGCTTTTGTAGAGAGGCTCCCTCCGGCGCCTCCCCTGCTCCCACCACGTCCTGGTGCTTCCCCAACTCACAGCAAATTGTCAGAGGGAAGGAACCTGAGGCTGCTGAGGGAAGAACGCTCCGATTTCTCCAAAATGTTCACATCAATGTGAGCCCCAGCCTGTACTCACCCCATGCAGCTCATGGTGCCCTCACCCCTCTGCAAGCCTGCACAGCTCTGATCCTCTTTTCCTCCCTCTCCCTTTCCCTCCAAGGAATCTCATTCAATCACAAAAATCCAACAATCAGTGATGACTCACTGATCTGCTTTTGTGCACCATGTTTTTTCTCCAATTAATACCCAACTTGGGTTATGGTGTTGTCTTGCCTTCAGCCCTCAATTCAAGCTCAACCAGAGCTCTCAGCCTTCCATTTCCAGGCTTCCTTACAAACACTCACCACTCCTGGGGCAAAACGGATCCCCTCCTAAACAACTTATTCACCATCAACTTGGGAACTGTTCTGCTGTGCTGCACATGGCACATCAGTGCTGTTTTGGGCGACACACTCCGCTAGGTAACACTCCAGTGACTCGTGCCAGGATCCCTGCTGATCCCATGTTCTCAGCACCAGGCTGACCATCCTTGCCAGCTGTCTCCTGTTTGACACTGTCAACTCCTTGGACTGTTTTTTTAGCATGTGTTTGATAAAGCACTGAGCAAAATAAAGGACTCTGTACATGATCTGTGCGAGACACGAATAAAGAATGAGATAATATAGATTTAAAAATAAACCAGGCAGCACACTGCAAACAAAGGACTATGAAGTACACACTGAAGATATTTACCTTCTAAACTCATTTTGCAGTTGAGCTGAACTCTCATTGCTGCATCGAGACTCACCAGGAAAACACTCTGGAAACCACACCTAGTTTTTACAGACTGATGGAAATCAGACATTTTCATTTTTAGGATAGAGATGTGGAATGTACTGACTACAAAATCCTGAACAGACATGCAGGTTTCCATTTAATTCAGAGGCCAGCTCACCCTACAACTGTCAGGCAGAAAAGGACCCACCCAAGCCAGGACTGCTGAGCTGTGTTACCACTGGCCTTTCCTGTCAAGATCATCAGCTTCACTGGAAACACTCAGTACAGAGCCAGCAGTTAGAACCTGGGTCTGGGGATGCTTTTGGTGCATGATGGCTTTTATTTTCTCATATGAAGAGTGTGATGAGACAATATGGCAGTCAAACTATGAGTCACAGTTACGTGAAGGGAAAAGTGAAACAAATACTTCCTGATGGGCAGGTAGTTGGTTATTCCTGACCCTGCAATAGTAAGATTTAACAACAGAAATATTGCAAGTTGGGTCAGTGCTGCAGGCTTGGACAGAGACAGGACTAAGGACCGCCAAAGGATCATTCTTTGTGTGAAAGTGTCTGAGCAAAGGGCCAATTCCAGGTGCACAACAACCAAAAACCAAACACAAGTGTGGCCTCAAATCAGGACTTGTTTGCAAAGCTTATCTCCCTCATCTCAGAGATCCTGTGGTCAAGCGGACAACACAAACGTAAGGCAATGGACAGGAGAACTGATATATTGCATCACTTCTATCTCTTTAGGACAACCGAACTCTAAACTCTGACAGGCTTTAAAACACTGCCTGTCTCAGACTGGATACAGCAAGTATCCAACAACATGTACCAGCCAGCTGGACTGAAACTCCACGGGGTTAAAGTTTACTAGATTTGAGGACTAGTGATGGGGTACATGGGCTCAGACTGGTTGGTTCAGATTTCAGCAAGAGAATATTGGAGAGGCCAGGCAAGTTCAAGCAGGACAAAGATGAACAGGCCAGCAGCTGGACCTCTGAGGAGATAAGGGCAGGGAGAAACACTGACCATCCATTTCCACCAGCAGCTGATTTAAGGTCTGCTCCTCCTCAGCGTTGGCAAAGCCAGACACGTTGGTGGAGCGTTTCTTGCCCACGGCATCGATCTCATCGATGTAGACGATGCAGGGAGCGCGAGCCTGTGCTTCCCGGAACAGGCTCCGGACACGAGCAGCCCCCAGACCTGCAGGGAAAGGGAAAAACAGAGAACTCGGCAGCTGAAGCTGTTAGCAAAGCTGGAGAGCAGCATTACTGGCCCTTAAGGAGACACCTGACACGAGACAGTCCCTCTCTCAACACTCTGGGCACAAAGAAACAGCCCCAGAACTCGTGTTTAGTCCTTAGGCTCAATACGTCCTGGGCTCCTAAACCTGCAGGCATTCCTACAGCTGCTGCAAGCAGAGTTTTGCTTCCAGCTCCCAACATGGCCTCCTGTTACTCCTACAGCTCAGAGCAGAAATATTCAACATTTTCCTGCATACTGACCCTTGTCAGGTCTCAAGAGATCTGTGAGGAAGGAAGAAAAGGAGAAGGATGGAAATCCCAAGGCACAGAGAGGCCCTACTTTCCCCATCTGCATTTCCATACAAGGAAGGAAGCCTCAGTCAAGGGCTTTAATAATAGGTACAGGGAAGCCAGAGAGGATGCTTGCAGGTGAAGGACCACAGCTGCACTCTGTCAGAAAGCAGCAACCAGAAATGCACTTCAGATACTAATAATTAAGGAACTGCATCATCAAAAACCTTTTATATCTTCATTCTAAGCATCCAGCTCATCCTCTCCATGCCAAGCCCTGTCCTTTGCAGGAAGCTCAGCCAGCCCCCTCCAACTCCACAACAGACAGAGAGCGCTCCCCCAGCTCCTCAGAGCAGCTCACCTCCAATCACCTCCACAAACTCGGAGCCTGCCATGGCCAAAAACGGTACCTGGGCCTCTGTAGCCACAGCTTTGGCCAGCAAAGTCTTCCCACAGCCTGGTGGGCCCAGCAACAAGGCACCCTTGGGCACTTTGGCCCCGAGCTGGAGGTAGCGATCGGGATTCTGCAAGGACAACACAGTTCGGTCAGAGCCACAGCTCACACCAAGCACCTGCACCACAGAGGGGCTTCCCAGAGCTTCCCGATAATGTTTTCAGCCTGGGCAACTCTGAGCCGCCAACAGGAGCAGCTCCATCTGCATTCCCATTGTGGAACTGGACACACGGAGCTTGTTTCAACAGAGGCCCACAACCATGAAAGATGAAGAGCAGAGCACACCCCCCTCCCCAGGTCACTCCTCTATCCCAGAAGGCAGGGAGCAAACATTTGTTTTGTTCTACTTTTACATACCTTTAAATAGTCCACAAATTCCTTGACTTCCATTTTTGCCTCATGCATTCCTGCTACATCCTTGAAGCCAATCCCTTTTCCAGATTTCCCATCCACAATGGTGAAACGAGCCATCTTCAGCTGGTTCTGTGGAAGGCAGCACAAGGACCAAACAACTTTGGACAAGGCAACACTCTGGAAAGGCTCTTTTCTACACTTTGGGAGCCAGCCCAGCCCAGGGAGACAGCCCAGCTGTCCCTACCAAACACCACTGAAGTCCCCACCAAAGCACTGGTGTTTCATGGATTTTGTTCTGGAGAAAGTTCCCAGATGGATGGGTGACTCAAACTTTATTTATCCACATGTTGGGAGGAGACAGAATAAACTTGCAATAATAATCCCAACACAATACAATTCAAACTGCATGTAGACCAGGCAGGGATGAGTATTAAAAACATGCAGATGTCCAAAACCCAATTTCCGATCTCCTCTCTGATTTCTAAATGCTCTGATCCTTAATACACATGGGACAGTCATAGTTCTGAGGAATATGTGTTGATGGCAAGGAACTGTCAGTGGTAAATAATTGGCAATACTTGTGAAAGTACAGACACTTTGCACAGTCTTTGATGCTGCTGCTAGTTTCTGCTGGAAACACCCCAGGCCAAAACTACAGGTTCTCAAACTGAACAGCCACCACATTTCCATCTCCTGATGCTTGTGAAGCCACAAGAAGAGTCAAAACAAGAATTCAGTTAAACATCCAGCTCATAACTGCTCGGTATGTTCTACTCAAAGCAGCTACTCAGGAGGTCTTTTCTTTCAGAAGAAAGTTTACAGCTTCTGAGGCCTCAGAAACATCCAAAGAAAGGGTTAAACTCAGGGCCTGGCTGTCCCCACTTAAGCAAGGACACAATCTAGTCCTCAAGGCCTCATTACTCAACACTTCTTTAAAATATTCTTTTTCTCTGAGCAGCTGCATCCTTTTGTTCAAAGAGAATCTCAAAGCCAAAAGAGAACTGCGGAGGAGACTGAGTGGGAAATCCAACAAGGGACTGAATTCACCGTGTTTTCATCCCCAGTCCCTGCGGTCAGGGACAGAGCACCACGGGCTGATTCCTACAGTTTCATCAGCTGATCCAGACCAGGGTGGGAGAGGGGAGGAGGAGGAGGTTTGCCTGGTGTTGCAAGCGAGGCATGCGGCAGGAGCAGAACAGGCCAACACATAATGAACTCCAGAATCTGAACATATTTTATAAATTGAGAACTCATTTTGCAGAAAGCAGCAATTCCTACTTCTGGCTGTATGGGAGGCATGTTGGCAGGGCCCAGTGAAAAACACCATCTGCAGCTGCAGCTCATTAGCAAGCTTTGAAAACAGCAAACTGGACTGAAATTCCCTGAGCTCAGCCCTTCCTGCCATTGGGAAGGGAAGGGACCTCTGCTAAGGCCAGTTAAGGTACCAGCCAGGGAGATGATCAGCACAGGATGCAAGGTGTGGCAAGACTGGAGAGTCCTCGCCACCAGTTCATCCTCATCCTGCACTGACTTGGCTGGGAAAAGGGGAGGAGATAACCCAGCAGAAGCCAAGACTCCCCACAGGCTGCAAAACATGCTCAAAACCCAGGCTACTCACAAAGGCGTTGAAGCCTCCGGCCCTGCTTGCCACCCTGAAGAGGCGGAAGATGCTCCAGAGCATGGACACAGCCACCAGGGTCACTATCAGGGAAAGGACATCACTGAAAGGACAAAGACAAGTACAAACTGCAGCATTCAGCCACAACCTGGTCAGTATTACCCAACAGGGCTACTTTCAAAGGACATTTAGGCTACAGTGCAAATGAGCAGACGTGATTAAGAAAGTGGAACTTTCACAGGTTTTTATACAGATATATAAAACCCCAAACCCCAACCATTACATAACCTAAGAAGTTAAGCAGAGGACACTGGCAAACATTGCCTACAGCTGTGGAAGAAATTCGACCTCACCATCCACTTCAGAGGCATTTCTGCTTCTAAAACAAGCAGGACCTCCAGGCACTCAGATCACACCAGGAGCAGAATCCACTGGGGCTGGCAGTGCATCCAAAGGGAACTCACTGCAGAGGACAGTGTCTGGTAACAATAGGGATTCCAACTCTCCTAATCCTGGCAGAAATCCCAGTGTGGGTGTCCCATTAAGAGACTGCTTGATCCTCCTTAGTCAAATCTCTCAGGAGTCCTTTAAGCCAGAAAAAAGTGCTTCAGCACCAACACTGTCAGTTTTCTGGATCCTTTGGAACACCCACAGCATTATAGGGGAGATGGAGAGCTGAGATGTCACTCACAGCTACAGGACAAACACCCTGTGAGCTCTAAACAAAGGATGCTCCCAAGAGCAGGAAAAGTGATCCCATGCCAGATGACAGGCTGAGATTGGTGGGCCCCTGTTCTGCTCCACATGCCTGGGGAACCACCCGGCCTCACCACACTTTCTGCTTATCTTTACACCAGAAATGTGTGTTCCACCTCTCACAGAGGGATGGTTTACTGAAGCAAGGGACCAGCAGGAGCTCTATACCCAGCTGCATTTGTTTCTGCTCAGAGATGCAAAGGCAACACTGAAACCTGAAAGTCACCTTCAGTTTGTCTGCTCTGCAAACAGGATTAATTCTGAAACACCCTGAGCGCCCACAGCATGGAGTGAGCTGAGCCCAAGCTGCAAAAGCTCTGCACCTCACAGGCTCGAATTCCAGACTGAGACCAAATCCTCCATCATTCATCAAGTCTTCTGAGAGACTTAACACCCCATCACAGCTCTTAAAAAATTGTTTTAAATCTCTTTTGAGGAGCAGGGGAAACAGCTTGCATTGGGGGCTGATTGTCTGTTCAATCCTCTCTTCCTGTTACACATAAGTCTGAAAAAATTGGCAAGTTCTGAATTTGAACTGAAGGTCTCATACTGCATGATTAGTTAAAAAAGCTTATCTTTGTATATTCAACTACATATTAAAAACATATAAATGTTGAGAGGACAAAATCCAGTCCCGGTATCCACTCATACACAAACTTCACATTTTTGCAAGGTGTTTGGGAGGAGGAATTACAAACACTGGCCATCTCCAGTGGGAAAATCAAAGCATTATAATGAGGAAGGAAGGCTTAGTGCACCCCCAGCCTTCTCCACAGCCCAGGCTTGGAGAAGCCCATCACTTGTTGCCAAAATTTATATCACATTCTGCACTTGGATAGTTGATTATGAGAACAGAAAGTGCTCAGCTGAGCAAGAACTCAGTGACCCTGACCTGAAACATTTTGGCCTGCTGCATGTTGCAGTTACAGAATTCTTAGGACCCTCACTTTTCAAACATTAATGTACACCTAAAGCACTTTATCTTTTGGAAACATTCATTCAGTGCTCCAAATCCAAGCCCACTTTTCTGTAACATTTAGCTGAAAGACACTTTTTTCCAAGCAAAGAATGCTGTCACCACTACTAGAGGAACAGTAAGGACAAATTTATATCATACTTTCCATAAAAGCCAGGGTGTTTGTAGGAAATGGGGATTCTGTCTTTCTCATCAATATTCAGCTCATCCTCCACAGCTCTGAGCTTCTCTTCGAATTTGTCGATGTTTGCCACGCGCATGGTGTACAGCAGGGTCACGTTCTGGGGACAAGCAAGCCACAGCAGCATGGAAATGTTATTTATTAGATATCAATATCTGCAAGGAGCAGAGGGGCACAGCATGGACAGGTCAGGTAAAAATTAGCCTCATGCTACACCCTTTAATCCTCCATCAATGAATTTGGGAGCAGATGACTGACATCAGGGCTCCGAGTGAATTTAGGAACCATCTGATCTTAGGAAAAAAGGCTGATGGAGTTTGACAGAACACTCACGACTGAAATCCAAACAGGAGAAAACTTCTGAAACAAAATCCAGTCATGAGAGTTTACAATCTCCTGGACAGCTTCTCCCATACCAGACTGATCTGATGAAAGAAAACTGAGTTTCTCCAGCTTTTTAGACATACAAAAGATTTTTTCCCCAGGCCATTATTAATTATTTTTACAATTCAAACTGGAAGTCTTAGTTTCCAGTTGTTTGAAGCCCCCCCGAACTTCAAATACAAGAAAGAAAAGAACTAAAGCAAGTTTACCATCTGGAGTTTTACTGACCAGTAAAAACTCAGTCACTTTCAGCACTATTATCTAAGCTCATTCACAGCTGTAGGGAGTCACTCACAACTTGTCCATGTGGAGTTCCACCCGGGTGCAAATAAATCTCCACAATGTCACTCTCAGGCACCACCTCGATCCTCTGCACCTCCCCCTTGGCCAGCATCTCATTCACAAAGTAGTTCCAGGAGATGTTGGTCCCTTCCCTGTTCTCACTGATCATGAAGCGAAGCATCAGCACGATGATGGTGAGGACCAGCAGCGCCCGCAAACGTTCCAGGTGCATCTGATTTTCCCTTCTCCTGCGTTTCTCTTCCTCTTTAGGAAAAAAGATACCAGAGGCAAAAGGATTAGTGTGTAATTGTGGAGTTTTCTGACCCAAAGATGGGATAATTAAATGACAAAGATTAATACAATGGTACTTTGCAGGGTTTTTGTGCTGCACATGCCCCTGAAGGGCTGGGCTTCCCATGGTCCTAGTGCACCAAACCCACTAAAATCCCCCCAAGTATCTTTTTAAGCTAAATTGAGACACTCTTTTGCCTGGCCTCATATGGACAGAGGTCAAATAAAGCCACAGAATCCTTGCTGCTAATAACCAAACTGCAGAATGACTATAACCTACTTTATACAACATGGTTTCACAGCAGAAAATATTAGGAGTAATCCCAGTGTCCCTGGTAAATCCCACAGCACATTATTGTTTCCAGGTGAGCTCTGATCTCCTGGCACCTGCACCACAACTCCAGCAATGCTTCCACTACCTCAGTAAATACCTGCATTTGCAGAGAATGGGATATAGCACGGAACACAAATACACTGGAAATCCATCTGCCTTAACCAAACTCCCTGGATTTTCTCCCATACAATTCACCTCATGTTTCAGAGGGTTTGATAACTTGCCCACATTAAAGATCTGTATCCAAGAGGGATTCCTATGCTGGATGTGCTTTCTCACACTTTTATTGTGCTACAGCCACACTGAAGCAATGACACATGGAAAACGGATGTTTTACTTCAATTATTTGCCATCAAATATTTTTCCAGTCTCACAACACTTTTACTTTTTGCACTGCACAGGCAAATTTACAATTCTGTGGGCTGTAAAGGATTGTCACAGCACAGTTCAATGTCAGCTGCTGGCCAGTGTTTGAGTTGCTCAAATGACAACAAATATCTCCTCCTCTTTCCAGTCACATGTAAGTGTTCCCAATATATAATTTAGCACTTGCTCTTGATATACAATTTAACAGCAACAGCACCATGGCACAGATAAATACCCTTCTACACCCAGAAATAAATTCATTCTGTGCCATTGGGCTCTAATGCACCAGTGCTGCAGCCCAGATTTGATTTATTTGCAAATTCATAACAAATGTCCTGACACCAGCATTTATCACCGGTCACCAATTAGGCCCTACGCACACTGCAACAAAACCCAGGGACAAACATATGACCCAGGCAGCTGCTAAAAAAAGTCCTCTGTCCTTCAGAGACACAGCCTCATTTTTCATTGCTTCCAAGCTCTGCTCCACGCTGAACAGGAAAGGTTTGTTCCTAAATAGAAACAATGCAGCTTGGCAGAGAAGTCATCATTTCAGAGGGCCGTGACAAGCTCAGGCACCGCGTCCTGCCCATCCGCTTTGTTCTCTGCTGCCATCCCCTTACCATGTGTTATCTGCTGCATCCAGCTTTGTTAGGACTCAGGATTTCATCCCATGGCTGCAGGATGACATCCACTACAGTCTTATTAGGGAAAATTAAAATACATGATAGAAGACTTCATCTGCACAACATTCTGAAAAGCTCAGAAGGTTCTAAATAAAAAGGTTTTACAGAGAAAATTTACTACTTCAGGAAAGTGAATCCTGACAGGAAAAGTCCATCTATGGCTGTGTAAGTTCCTTGGAGGTGTCAGAGTCAACTCCTGCTAGAGCACTTTCCTTTATTTCATTTCAGGCCGAGTGGAGGCCCATAACCTGCTCTAAACACACACAATCGGGGGTGTGATCACAAAAACATCACCCAGGGGAAAGCTGCCCATGAGACATCCTGACACAACTTCTCCCATTTCCAGGAATTAGATCCTTCTAGGACCTTTAACCTGCAGCTGAATAATTTCAGGAGAGAACCCCATTTCTAGAAAGCTGCAAGGCAACACCAAGCTTTCCTCTAGTCTGCATTTAATTAAGGACAAAAGTGATCTATTTCTCAGCTGCGGTAAAGTGTGACTGTGCAGCACAACATCCACACTGCACCACCAGCCACCCCACAGCACTCAGGAAACCAGTCCCAGGGACTGGATGTGACACTTGCAAGCAGCAGCTGTGGGAATACTTCCAGCTTTTGAGTCTCCACCAGCCTCCACCAAGCAATGATTTGCCATTAACCCCAAATGTGAACTCTCTGATTAAAATCTTTGCAAGGGCTGCGGTGACAGTTCGAAGAGTTCTTTGTAATAATTACAGCAGAGACAAGTGCTCCCCTGGAGACACAGGGCAGCATTCCCCCTCCCAAAGCCAGGCTGTCCATTAATCACAAGAGGAGAGGCCATGGAACACAGCGTGCTGCTGGTTACTGATTTGAACAGCTACAGCACTTGCAGGTGCTGTGCTCAGTCATCCCCTGGCCTCACACACCACCACCCCAATTCCACACTCCAACTTCCTTTCCGAGGACTCTGATCCCTGCACTCACACCACACTGAACTCCTCATCCCAGTTAAATCATCAAGGAAAAGCCAGTGCTCTGGCCCTAAGGACACTGCAGTGACACCAGCCAGCAGCTGACCTCTGACTTCAAAAGCAAAAAGTCCGAGAAGATTCAATTATTAAGCACAACAAAGCAAAAGGCAAGTGCTCACACCATTTAATAATACCCAGGTAAAGGTTTAGAAAATAAATGATAATATTATATTATATGTCTGTAATGACATTAAGTGCCTCCCAATTTGCAGTAGGAAGCTCTGGAGCCATGGCAGGGAGTTGGATGATTTTATAGTCCCTTCCAACCCAAGCCACTCTGTGACAGGTTCTTAGGGAGATAAAACTCACTTTCAAAAAATTCTTTACATGCCTGGATCTTAGGAGAATAAGACATGGGAAAAAAACCAGTACCTAGAAAGACTGATGTAAAAAAGAAAAACCAAGAAAAATTAGTAACACAGCTGAGAACTCTTTAAGGAATTTGTATCTGAGTTCTGTGATTCACTAGAAGTAGGGACACATCCACATTGAAGGTAAATGAAATACAAGAAAATAAAACCAAATCCAGCTTAAATAACTGGGTTTAGGTCACACAAGTTTATTAAATCAAAATGCTCTACAACAAAACCTCCCAACCAAAACCCAGGTAATATTACTGTCCCACTTCATAAAGGGGCAATGCCAAGGCAAACAGCAACGGAGAGATTTGCACAGGAAGCTATGTGGCCCAGAAAGAGAGTAATTTTCATAATCTTTCTTCTCTCTTTTCATCTCTGATATTAAGGGAAAAATCTTTCCCTCTGAGGGTGGTGACATCCTGGCACAGGGTGCCCAGAGCAGCTGTGGCTGCCCCTGGATCCCTGGCAGTGTCTAAGGCCAGGCTGGACATTGGGGCTTGGAGCAGCCTGGGACAGTGGAAGGTGTCCCTGCCATGGCAGGGTGGCACTGGATGGGCTTTAAGGTCCTTCCAACCCAAGTTACTCCTGATTTCTATGATCTGTCTTTTATCTTTCAGTCCATCATCTAAATCAAAATACTCCTTCAAACTTGCTCTTAGCCCCAGGGTTGTACAGGGAAGCACAAAGGCGGATCTTCCTCCCTGCGTGCCCCTCCCCGTGTTTCAATAAATCCCAGAACTTTCGGCACACACATACCATCCTCCTCCTGTGGAGATTTCTTCTTGAATCCTCCATTCTTCTGGCTAGTCCCCCGAGAGCTGGATGTAGCAAACCAGGAGGTGCTACCTGCAGGCAAGCAGAGCTCAGAGAGTGTTTTGATGGCACACGGGAAATAATTTGGAGAAATTTCTTTAGCATTTGAAACATGGACGATTCCCAAGGCATGGCCATTGCTAACACTGGTGTGGGCAGCTAGGAACAGCCTCACACTTGGGATTGGAAATGCTCATTAAAGGAAATATGGGTAATGGAATTACATCAGATGTCTCAGGAATGCTGGAGGATACTCCAATAAAAGACAAAAAAGGCTACAAACACAAAGTCTAACGACTCCAGCAGTTCTTTAATCCCCCGAGCTCCTCATGGGAAGGTGCCACTGTTCATTCCTGTCACCAAACATAAACGTGGATCCCTGCAAACACCCCCACCTCCCACATCCAACACGAACAGAACACGTCTGCTGCGCTTTCAGGAATGCAGAGGAAAGGTCAATTCTCTTATAAACTCAGACCTTTTCCCTTGCTGCTTCTCAGGACTCACCCAGGAGATTCCAAAGTCTGACTGGATCCTGGATTATGTGCTGTTTTGTCAGGACTCCACCGAGACCTTGATGTGGTAGGTGAAGTGTTGGTGCCAGGAGGCTCTGAACAAAGAGAGAAAGAAAAACAAGACAACGATTGGAAAAGCAATGTGGCTGCTCAAGATTTGTGTGTGCCTCCCTGAGACTCAGATTCCTGAACAGGGAAACACTGGGAGTGTCAGAACAGCAGCTGGGAGCCCTGGATGGGATTCCTGCTTGGGCACTTCCCACATGACTCCGGAAATATTTACAACCCAGAGCAAAGAAAGCACAAGTAGAAAGAGACAACCCATGCCCCAAACACTTAATATTTTTCTTCCCTGTCTGTTTTCTTGTTCTAAAGGCATGTTGGAAATCAGTTCTTAGAATAGAAAGATGCCCTATCATAGGAAAAGGAAGTCTTTGAACAACAAAAAAGATTTTTTTAAAAGGAAATTTTAAGGACTTTTAACCCTCCTGCACAGAAGCAAGGCCAAAGCAGCTCTGTCCCTGAGGTAACTCAGCAGGAATCCTGCAGTGGATATTCACACTTTCAGTGCAACTTCACAACATCTAAGACTTATTAATGTCTCATTGAACACAAGTCTGGCCCCTTCTCCAATGTAATTCCTTGTCTCCCCTCCACTGTGCAGGCTCTAATTTCTAAACCAGCCAGAGACGCTGACCAGGCTGAAACTCCTCACTCATTTTTCTTGGTTCTCCTCTTTTTTTCCAGCTTGTGATGGCCTAAGAAGGCAGCCTCAGGATTGATGCTCTCTAGATCAGAACAGTTTAAATTTAAACTGATCCCAGAAAAACCTGGCATGAAACAATGTCCCACATTGTTCTCCGCCATCTCCTACTTACACTTACTTACAGAAAAAGTCCTAAATCCGGAGGAGGCTACGAAGTTGATGAGAGGGATGGAGCACCTCTTGTACAAGAAAAGGCTCGAAGAATTGGGATTGCGCAGCTTGGAGAATAGAAGCTTGGGGGTGACCTAACTGTGACCTTTCAGTGCCTAAAGGGGCTCCAAGAGAGCTGGAGAGGGACTTGGGACAAGGGATGGAGAGACATGACACAGGGAATGGCTTCCCACTGCCAGAGGGCAGGAATAGATGGGATAGTGGGAAAGAATCCTTCCCTGGGAGGGTGGGCAGGCCCTGGCACAGGGTGCCCAGAGCAGCTGTGGCTGCCCCTGAATCCCTGGAAATGTCCAAGGCCAGGCTGGATGGTGCTTGGAGCAGCCTGGGCTAGTAGAAGGTGTCCCTGCCCATGGCAGGGGATGAGAATAATAAGGAGCTTTAATGTCTCTTCCCACCCAAATCATTCCATTATTTCCACGGTGTTTCCCAAGCCAGTGCCCAAGAGCGCTGACACGACGGACCTCCGGGACCGTACAACCACAGGTCCCACCCGAGCTGCCCGAACGCCTCTCTCCCCCGTTCTTCTCCTCTCCCGGTGCCCCCAGTGCCCGGTGAGGCCGCGTTACCTGCAGGCCGCGAACCCCGCCGAGGGCAGAGACGCGGGGCCGGGCCCAGGCGGCGGCGGGCGGCCGCCAGAAGGCGCAGCGGCCGCGGAGAAGCCCCACCCGCAGCAGCAGCGCCATGTCCGCCGGCCCCGCTCCCCGGAGGCCTCAGAGGGCACGGCGGCGGGACGGGCCCGAGCCGGGCCGCGGCGGCTCCGTCGTTACCGAAACAGCAGCCTGAGCGCGGCCGGAAGTGCCCGGTGAGGGCCGTGCGGCCATCTTGGAAGTGCTGCCAGGCCTTAAGATGGCAGCGGCGCCGCGCGGGGGCCGCCGGGAAGGGTCGCGCCGTTACCGCGGTAACGGGGCCCGGCCCGGCCACAGAGCCCCCGGCCCGGCCCCTCCCGCCGCTCCTCGGGCGGGCTCTGCGCTGCAGGCGAGCCCCAGGCTAGGGCCGGCCCGGTCACGTCTCCTGGAGCAGGCAGTTCCCTACCAGCCCGGCCTCCTCCGCGCTCTCCAGCGTGGCCAGGGTCTGGCTCGGTCTTGGCCTGGTCTCAGATTATTTGGGCAGGAGAACAAACGCCTGGGAGGGGCGAGAGGGTTCCTGCAAGGATAGCAGAGAGGCTGCAGCCACCGCGGGGGGGCTGATACTGGAGCCTGGTGGTGTGAGCACACAACCAGGAGGCTCTGGGGTTTTATCCCTCCTAATCCCATGTAATTGTAATTGCCTGGGAAAAGAAGGAACAACCTCTGCGGTCTTAGATTCAGCAGAGAGGAAAGAGACCAGCTCCCTCCCTGTGCAGCTGTTGCTGAGGAAGTTTCCCCGTCTGACAGCCTGAGGTAGGAGTGAGCTCTGGTAGAAAACAGCCTTTGTGTCTGCGATGGGAGTGAGGGACTGAACTGTGTTCTGAGGGAAAGGGAGTGAACAAATACATAGAAATTCATGTTTTCTTTGAGGGTGGGGAGGCCCTGGCACAGGCTGCCCAGAGAAGCTGCAGCTGCTCCATCCCTGGCACATTAATGTCCCCTCACTCCTGGAAATCTTTGTGTCACTGGATCAAACAGTTCAACGTACAGACACACAGATTGGTACCAATTAATACATAAGGGCTGTTCAGAACTGGGAGGGGATGTGGCAGCCAGGAGCACCTCCACACACAGATGCCATTTGGAGCACCCAGGGAGGCTGCCCTGACTCCCAGCTGGAAGATCCAGGCCTGGATGTGACCAAGCTGTGCTGAACTGGAAGTACTGGTTATTTACAGACACACCATGGAGATGGAGTTGACACCATTTCTATTCCTCTCTTCACACTCTGCTTCAGAGGTAACCAGATGACAGAATACCAGGAAGGCTGGACAGAGAAGCTGTGGCTGCCCCTGGATCCCTGGAAATGCCCAAGGCCAGGTTGGACAGGGCTTGGAGCAACCTTGGACAGTGGAAGGTGTCCCTGCCATGGCAGGGGGTGAGACTGGATGAGTTTTAAGGTCCCTTTCCACCCAAACCATTCCACGACTCCATGAAAGAGGGCTGGGAATCTTTCCCTCACTGGTGCCAATACAAAGTGATGCTGAAAGGAGAGTCAGGAGGTTCTGCCCTGCATGGGCAGCTCAGGCTGTCCCTTCTGTGCATGCCGGAGGTGACCTTGGGAAAGGTGGCTTCAGTCACTGCCCTTGGACTGGCAATATGCTCTTTTGGGAGTAAGCCAGTATTCTGAGAGGACAGATATAACCTGATCCAGGCTTGGCTTTGCTGGGATGTGCTCCAGCCATGACATCACTCAGTAATGCCACGTCTGTTTACTACCGGGGAAAGGTGCTGGATTGGAGGCTGAAATCCCTGATTTATCTCCTGAGCAGGTTAGGAGCAGGAAGCAGCATTAGCAGCCACATCTTGTTCTTTTCAGGCCAAGAGAAGTCAGTTTCCATGGGAAACGCAGCTCTGCTCTGTCTGAGAATTCACCTCTCCTGTTTCCGTGCTCCCTGTGGGACACTCCTGCCCTCTGAGGCTGAAGTTCCTCAGCGCCCCCAGCTTGTCCCTGACTCATTTCCACACAGCACTTTGCCAGTGGGGTAAATGGATACCTGGAATCAGGTGGCCACTGTGCCCTCCCCAGACTTCTCACCAGTGAATCAAACGATTATATGCAGAGCTGAAGCTCCTGGAAGGTAAATTCAGACTTTTTACAGGATGAAGCTCCCCCCAGCAGCTAAGCCAGGACTTTGCTGTGGCAGGACAAACCACCCAGTTCCAAGGGCCTGGGAGTTTCCCAGCATCCCCCAGCACTGTGCATCTCTGTCATGCACCAGATGGGATTTTTTCAATTACTTCTTTGCAGATGACAAATCAAGGTCAAGGGATAGATGCTCCCCTTCAGCACAGCATGGCCAAGAATCCAGGAAAACCTTAGGGTCACCAACAAAGGATATGCTTAAAAGACCACATGGTTTTCCCTCGAGCACAGTAAAACTCCTCACCAGGAAAGAGCTGCTCAGCCTTTTTCCATGAGCCAGTCCAAACCCATCACACCTATTCACTCCTGCAGGAGCAGCTTGGGATCGCAGCGAGTTCCAGTTCCATGGCAGATGATAGCATGGCACTGGCACTGATCCTCCTTGGGGCACAGAGCCTCCCCAGCCCCAGGGCGAGCCTGGGACACAGCACTGGGGTGCAAATCTACCTTAGGGTCACCTCTAAAGCCCTGGGAGTGTAAAACAGGCAGGTGACAGATGGCTGGAGGCAGGGGATCATGGGGACTCGGCCACCCCAGAGCAGCCACCGCTCCGTCTGCCAGCCGGGGCTTAGAAACCTCCGGAAAAGCTAACACGGGGAGGAGGGAGCAACACTTACAGTGACAGGGGTAAGGGGCAGAGCAGGGGGAGGCAAATGGTTGTTTGTGCCTCAGAGCAGATGACTCTGCGGGAGGGCACTCCCCAGAGAGCTGCTGGAGTGAGCAGAGCTCGGAGAGGCCCGGGAATCCATCTGTGTGCGGGAGGTGGCTGAAGTCATCCCCAAACCCCGCAGACCGGAGGAGGTCACTAAGCTCCGAGTGAGCAACTGTCACTCCACACCCCTGAAATCCATAAGCAGCCTGAAAACCTAAAGCCTGTCATTAGGAATGATAAAAACAGTAATTAGAGCTGGGCTGTCATGAGTTCACACCTGGAACATCAATACGAGGCGTTTACCCAGCAGCAGGAGAGCACTTCCCCCAGAATCCATCCTCTGTGGATGCACCAGGCACAAAGCTCCACGGACAACTCTTCACACAGGTGTAAGTAAATCCTGCAAGGAGCCTTGCAAACAGACTTTATCCACCCAGCTTTGAGGGATCCAAAAATGCTGCTGCTGTGGAGGCACAGGAGCTACATCAGCTCCTGGGCTGTGAGCACTGCCTGTCCTGATCCCAGTCCTGGTGCTTCATTGGGACTCAGCTGGGTCCACAGTGGGCTGCACTGAGGAGTTAAACCTTCAAAACACACAGATTTGAGGGCAAACATGCTGTGCCAAGGAGTTAGACTTTCAAAACAATGCAGATTTGAATATGAGAAAGCTGTTCCATGAATTTAGCTTTAATTACATCTTGTAGAGTTCTAAGCAGCCACCACACTGTAAAGCAGGTGAAAACCCACATTTTATTTCTTTATGGTATCACAGGTGGAACAGCTTAAGTTGGAGTGTTCTTAACAACAACAAGAACAGCAAAGAAATACAAGGATGGCTTGAAAAGTAGCTTTATTTACTAAAACTGAATCTGTTTTAGCAGAGCCAGGGAGGTTCCTGCTGCAGTACAGCAGCTGTACTCCTCACTGCCTTCCCAAATGGCTGCTTGGTTTGCCAAACCCATTTCTCTTCAAAATGTTAATAGATGACATTAATTAAAACATGAGCCAAGCTTAAAGTAAAGCTTTTCCTAATCACAGTTCTAAAGTTTTATTTTCTTGGCCTCTGTGATGTTGGCACCTGACTGGTCACTCAGGGTTTACCCTGTACCAGCCATAAATCAAACCTTGTTTCATCTATTAAAAATAGATTCCCATCCCTCCATCCTGTGAGGAGCTGAATCAGCAGGAAACTGCACCCACAGCAGTACGGCCCAGGAATTTTTGACTTTAGGATTGGCATGATGCTTCCTTCCCTCACAGCACAGCTGCTGAAGGATTGAGGTGAGTTTGGTCACCCACAGGTTGCTGGTGCAGGTGAGGGGCTGACACAGGTGCCATCTCCAGAGTGAGCCAGGAGGCAGTGCCAGAGCAAGGAGTGGAGGGTCAGGAGCTCTGTCCCCAAAGTCAGTGTCCTTTAAGCTCGCTGGGACAGACAGAAATAGGCCTGAAAGCACATTCCCCAAGCGGCCTAATTTCCCTGCCCTCACACAATGTTCTCTTTCCTCCTCAGCACCAGGGTATTTGTTTTATTTTAGGATTTAAGAGCTTACAACCTTTATTGAAGGATAAAGGTGCTCAGCGTTTGACTGTAATTTTTTTTTTTTTGTCTTAAGTGTTGCAATTAAGGAGCAAAAGCCAGCCCAGGGTAACAAAGCCAGGCAGGTTGAACATCCCCATCACACAAGTCTTACCCAGAAAACCAGCAGAACAGCCCCCAAGAAAATAATCCTCCCATTCCTGCTGTCAGCTTCCCTTCTCTTAAGTACTTGAAAGTTCCTCCCTGAACCAGGCTGTTGTGTTCAAATAGAAAAGGTCAGGGTGACACAGAAAGGGTTTAACTTCCTCCCCAGCACTGGATCTCTGACCTGGATGACATTCAAGGTTGTCAAGGAAGCAGTTACAGACAACTATATTTAGGAAATGAAAACACGTATTTCCCCTCTCCTCTGCTCAGAGGCCAACACTCACCTGCAGCGTTTGCAGGGAGCTGTGACAAGAAGCTTAATGGAAAGGAAGCCAAAAAAACCTCAACTCCTTTCTTTTCACTGGTTTAGTAGGTCTTACAGAGGAACAAGATGGCTAGAGATAAAAAGACTAAGCCTAAGTGGAACACAGGACCAGCTTAACAGGCTCAGAATAAACCTCTCTCCTGCTGTTATTTAACACCAGACACGCGCTCCTGAGCCACTCCTTCCTGCTGAGCCCAGCACAGGGATTTCTCTTCTTGGGGGCCAGTGGCACCCCCAGCACATGAGAACCATCCCTCAGGCTGCCAAGTGTGTGACCCAGAGTGGCCCTGCACATGCCAAAAGAGAAATCCCAAATACAGCCCCGCTCCTGGCAGAGGGGGGTTAAAAACCAGGAATATTCCAGATGAGGTCATGGGCAGAGCTGCTGCCTCCAGGCTTCCCTAAGCAAAACAACACGCGGTGACGCAGCTCTGCCACCCACATCAGGGCCCCGGGGCACCGCAGCTGGGACCTGCTCCATGGACGGGATTCCTCCCTGGAATTTGGCTGCCTTGGTGACACATGGGGGCTGGGGCAGTAAACGTGTGGTACAAAGTACAGACACACAGCAGAACAGTGGAATGGTTTGGGATGGAAGAACCTCAAAGTTCATCTGTTCTCACCCCCTGCCCTGGGCAGGGACACCTTTCACTAGCCCAGGTTGCTCCAAGCCCTGTCCAGCCTGGCCTGGGACACTGCCAGGGATCCAGGGGCAGCCACAGCTGCTCTGGGCACCCTGTGCCAGGGCCTCACCTCCTTCACAGGGAGTAATTCCTTCCCAGTCTTCATCTGTGACCAATGGATCCCAGCCTGTAATCAATCACCACCTCATCAACCAGACCAGAGCAGTGTCACATCCAGTCCAGTTGTTCCTTGAGCATTCCAGGAGAATGAAGGAATGACTAACATTATCCAGCAGGAATGACCTGTATAGGAGATGTTTAAAAGTTCCATTTTTTTTAGGAGACATCCTGCACATAAAAACTGCACAAAAACCATTTTGGTGTTGTGTGATCAGCACACGAAAGGATCAGAGAAAACAGGCTCAAAACCTGGCCTGGTCAGGAGCAAGCTGTCCCAGGCTGTCCCTGTGCTCTCCAGGGGGATCCCCCTGGGCTAGTGGAGCAGACAGTGCAGCACTGTCCCCTCAGCACCCACTGCCCCGACCAGGGCACCTGTGTCACCCCTCACTGTCCTGCTGGGCAGCGACTTCCAGCGCCGCCCCTTCGGAGCGCCAGGGCACACACGGCATCGGGAGCTTTAATGCGGGTGTGATTGAGGAACTGTGCCCAGAGCGGGAGCTGAGCGCTGGGCCCGTGTGGCGCAGGGACACCACGGAACCCCCAGGAGCAGAGGTGCCCCAGCATCTTCTGACGCCTTTCCCAAACCGGCACCTTGTCCCAACACCGACTGTCGGGTACGCCGGAGCCTCAAGCGCCAACACCAGCAGCACCGATCACCGCCCCGTGACCACTGCCAACCGGGCAGTGCCCGTTCCGGTGATCCCACAATGCCGGGGCAGCGCGGCGGGCCCGCTCCCGGAGCTCAGCTCAGTCCGCAGGTCCTTGAGGGGCCTATCCCGGTCCCGATCCTGGTCCCGGAGCTCGACAGGGCCCGCACGTCCCTGCGCGGCCGGTGCCGGTCCCGGTGCCGGTCCCGCTCCTGAGGGGTCCCCGGCCCCTCCCGCCCCCGCTGTCCCCGCCCCGGAAGCGCCGCCCGGCGCGCGAGGCCAATGGGGGGCGGCACCGCCGGGACACGTCGCGCGCCGCCGCGCTCCCGTCACCCCCCGCGCACCGCCGGAGTGGGGGG
>VZSR01000393.1:1104414-1163116 GCA_013398615.1 Brachypodius melanocephalos
TGCGGGGGGGGGGGTGGGGGAAGTGCATTTTGGGGTGAGCGCTGCGTTGGGAGGAACAATACCAAAAGTTGTCTGAAATGGTAATTTCCGTTTCCCATTTCATCATCCCCGGGTAGGCGTTAGCCCTGCTTGTGTGTGCGCAGGGCCGGGGCCGCACCGAGCCCAGCCGGCCCCAGCCCCACGGCTTTTATTTATTTCCCACTTTAATCTTTAAATCGCTCCGTGTTTCTCTCCTCCGAGGAGCCTTTGTGTGCCGGGGAGGGGCTGCTCGACACCTTTGCCCCTTCGCAGAAAGGAAGAGAGGGAGGGGAAAAAAAAAAAAAAAAGCCTCCCAAGCCCAAACAGCTGCAGCCCAGGACGAGCCTCCCCCAGCCCGGGGATGGATTCATGTTTAGAAAGGCAAATGACCTCGGAGGGAGCCGGGATGAGCCGAGCCCTCGGTGCCCTCTGCCCTTTCCCAGAGGGAGCAGCTGTCCGGGGTGTGCGGCTCAGAACGGGCCCTTCATTGAGGCACAGGGGCCGTGTGTTTACGGCTTGGCTTCTTCTCCAGCCTTGGGGATCTGTTTTGATATCCAGTTGCAGGAAAGGGTTCCTCCCCCCTCCTGGTTTTGTACACAAAGTGCTCTCTCACCACTGGGGACATGGCTCTATAGGCAGAGAGCGAATTCCAGGCAGCTCTTGAAGCACAATTCCCTCCTGAGATGGCTTCTGAAATGGGGTATACACACCATTTTTACCCTCTCTCTAGGCAAAGATTTTTAGGTGGGAACATCTGTACTGCCTTGTAGTAGTGGCTGTGTGCTTTCCTGAAATTTATATAAATTTAAGGAACTTGGAGTTCAGCGTATTTCTCCTTTGTTTTGTTCATAAAATTGAACATTTTTATATAATGTCTCCAATTATTTCCTTTTTCTGTGGAGGAAAACCACTCCACAGAGTCACGGAGAGGCAAAAGCAGATTAACTCTCACATGTTTCCCAGCGGCATCGATACATTCTTTGTGCGTGCCCTACCAGGAGCTCAATATTTAACTTGATTAGCTTAAAACCGGGAAAAGTTGGCGTTTTCACAGGCCGGATTTTCTGGCAGATTCCAGGTTGGAGTAGTCTGAGAGGGCTGTGGAGGGGGTTTGGAATGGGATGAGGAGCGAGCCCCGCGCCTCGGCGGGGAAACTCCGGGCACGGCGTTTGCTTCCAGAGCTCCGTGACCTGTTTTCTCTCCGTGGGAAGCGCTCGGCAGGGCAGGCTCTGGCTCGGAGGGGTGGTCCGTGCCTGTGTGGGCGAGCTCTGGGGCTCCGTGTGAGCCGATCCCGGGCTCGGTTGCGCTCGGAGCTCAAAGTCTGCGGTGCCTCGGGGTTTGTGGAGCTCAGCGCTTTGCACGCAGGAGCGCTCCGGGTCTCCCTGGCTCCGGGAGGACTCGCCGGTCCTACGGGAGGTGTCCGACCTGCCGGGGCACATCCAGCCTGGAGAAGGGCTTTGCTGTGAGCCCGTCCGGGCGAGCCGGGGCTTGTGTCACCCCGGGGTGTCTGAGTCAGTGCGAGGGCTTGCTTTGCCAAACTCACAGCGAGCCCAGTTGCCCGTGCAGCAAACAACACGCCGGGCTTGGAGCACGGCGAGCCCTCAGTTCCCAAGGCTTTTGTGCCTGGTTCCTGTTGTAAATAGTGACCGAGGAGCCCCGGCCATGTCGGCTGCTGCGACTGGCTGGAAACTGGAGATGTTGCGTTTCGTGTTCCACGCTTGGTTTTGCTGTTCAGTTCTGCTTCTGCTTTTAGAAATGAACTCCTGTCTGTGTCTCCATTTCGTAAAAAACCATGGCACAGAGCGAGCTGATTTTTTTTTTTTTCCATTTTAAGCTTTTTTGTTCTTATGATGTTGCAACAGCATTTTCTCAGACTTAGACCTCCAGATTGTCCAGTTTGAGGGTTGGGTTTGGATGGGGGAGGAAATCTTAAGGAAAAGCCCCAGAGCAAAAACCCTTTGGCTTAATTTCTTCCTTCGTGTGTGGTAGGCAGCCTGATAAGGTTATTTTATTTTCCACTCGTGTTTTAATGGACTAAGTCCCCCCCAAATGCTTGTGAACAAAGCGAAGCGTAGCGCGGCGTCGTGCCGCGTTCTTCCGCTGCTCAGCAGAGCAGACAAATGCATTTCTCTGGGGTCAGTGAGACTCGTCGTGTTAATCAATACTGTACCAGCAGTGTTCCCTTTCCAGGGAACCAGATGGGCTGCTTACAACTGGTGCTGATTATTTTAACTGTGTAATTGTAACATGGCTGTGTGATGACAGTGTTTCCTGCAGATACTTCAAAGGAAGGTTCCCGACGAGTGTGTCTTTACAGCGTTTAATCTGTCCTCTTTGTCTTTATGTTGTGGCTTTTGGACATGTGTTTGAAGTATTAAGAGGGTTTTTTTTCCTTACCTCCAGCTTTTCTATACATTAAAAGGAGGCAGTGCTCTGGAATGATAAAGTGTCTCCAGTGTGGGAATAAACCCAGGGTAAATTTTAGCGGCTCCCACAGTGGTGGGTTGATTTCAGTGAGTTTTAGACCCAGGCAGTGACTAAGCCAAACGCTGGGAAGAGATTTAAGTGGCTGTGAGGAAATGGCAATATTTTTTTAAAATAGTGCATGTGGCTTTGTTTTGGGGAAAATATGTTGTGTGGTGACTTGAGTCTTAACTGGGACAGGCTAATTACTCGGTGAAGAAATCCTTCTCCGAGGGAAGGAAAGGCGCAGGGCCGGAGCTGGTTAATTACATTTTGTAAAATTATGGAGTGACGGCTTTCTGAGGAGGTCTGCCCCTCTTCCTGCCCTGTACCTGAATTTCAGGCTCAGCAGTTGCCTTACGGATTGAAATTCCTCCTGGGTATTAAGATTTAATGGTGGTAGACCCAGAGCAAGTAGTGGCAGGTACTGCTGCTTTTCAGTACAGCAAAGCAAATAATACTGGAAAATATTTACATGGGGGTTGTTATTCTCCTTGTATTTCCTTGATGAGGTCTAGTAAAGGTGCTTGTGTGCTCCCTCCATCGCCGGGGAGAATTCCCTGTATTTCGGTTGTAAAAGGCTGCGGAGAGGAACCGGTGTCTCCATAGCAAAGATTCCAGCGTTTCGTGATCAGCTCACATATATTTTTCCCCCCTCTAATTTAAACCAGTCTGCACGACACTCACAGGAATGATTTGTATGCAGCTTTTAAATATTTTCCTCCTTCCTGCGTGAGGGATTAGCGGCACAGAGCTGCTTTTTCGGAGGGTTCTCAGCCAAGTGTTACGTAATTTGTGTGCCACCGATGCACGGCCATAAAAAATACTCCCATCAGTGTTAAGGGAAAGCTTGTGTAGGCAATTATTTGAAATCACAAGCGTCCTAAGCAGGTTTGTGCAGCCTTGAAATCTGGGCAAAACGCTGCCTTTGGAATCCTGCTGGGGAGGGGGGTGGGAAGCTGTCAGCGCCCGTGGTCTGGAGGCTGGTTTTGAGCACATTCTACTCCACTTTTTAAGCTTTCCTGTGTGAGAACTGGCGTTTTCGGGTGTATTTTCTCAGGCAACTGTTGGGTATTTAAAAATCTTAATTTCTCTGAGGCTGGGTGGTGGTGTTTCAGCTGAGGGTGCTTATGGGTGATGCCAATTTGTAATCTTTTAGGAGAGTATGGGGGAAAAAAAAATAAAAAGAAGCTTAAATGCTAATAACAGTGAAAAATCTGCTCGGTGTGGAGCACACGTGAAGAAAGCGGGTGCACGTCGGGCTGTGGAGTCTCTGTCAGCTGAGCTGGGGGCTTTTAAAAATCTGCTCTAATTTTTATGCTGCATGTGGAATGGCTAATCCCATAAAAGCCTCGCACCTTTTGACAGATGAAACGCTGCTGTTCTTCACTTATTTGAGCAAAATATTTTTATAGATGGTATTAGCTCTGTGGCTCCAAGGGTAATGCAGTCCTTACACGAGAAAGATCTTGCTTTGATCTGACAGCTTTCAAGATCCATTTCCAATCTTGGAGTTCCATTAAGTCTGTTTGTAATGGTGCCCTCAGACTTTTTTTCTGTTTATGTGACTCTTTGGGGTGTTAACATTGCTCTGTATTTGAGTTCTCTTTAATAAACTGAAGGCATAATTGGGGTCAGGAAAGGAAATAATTGTGTTAGAAGGTGCAGTTAATTATATCAGGTATTTTGGGCTCCAGAATTCTTTGTCTCGATTCTAATGTTTTCTTCAAGTTGTAGGATGTAGTGAAATTACGAAATCATCAAACTAGGACAGTGGGGCAGGGTGATGGGTGATTGTTAATTTTGGGAGTGTGAAATGAGTGTGGCTGCAGGCTTGATGTCCGTGAGGGCTGTAGAGGATAGGAGGGATGGTTTCTCCGGTGAGCAGCCTCTTCCCTCTTCTGTGGGGGAAGAGGTGGTCTTCTGTGTCCATCCGACACAGTCCTGTGTCCGTCCAATGTGGTTTAAATGATCTTGTGTCCGTCCCATATGACCTACATGGTCCTGTTTCCATCCAGTGGGACGTTTGTGGTCCTGTGTCCATCCAACATGATTGATTTGGTTCTGTGTCTGTCCAGTGGGGTCTTTGTGGTCCTCTATCCATCCAACGTGGTCTGTTTGGTCCTGTGTCCATCCAACACGGTCTTGGTGGTTGTGTGTACATCCAGTGGGATCTCTGTGGTCATGTGTCTGTCCAACATGATCCTTGTGGTCTCCTGTCCCTCGAGGAGGGCACGGGAGCCCCATGGCTCAGCAGCCCCGTGCGGGGCTGGGGTGGGTGCCGTGGCAGGAGCAGCCTCCCCGCTCCCTCTGCTCCTCCTCCCTTGGGGCCCCGCCGGCGTCTTGCCAGACCTCACGTCTGAGAAACCATCCTGGCTTTTCCTGCCCCTCTCAGTGTTGGCTGGGAAAGCCTGAGCTCCCAAAGAGGACGTCTGAAACCTTGGTCCGTTCGGGTTTGTCCCTGTTTTGTGGAGCTCACCGCGTGGGTAAGGTGTGCAGCCCGTGGCCGTGCAGCTGTTGTGAGCAGAGGCTGGAATTGCAGCCTGGGAAGGCCGAGGGATTGGGAGGCTCTTCCCCATGGTAACCCCACAGTGAGCGAGTGGCAGCGTCAGGGAGGGAATTGGCTGCTGGAGTCAGAAGAAAGTGATGGTTTTTTTTCTAGGTCAGGGTTGAAGGCACTGTCAGGGTGGTGATGTGCAGCATATATTACTGTCTGCATTGTCCCTGCCATATGGATGTGTGCACGCTGCCCTTGGCATTCAGGCATTGAATTATTTATCCTCTCCAAATCTGGAGGCAGCCTTTCTTTCCCTGTCTCGGAGAAAACCAAACTTATCCGGAGAGTGTTTTTAAAATAAACCTTCTGCTGTGAATTACTGCAGTGGCAGGAGCAGGGTATTGATTGTATGTTGCGTTTGGATTCGGAAACCAAAGGTTACAACACTGGATATCTTGTGGAAACACTGAAATATTTATTTTGCTGTTAGGTGCAAGTGTGTCTGTGCTGGTGCTGGGTTTGTATGTGGCTGAAATGCCATGTAATGAAATTTCCGGACTTGGAGAATGGAAAGGGTAGGAAACTTTGTAGTATGTGTAAAAGGAGCTTTGTCTCAGCTGTGTGTGAGGGGATGGATGTTTTTCCAGGGAGAAAGCATCTCCTTTCCTCTTGCACTGTGTTGGATTTGCCGTGAGAGGAGTGTTAAGGTGGTCCTTGTTTGGGTGATGGGTCCTCACTGGGGATGTGGGTGTTTGCAGGGTATCACGGTGGGGTGGTTCCAGGCTCAGGGAAGCAAAGGCTGGAGGGAGCTGGCTCTGTAATTATTTTTGATAGACTGACAGCTTTGCGGGATAGAAGCAGTCTCGAATAATTTACCTTTAGAGCAGCATAAAGCTGCTAAAACTGTGTCACAGGCGTGGGGAAGAATCAGAGAGTCAAGAAGGGAGATGTTACCCTCTAAAAAATTCACCAAGATCCGAAGGCAGCGTGTCCCTGAAGGCTCAGCAGCCAGAGGCTGGGCTTGGAAATACGGTGCTGCCCTCAATATCGGGATCTGAAATGAAAGGATGTGTAATTAGGAGCTAAAAAAAAAAAAAAAAAAAAAAAAGGCATTAAATAGCTTTAGAGGTGAATGGAAGCTTCATTATTAAGCACCAACTGCTTAGCTGCAGTTCATGGTGCCTCTTCCTTTCAAATCACGCACACATGAAAGTGCTCCCCGCCCCCAGCCGGGGCCTTATCGGCTTATCTGGGCAGGAGTTCAGAGCCATAAAAACTATATCCTGCTTACACCTTCCAGCCGATCCTGTGACCTGTGCTGTGTAAACAAGTTGTACCAGGAGCTCCAAATGACTGGTAAGTGGCTGGCTTTCTGCAGGCTGGTTAGGGCCAGGAGGAGCCAAGATAAAGTTCCAAGAAGTTCCCCTTTGGGAATGGTCTCCTGATAGCTGCTACAGGGAGGAGGTGGCAGATCCTGCTGACTGTGGCAGTGACTGTATCCCGTGGAAAGCACTTTGGGATAGACTTTACACTCCGGGGCTGGTGTTTTCCACGTTCTGCAGGAGGATGGCTGTGGCAGATTGTGAAATGTCAGCGTTGTGGTGACAACACCGACCGGCGCTGCGCGGTTGCGTCAGGCCTTGGATGTGCTGGAGATGTAAGCCTGTCTATAAATATATCCATATATCTTTGGATGGAGGAGATTAGCCGTGGCGATGCTGGGAAGAGATGTAGGTAATGCAGGGAAGGGGTGTGTGTGGGGGGACACAAACATGCTGCTCCTGGCTGTGCTCTGGGGGTTTAAATACCACTGGGCGCTCCGGTTACGGCGCTTGGCTGCTGCCCACCCCGAGCTGTCTCCGTGGTTTCATCTTGCAGCTCGGCACAGGCTGATCCATTTATGCAAGCTGGACTGTAACGAGCAAGTTCAGGGATTTAGTGTGTGAAACTTCACCTTTCTCAGCAGCCCAAGGGTCGAGTGCACGGGTTTGAAGATGAGAACCTGTTCTCCTTGAATGTTGACCTTTTTTATTCGTGTGGTTTCTTGTCCCCATGTGTGGGGGAATATGCTGGGTTTGGGAATTAGGCTGCCTGGTGGCTGCTCTGGTTTCCCTCCTCGCCGTGGCCTGTCCTGGCACGTGCTGGGGTCCTGCTTGGTGCCTCTCCTGGCTCTGGGCTCTCTGTTCCTCATTTTCCCAGCAGCCTGGAAGGTTTCTGGCTCTCCCAGGAGATCAGAGGTGCTCTGTGTTACTCAGCTGCTCCACGGTGAATTCAATTCCCTTCCCCTGTGATCAGCACTGGCACTGGGGTGTTAAACTGGTTCTGTGGTGAGAGACGAATTCCTCTGAGTTAGTCCAGGGGGGAAGGGATCAGGCAAGAAGTCAGCTTTGTGGCTCTTTCCTGGTGTGCTGAGTAGAGCTCCTTGGTTGAGAGCTGGAGGCTGTAGTCTTAAATGCTGAATTTAATTTCCTCCTGCAGTGTGTTTCTGTCTGCGAGCTTCCCCTGCTTCACCCACCAGGATGTTTCTTCTCCCTCCTGTCCGTCCCTCCCCTTTCCCAGGAGCCTCATCTGATAGGGGTTCTCCTCTTGCCTTGGTCCTCCTCATCCAAGATTCTTGTCTCTAATTTTAGCCTGTCTGCCTTTTGAGGTCCCCTCCTGTCTGTTCCTGCCTTTCTCCTTCTCTCTGAGCTGTTCCTGCATCTTCCTCTCCCTCTGTAGAGCTGGACCTTGTTTTTACATGGTGGGAGGGGAGTGAAGCTGTGGGTGTGTGTTGCAGTGAAGGCTCCTGGGGTGTGGGGAATGCTGGCAGGGATGTTTGGGGTGCTGTGCCATGTGCTCACAGGGAGCAGCTCCTTCCCTCTCTTGCATCTCCCTTACTGTCCTTGCTTGGATCCGCTCTTGGAATCTCTCTTGTGGATTTATTCTGTGTTTGTACAATGGGGCTCTCCACCATGTAGTGGTAGTGCACTCAGCAGCCTGGTGTCCCTGAATCTCCTGCCCTTTTCCCTGCAGGAAAGCTGCAGGCTGCCTGGTTTTCCCTGGAATCTCACTCCATATTAGCATGCCTTTGCTTACGTTTACAGAGAAAATGACTTTTCTAACAGGGAGGCTCTGACACTCAAAGTGATGTGGAGCCCATCAGGGAGAGCAGGGACCCTGGCCCTGGAGCCTGGGCATCCAGGAAGGCTGCTCATCCTGGTGGGATCAACCTGCTTGGAGCCCTGGGAGCACGGTGTGTGCAGCATAATCTGATTTGTGCCTGGAATATAAATCCTGGCTGTTGCAGACATGCAGCCTGGGGTTTTACAAGTTCTTTTGTGAAAACAGCATTCAGCCCCTCCACTGCTGCAGCAAGGAGCTTCCCTGGAAACCCAATCCCAGCAATTAGTGAGGTTTGCAGAGGATCCTAGCAACTGCTGCTGAGGTTCCATTGGCAGGGGTTAGGTTTTGTTTTTTAGACTGTTTGTAGTTGTGCATTCTGTGCATTGTGTGGAGATACATAAACTAAAGCACAAGAAATTCCACCTCAACATGAGGAAGAACTTCCCCTGGAGGGTGGTACAGCACTGGCAGACCTGCCCGGGGAGGATGGGGGGGGGTCTCCCCCTCTGGAGACATTCCAAACCCACCTATGGGACATCTTCCTGTGTCACCTGCTCCGGGCGACTGTGCCTTGGCAGGGGGTGGGACTGGATGATCTCTCTCCCTTGCAGCCCTCCTCTGCCTGCGTATCCTCTGGAGGGAAAGGTGGAGGGGCCGTGGAGCAGCACTGAACTGGAGTGATGGTGGGAGGAATGCTGCTGTGGGCTCTGCAGGAAGCTGATCCTCGGGGAAAGTGGAGCACGGCCGGAATATATTGGGTGGTGTGTGACTTGGGTGTTTGTGGCTAACCTGAGCTCACCCGTGAGGACTTTTGTTACCCAGGTACTCCCTGACCTGCCTCGCTTTTGTCAGCAGTGGCTCTGGCTGATCGGGAGCGATGCTTTCCACGAGGGTGGTTATGTAAAACCTTAATGCGCCGCGTTCTTCCAGCCCGGCTTTACAACGTGCGCGGGGCTCCGAGCGGAACTTCAAAGGAGGGAGTTTGCTTTATGGTTGAACCTATGAGCAGTTTTATGTGCAGGGTGGAGTGAACTCGTGGAGAAGATTGCAGTTTTCCCACTGTCATAAAAAGTTACGATCCTCATGATGCGAGCATTGTTCCGTAGGCGGAGGCAGGAGGCAGATGCAGAGGTCAGTGGGAGCGCGCACGGAGCGAGCTCAGATGTGCCAGCGCACTGAATGCCCTGCTCTGTGTTCCCAGCTCTCCCAAACGCCTTCAAAAAGTGCCTTGTGCTCTTTCTGGGGCTTCCTAAGAAACCTGCACCTGTGTTACTCGCGGAACAGGCAGAGCATTTCCATGGGAAAGGAACTTGGCAGGGCGGCGGAGGGGGGGCTGTTTTCCAGGGCAGTATTTTAGACCCTTCTGAAAACGTGGCATTTCAGTGGCAGAGACTGTGAGTCAGTTTATAACCTCCTTCCTTTCTCTGGGCTTTTCTTTGGGGTATGAGCCAAGGGAGTTAAAAAAAATAACGAAGTGGCTGCATCTTGACGAGTCTCATTCCAATTAACTTCCCTCATGCTCCAGAAGATACATTCCCTAAACTGAGATACATTCCCTAAAAAAAGGACTATTCAGGCTAAGTGGTGATGGTGGGGAGAGTATGATCAGCCTTAACTGTGGGCTTTTCTAAAAGTATTTCAGTGGCTTGTGCTGTCTTTAAACCCTGGTGGGGTATAAGATTCTCCCAGCTGTGGAGTCATCACCCCAAATTCTGAGGTATGAAGCACCTTCCAGTTCTTAGTAAGTTATAGCCGATTAAAATAAGTCACTATTTCCAGTTTCAGTCAGATCTCTCTAAATATAAACTTAACCTCTCGTTTAAACCATTTTCTGCTGGGATGGGGAGGCATAAATGTGGTCTTTGTTCGCAGCCAGGAAAATTGAAGGTTCACAACGTTCAGAAATGTGTGTTTTAGATCTTCTGAAAACCTGTTCCTTAAAGAATGTTTCTGCTTGGAAATGGGCAAATACTTTGGGTGTTCTTCAGCTTGAAGAATTTTATTTTGATGAATAGACTAAAACTTAGGGGGAGCAAAAAAAAAAAAGACTCTGATCCTTCTCTTCGGGTGATCCATTAGCTGCTCCAGCTGCCTTTTATTTATTTTTGTAGACACATGTGTGAATGTAAACATTTTATCTGGAATGGCCTTGCAAATGTTCCCGCATTAACATATATTGTCATGGAGAATAATTTTCATTTAACTGTAATTTGCTTTATATTTTCCTGCCTGGTTGCCATGGAAACACAGACGGATGTGGCAGGGACTCCTCACAGGAGCCAGGTTATGGATTGCCTCTCTAATGGACCTCTGTTAATCACACTGCAGCCTGCACTGGAGGAACCAGGGCTCTTTGCAAGAGACACTTTATTTAGATAAACTCTGAGATGCCCGTGATACCGTAGCTTAATATTCAGAGTTACCAAGGGTGTTTTTCCCTTCTCCAGAAGTTTTTTGTCATAAGAACTATGTATTACGATCCTGGAATTGAGATGTATTTATTTAAATTTAATGTCGGTTAGACTTGATTTTCAATTTTCATTTCATTTGCTGTAATAGCTTAGCTGGTAATGTTCTTTCCTGGGTTCAGTTTAAGATCTGAAACGTTTGAAACAGAGCAGTGAAACATTTGTTATTCTTATCCCTGCACAAGAAGTTGACTTGCTTTTCATAATAATGTGTCTGTGCTTTTGTGTTTCCTTTTGGCTGCCAGCAGGTAGAAAGGGGACGAAGATGGATTTTATTAAATTTATTACCTGCGGATTTGGGGTCGGTTTTGCACCTCTTGTTTTTGGCTGCCTTGTCCCTGTCTGTCTGTCACCATGGCTGCTGTTCTGAGCTGAGGCAGGGTCTGGAGCACCAGGAGGGGCTGAGGGAGCTCAGGGGGCTCAGCCTGGAGAAAAGGAGGCTTGGGAGGGACCTTCTTGTTCTGGAGCTGTTAAAAAACGTGTAGATATGACACTTGGTTTAGTGGTGATGTTGGCAGTGCTGAGCTTGGTGATGTCAGAGGCTTTTCCAAACTGAACTACTCTGTGATCTCCAGGATTGTCCGTGCTCAGATTCCTGACGTTTTAGGATGCTGATCTCTGCCGTTGTCTATGGCTTGCTGGATCCTTGGAAGGAGCTCCCTTCTAACTACTGAGATAAGAATTGTGGTGGCATGGGTTCAAGCTGAACTCCCCAATTAACAAATGATTCATTTTGTGTTAACGGGGATGAGCTCAAGGAGAGAAAAATCAACCACCCAGGATTCTTTGCTCTGGCTACTTTGATGGCAGAAACCTCAAATCATAACTCAGAGACACAAATTTCATTTGCCTCCTGAATCAGACCCCTCAGAATGAATTTTTTTGGGTGGGTTTTAGGGGGAAGTTGGTTTGGCCCTTCCTTTGCTGCTGTTGTGGTCAGACACCCATGGCCGGTTACGTAAGGCAGGATTACTCCAGCACGTGGATGCTTCCCCATGCATATGGTCTCACAGTTATTTCTTGGTGCTTTACAGGAGGAATTGGGTAACATTTTGTTCTGTAATGCAGGATGAAGAAACCCAGCATGTTTTTTTTCTGTAATGGCGTATAAACAAGTAGTGTAACATCCTATTTCAGGCGTTTGGAGGAGGAAGGGCTCAGGAGGGGAGGCAGGGCTGAAGCAAAGCTGTATTTTCCTAGACCTACACACCAGATTTTAGTAGCTCTGCCTTTGGTAGATGCTGTGAGTGTTACAAACGAGCTGGGTTTTGAGGTGTGTAAGCTCAGTTCAGTGGGTGCTGTGGGTGTGGAGGAGCCTTGGTTGTAGAGGTTACCTCTGGTCCCCTCTGCATTTCTGTGTCTCTCATCATAATTTACAGTCTAAGGCAAATCTAATTCTAATAAAAGTCTGAAAAATGGCTTGTCTCTACTCAGGGCTTTTGGGTCTTGTGTAGACTTTTTGCATTTTTCCTTTATTATTATTTTTCCTCTTCTCCTCTGCCTGTTGTCCCATGAATACTCAGAATTGAACATTAGTGTTCCCCGGTGGCACATTTGGGATTCCCAAGTGCACCTCTGCAGGTGGGAAGGTGAGGCCATCTGCATCCAGGCAGTGCCATCTCTGAGCTCTTGGATGGGACAGTCAGAATACCTGGCAATTTATGAAATAATAAACTCTCCAGTTATTGATTACTCTCTAATTCATAGTTTTGCTTGCATTTTATTCCATTTTTTGGACTCCTGGATCTGAGGCGGTGATCCCTGCACACCTGCCAGGTGTTTTTCCCAGAGGTGTGTCCCTGAAGGGTTGGTGATGAATGGCACTGTTGTAGGTAGAAGCTAATGTGACTAAGGCAACTTTTGTGGCCTGGGAATGGACTCCTGCCTCCTGATAATTGAGTCAAACATTGGCTCATGGTAGCCAGGAGAGCAGAGAGGCTTTGGTGGCCATTGAGATGTTTGGATGCCTTGGAAGCTTCACTGTGAGGATGCTCTGCATCAGGAATTGGGGTGCCAGGACAAGGGGAATGGCTTCCCACTGCCAAGGGGCAGGGTTGGATGGGATTATCAGGGAGAAATCCTTCCCTGTGAGGGTGGGGAGACCCTGGCACAGGGTGCCCAAAGCAGCTGTGGCTGTCCCTGGATCCCTGGCAGTGCCCAAGGCCAGGTTGGACAGGGCTTGGAGCAGCCTGGGACAGTGGAAGGTGTCCCTGCCATGGCAGGTGGTGGCACTGGATGAGCCTTAAGATCCCTTCCAACCTGAATCATCCCATGATATTTTTCAGATTCACTCACTTGGGTTTGGACAGCAGCTAATGCTGCTTTAGCAGTACTCACAGAAAAGTGTTGGTTGCAGGTAAAACATTCTGAAGCCAAACTGTTGTTCTGCTCCTTTCAGTCTCGTGGATACTCAGGTGGACTTTGAGCCTCTCATCCCATGCTGTGCCATGAGCATGGCTTTGAATTTCTCTCTGTTAATTGTGCCAAAGATCTGGGAGGAAAGAGCACTTTTAATGCATTGCTGTTCCCCAAAAATGGTGCAAATCGGGATGAGCTGGGGGGATGGGGAGCTTGGAGGAGCTGCCTTGTGTGCAGTCGTGGGAAGAGGGATTTCTTCAGGGAATGGGTGAATTGTTTCCTTCTGCTCTGAGCAGCCTCTTAATGAGCTGCCCTCTCCAGGGTGCAGAGAGATGAAGCTCCCGTGGCTAACTCCAGCCTGGGAGGCTTCCACCACATCGCTGCTTTTGGATCCTTGGAGCTAAAAATACATCCATGCTGCACAGCAGACTCCAGGCACGTTAATCTGTTCCCTTTAGGAAGGAGACTTGTGGTACTGGATGAACTACTGTGGAAATTTTCTTTTTGCTGTGCAACGTTACCAGTTTTCTCCTTCCAACGGAAAAATGCCGTGGAAATCATTGTTCTGGTTGGAATTCCCTCTCTGACAACAATAGCAGCAGTGGGGTGGGGTGCTTCGGAATTGTTTAGTGAGGAAAAGTTTTGGAGGAGCGAGCTCTCCCAGGCTGCCCTGGCTCCACCATGTGATTCCTCTGCGCTGTTCAGGCTCCTGCAGGAGCGTTCCCACCGCCGATTTTTGGGATGTTTCTGACCACTCCAGGCTCTTCCAGCGCAGCTCTGTGAGAATGCTTTCTCTCTATCAGAGCTGGCTCGCTCTGCCACCTCCCCCCATTCATTTGGTTGTAATTTAGCGTGTTTTCCTGGGATGAGGAGGGTTGAGATCCTGCCAGGCTAACACCTCAGAGCGCTCCTGGAGTTATTGCTGCCTCTGAGCTCAGTGGTTCATCCCCAAGGCAGACACAGCTCGTGCCCTCCACAGAGCTCCAGCCACGCTCACACCATGTACCCCAGCCTTTCTGGCTGCAGGCTCAGCCGGGACGCTGCTCTTCCCTGCCAGCCTTTGTTCCCAGGTAACTTTAGGAATATTTTAGGGCGCTTTACACACGGCACGGAGCGCTGGAGCTGTGTTTTCTGCCTGGTGTTGCCCAGCTCGGTAGCTGATTGTCTGCACGAGTTCCAACTCGAATTGCTGCTGTTTGTGCCAGTGGGGTGTTTGAGGTCTGGGATCCAGCGTGACTTGCAGCGAGGGTTGCGTAAGCGTGCGTAGCTCTGCTCTCAGCGCTTTGTTTTCTCCCTCTTCCAAGAGCTTTTTGCCTCTCCAGCTGTTTAAGATTCAGAGTGTATTTTCCTCCTTTGATGTTTGGCTTACCTTGACAGGCTGGGAGAGCTGGGCTTGTTCAGCCTGGAGAAGAGGAGGTTGTGGGCAGACCTTAGAACCCCTTCCAGTGAAAACGGGGCTCCAAGAGAGCTGGAGAGGGAGTTTGGACAAGGGCCTGGAGTGGTAGAGCAGGGAGGACTGGCTTCAGAGGGAAAGAAGGAAAGATTTAAATTAGATATTAGGAGAAAATTTTTGGCTGTGAGGTTGGTGAGGCCCTGGCACAGGGTGCCCAGGGAAGCTGTGGCTGCCCCTGGATCCAAGGCCAGGTTGAATGGGGCTTGGAACAGCCTTGACTAGTGGAAGGTGTCCCTGCCTGTGTCGGGGGGTGGGACTGGATGTGTTTTGAGGTCCCTTCCAACCCAAACCATCCTATGATGTTGACACAGGAGCTCACCTACACCACCAGCCTCTGTTTTCCCTGGATGTGCTGCTTCTGCTGTTGCTCATTAGCACAGGCTCAGTCACAAGCTGCTCAGACAGCCTAAACCATTTGTAAGGAAACTGTCTTTAAAATATGGATGGCATTAAAGGGACTCAGGCTTAAAATTAGAAACTGTTTATGATGCACAGTTGTAGTTGTTTACCTTGAACCATAATTATCTTATTTCCTGAGTTAAAAACGTCACGTCAGCTTGCTGAAGCAAGATTTGATGACAAAGGAATTGTTTTTAGCCACCAGCAGAGCAAAGAACACTTCAAAATGTGTGTCAAAATATGATTTTATAACCTAAAGTATACCACACTCAGGATTTTAAATTGGCTCTGGAAGTTGCGTGGGCTTATGGGTCGGCCATTTGGCCGGGGATCAAGGGACTGGGTTTAATCCTGACTCCGTCCTTTTGTCCTCTGAGCGTTTTCCTTGCCACCCTCTGTGCTGTTTGTTTGCACGGCCCTGTGTTGGAAGGGAGGGCTGTGCCCTTCCTCGGGGGGTTCTGGCTGTTCCTGGGCTGTGGGGTTGTGGTTCTCGCCCACCCTCCGGCCGGGGGGCACAAACCCCTTCTGAGCAGGGAGCAGTGGGGCAGAGCAATGGCAGGGTTTTCTGCTGCACTTGCAGGTTCAGCTGATTTATGGACAAGCTCTGGAGTGGCCCGAGAGAGAGAAGCTGAGCAGGGGCAGAACCTGCATCCCTCCAGCCCCTCTGGGCGGTTGGAGCGCCTCAACGGGCACCGGCAGATGTTTGACTTCCTTATTTTAGCGTTATTATTTATTGCTGTATTTCCTTATTTCATTATTCAGCAGTGCTCTCTGATCCCGTGTGGCTGGGGCAGCCTGTGCCCTCCTCACACCCTTTTCCAGGTTGGATTTCTGCACCCTGAGTGAGACAGCAGCTGCTCCTTCCTTACCTGTGCCTGGTGCTGCCAGGATGCTCCTTCCTCCGGAGAATGGAAAGTGGGAGGGGAGCAGCTTCTTTAATGATGACAACTGCTACTTAAAACTGTTCGGGGCTTAGAATAGAAAGGAAAAAAGATCAGTGGAAGCTGTAGGTGCTTTCAATGTATGTGGGATTTTTAAGGAGTCTTTTTATTCTGACCTTAACTTGCCAGGCCCCAGACAATAGGGGTGGGATGCTGTGTGGATATCAAGGAGGTGCTTCCTTTCAGCTCTTTCTTTGCTGTGTAATTTGAGGTGGTTGTAAGGCACTTGTAACCCAGGAATTGTAGACTTGAGCACGTTCTACAATTACATTTTTCATGTTGCTTGCTGGGGACCTCCTGGATTGTCCAGCCGGGTAACGGTGTCTGATCCTACATACCTGGGTGTGGGGCTGCCACCTGCATATTCCTAAAAAACCCCTGTGTTTGAGGTGTTGAGTGTCTGGTTGTAACATTCCTGTCCCCACAGAGCGTTTTCTTGGCTGGGGAGGTGATACTCAGCCTGCTCAGAATCCAACCAGAAGCCATTCCTTGGATGTTTGTTGTTTTTTTCCCCTCTGTGAGGATGACTGTTCTTGAAGGCTGAACAGTGACTTCCTTGACTCCTCCTTGGCTAATTAGCGTGCTTTAAAATGGGATGCTTGCATCCTTTTCACCAATCAGCCTTCAGAAAGGAAAGGAAATAGTTCAGGTATTAATAGTAACCTGTATCCAATTTGCCACGGAATTACACGGATACAGATGGCTGGGGCTGTGAAGGTGACACACGTGTCTGTCTGTCATTCTTTCCTTTTGGAAAATGGCATTTTCTCAGTGTGTTAAAACCGAGCATGGAGTAAGGAATGCAGATTCATTTTTAAATAAAGTGGAGCTCTTTGTGGCCTAGTGGCATCATTCACCCTCCTGCTTCTCCTAGCAGGAGGTACAGAGGGAGTCGAGTGCAACTTTGTGGTGAAGTCACAGATTCTGTCCTCCCCTAATTCACTGGAGAGCTCCAAACAGCTGGGTCATTCCTGAATTCAGGCTTCTGTCAACCCCCAGTTCCTAGGGACTGTGCTGTCCATGTCAGACTTTCAATTAAAACACTTAAAGGACAATTTGTTTTCCCAGGAATCACATCCTTCCTGCCCTTTGCGCTTATTGCAGCGGGACAAATTAAACCTTGGGCTCTTCAGCCCACACAAGTGTTTTTGAGGACAGTATAAGCTTATTTTATATTTTTTTATCAAGTAGCACAGACAACAGAAGCTTTAAAAACTGTAGATCTCAGCATACATCTCATCTGCAGGGCAAAATAAAAGAACTTTAAGACCAAGAATATATCACCTCCTTTCGTTCCAAAAGCCATCTAATTAAATTTTACTTGATGCTACAACTTTGTCACAATCAAACACCTCGAAAGGTGGGCTTTTTTTAGGACTAGTGGAATACTCTGTGTGCTTTGGCATTTTTCACTTGGGTAGCTGCTGCTGTTTGAGCGTGGTTGGTTTGTGATTGCTGCAGGAATATTCCTAAACTGTAGTGAAAGGCGGGTCCTGGAGCTCACCCCAGTGCTGGGAATCTCTCAGAAGAGGGTGGGAACGTGACGGTTTGCTCTCTGTGTGTGTGTGTGCCTGGAGATGGCTGTGCTGGGAGCTCCTGATAGGCTGCAGGGGGTATTTATCTCAAATTTATGTGGATTTCTTGGAGACACCTCCTTATCCCCCTTGAGATCTACAGAGCAACACCTCTTCTTTTCCTCCTCTTTCTAGAGAGCCCAAAGCTGCATGGATTGGTTTGAGGGTGCTTTTCCAGGCTCCTGAGGGACATTGCCACAAATCTGATGATCTGTATTCACTGTCCATCCCTTGAAGGGCCAGGAAAGCTTTCCTGCTGTGCTTGGACTTCCACTGGGATGGGATAGGCAAAGCTCCGGAGACAGGGATTTCTGCACTGTCTCTTTATAGGTGGCACATTTTCTTCCCCAAACTCCAGCAGAAGGAACCCATGGGTATTTATGGAAGAGATCTGTGGGGTTTGTAACACTGCTGCTTAAGGGTTCTTCCCCCACTCCCCAGTCTCCATTTTCTCAGCTTCTGGGATTACAGTAGGATTTTCAGCATTTTTCCCCATTCCAGCAGGTGAAAGCTCTGGCTGTGCTCTGTCAGGCTGTGCAGGCAGGCACCAAGCAGTGCCTATGGAGTGTGTTGGAAAACACTTCCAAATTTCCCCTCCCTCCAAATTTGCTGTACTTGTTCCCCTTGATTCTGTATGGGAGGTAACGGAGCTCATCCGAGAGCGGGAGCTCCGTGGGTCTCGGGGGCTCCCCTGGGTATATTTTCACTGGAGCCCTCAGAGAGATGCCTTATTGAAATTCTGTCTCTTCCTGGAATTATTTTGAGGGAAGCAGATGAGTGCTGTGGAAAAAGGTTCTCTTACTCCCTAGAGATTTTTTCCGTTCAGAAGTTGGTCTAAACCAGAATCTGGATCTCTGATATCCTGTTACGCTGCTTAGTTCTGATCACCATAAAATCTGACTTGGGGTCCAAATACAACTTCTTTCCTCAAGGAACACTAATGGTGAGGCACACATTTGTGAGGACGTTTGCCTCTGGATTTCCTGGGATGAGAAGCAGCAGTGGCTTCTTTCCTGCTCCCTGTGAAATCGAGATTTAAGCAGAAGCTTTCTGCATTATTGATCAAATTTAGAAACATTGAGGTGTATGAAATCATTGGATCTCAAACACATTTTTCATGGGGACCCCTGTAGGGGGGTCTGCATCTGCACAGAACTGGTTTATTCCTTCAAGGAGGCCAATTCCCACCTCGCTGCTGGGACCAGTTGGTGTTGCTGCCACATCCCAGCCGCTCTAGTGTGGAGAGTCTATAGCTAATGTCAGTATTTTTCAGGTCACAGCTTGGTATTTTAAAGCATTTTCTATCTTCAAATAATAATTTCTGTGAAGTTACAAGATACCCTTTTATTAAGGAGGTTTGAATTATGTAATTCCCTCTTTTTTTCGATGGAATGCTGGCAGAAGTTGCGTGCTGGGCTCTGAATGTGAAGTCCTGATCTGTGTGTGGGTGCAGCAAGAATCACTAATTTGGGGAGGTGCTGAGGGACCTCGTGGTCAGTGTTAAAATCAGGAGTTGGTGGGAAAATGTAGAAATTTAAACATTTATACATTTATTTTGGTGAAACCGTCTGCTTGCCCAAAGTTTCCAAGTTGCTTCGCGCTAGCAGAAAATAAACTTATCCCAAGTCTTGAAAGACTAAACCTGTTTTAAACCAGAATTTGGCCACCTTGAGCACTTGATTGTTTGGTGTTTGTGTGACCATTTCAGGGCACAGGAGGATCAGTGTGTGCCGTGGTGCACTGCAGATGGCTCCTGTGCGGTGACCATGAGCTCGGCAGGGCTGGAGCCTTGTCCAGTGTCAGCCCTGTGGGCTCCCAGGAGGGACAAGGGCAGCGATGATGTTTTGTGAAGTGGTACATTTTCATCAGCTAAAGCTAAGAAAATGGGCTGGATGGATGTGTTTGTTAATTGTAATGTGGCTTTTGGAAGTGAGGTTGGGTTTAAATCGAAATGTTGGATTCTGTGAACATGAACGTTGTGTGAGTGACTCGACCACGTACAGCCAGTGAAGCTGTGCTGGGCATCTCCCACTGGAGTATTTGCTGCATTCCTAAGTGGTTTGATAACAATTTCATTAAAAAACGGTGCCATGTTCGTTGGGAAAATTACTTGGCTCACGTGTGGTCGCTGTTTCAGCGTTACGATACTTTATGTATGTTTATGTGTGAGCCAAGGAATGAAGAAATTTGCTGTATGTGGGCCAGCAAGCAGCTGTAAATAGACCTTGAAAATGGTGTGTCCCTGTCCTGGGACTGATTTCTGTAGACTTTTTGGTAATTTTGTTCACAGTTGATCGCAGTTGTTGCCCAGGGAAGCTGTGGTTGCTCCATCCCTGGAAGTGTCTAAGGCCAGGCTGGAGCAGCCTGGGCTGGTGGAAGAGAGGGGATAGAATGGGATGAACTTTGGGGTCTTTCCAACTCAAACCATTCCATCATTCTGTGACAGTCACTACTGTCAGCAAGCAGCACTTCTCCATTTCCAGACAATGTAGTTGGAAGTTCAGCTGTTTTCCCCCAGTTTATCTCTTATTGCTGTTGAAATGCTAATTAGTGATGTGACTGTTGCTATGGAGAAGAGGATGAAAGGAGTAGGGGAATCCTGCTGGGAAAGGTGCTGTGCAAGTGCTACCTGTGTTCCATGGGGCTGCAGTTCCCATCAGGAGATCCCTCAGTGCCCCAGGACTCCTTGGCCTTGGAAAAATCTGCAAGGTAGCCATGTATCTGTATCTCCTTTACTCTACTCAGAGAAAAATGCCGGAAAACTTCCATTTTGCTTATCTGGTGAAGTTTACCTGCTGCAGGATTCCTTTCTTTGAGTCGGGACCCTGGGCTTTCACATCTTCCTCTGGGTTTTGAGGTTTATTTTGGCCTATTCCTTTTCCCTGACATTCCCAAGACTTCTCTCAGCCCAGCTGGAAGTGGCTGTACCCTGGATGCAGCTGCATTGCTCATCTGGACATCTTCCCTTTGGCTTTGCATTGGGGAGTGAAAGTTTCCCAAAACAAACAAGGCTCTCCCAGGGTTCCTGATCTCCTCCACTGTGCATCAGTCCCAGCTGGCCTCAGAGTCTCTCCTGGATGGTTCTTGGAAGGAACCATCCCATTGGAAAGCAGCTGTCCAAATCCAGCTACATCTGAGAAGTTGTTTCTAAGGTGACGAGCAGTGGTAAAGCACAAAATTGTCACGAGCTCTGCAAGGCAAAAAATTCAGAATTTTTTTCACTGTAACTGGAGCAGGGGTTGGTCTCTGTGCCCCTCGGTGTGGTTTGCAGTGCTTAGAGATTGGATGGAATATGGGGTTTTGGGGAATTTGGCATGAGCAGGATGTGGAGCTGGCAGTTCACGCTTTCACCTGTTTAAACAGACCAGAATAACCTCACTGGGACTGGGGAAGGCTCAGTGCTCCCAGTGCCTCACGGTGCTCATTCCCATACCTATGGGTCCCTCACCATCCCAGTGAGCTCCTCCAGCTTGGGAATGATGAGGAGTGCAGGTTTTGGCCTTGGAATCTGCCAGCCCTTTCATGTGTGCCAGTTAATGAATGTAATTCCCCTTTGCCTTGGGTGCTGAGAGCTCCTGCCGGTTCCTGCCCGGCGTCAGAAATTTCACTTTGGGAATTTGTAGCTGGAGAAACATCCTTGAAAGTACAGCAAGAGCTGCTCAAAAAGAAAAAAAAAATCAAGTTAGAGGTTTGTAATAGATCCACTGCTGTTCAGTGCAAAGGTGTGCTTGGAAAAGAGAGTTTTCCACAGGGATTGTTTGGGAAGGTGAATTCCTGGCACAGGAGCTGCTTCTGGCCCTGCCTGTCTCTAGGTTCATGAGGTGCTCAGGGTTTTGGGGGTGACATGCCCTTATTTGTAAATAAAATACCTCTAAGCCCACCCAGATGGTTACAGGAACCTTGAAGCAGGTGATTTTTAACAAAGCTCCTATCAGAAAGTTACGGAAGAAGGTGGATGTTTGGCCGAGCTCCCACTCCTTCCTTTATTTCTCTGTTTGTGCAGAGTTGTTATCAGGAAGTTTATTTGTGGATTAGGCGAGAGTTTGTACTTGGTAACCTTCATGTACTCAAATCCAGTGTGTGTGTTGTGAGTAAAATTCACTTGGTTTAGTTTTCTAATGAACAAATTCCTGTGTTTTTCAGATTACACAGCGTTTTTGGGACACACCTCTGTTGGATTTTAATATATGTCCTGTGAAGAACAGCTTTCAACTATGGAATCGGTAAATATTGACTTTACTTCTGTCCAAAATTTCTGGTTTATTCCCTCACAAGTGCTTGCGTCTCTGTTGGACTGTTTGGTTTTGCCTTTTTAAAATGTTTTTCTTTATTTTCTGAAATTTGAAAGCAAAAATCGCAATTTCTGTGGAACATATAAAAGGTACTAAACAAGAATATCTTGGGGGAGTTGTCTGTAGTTCTGAGATGTCTTTTTAATTTTAGGTAATTTTGAATATAGCAAGTTTTTCTCTGACCTCAGTGAAATAAAAGTGAACTTTCCTGCGTGGGCAGTTCCAGCACAGGTTTGCCCAGCAGACTGTGCAGCTCGTTGGTGTTGCTGACTGCTGAGTATTAAATAATACCTCTTTCTTTCTCTTTGCTTTCAAAATGTCTCAAAAAAACCTCAAAGTCTCTAAGTTTCCCAGTGTTATGTCTCCTTGTGATTAGCCTAATTGAAACAGATGGCACCTAAGTTTCATTTTGGGCAGAGAAACCTCCCAATCTGCTGAGACTACAGTTGGATGCAATGTTAGGATTCAACTTTTTGGGAACATTAACAGATGCAGAAATAACAGGCTGTCATAGAGCAGAATGGAATTTAGGGGGAAAAATGAGATTTTTGCCTCTGTTTTGTGCGAGAGGATGGGAGAGGCTGGTGCTGTCCTGGAAATCCTGATGGTGTGGCTGGAGCTGGAGACTGGGGTTTGTTCTGGCTGGAGCTGGAGATGGGATTGTTCTGCCTCGGTTTGTTTGGGTTTTTTGGGTGTTTTTTTTTTGTTTTTTTTTTTTTTTTTCTGTGCTGGTGGTTTGGTGTGATGAGAGCTGAGCAGAGGCTGGATAGGCTCAGTGCCTGTCAGGGGGGCCATGTGGGGCTCTGGGTCACCCCCAGCATGGCCAGAAATCCGATGGAGAAGGTTCCCAGTGGATAATACAGCGTGTGGCTCCTGCCTTGGGGCCCTGGGTCCTTGGCTGACCTTTGGGTTCAGGCTGCAGTGGGATTATTTGTGGTGGGCTTGTCAGCACAATAAAGGCTGTTGCTGGAGAGTTGCTCGGTGCAGTCCAGCCCCGCTCCATCGGGTGCCTTTGCAGGCTGAGAGGTGTCTTTTGTCCTGGATTTTGAGGGGAAAAAAAATAAAATTAAAAATCATTGTGTTTATTGTGGCCGTGATGATTTCAAAGTATTCAGATGGAGACAAGATGTTATTTCAGCTTCCCCTGGTGAATATTAATAGCAGGAGAAGCCTTTCACAGTAAGACAAAGCAGAGCAGGCATCGGTGACTCTCCTGGTGCTGTTAGGTAATTAAAGTGTATCAGGTGTGAGCCCTTCTCCTGGCGTGTGCAGGAGCTCTGTCCTCCTTCCTGAGAGCTCTGCAGGGCCCTGAAAAACCCAGCTCAGCTCTGACATCAATTATAAATTAGGCTGGTTGCTGTTTGCTGCCTGTTTTATTTCATAGCTGGGGACAAAGATTTTTCCCTCTGAGTTTTGGAGTGAGTAGTGTTTTGCTTTTTGAATGCAAACCGTCCTTTTCAAAGCAGGATAACAAAAACTCACCCAAAATTCAGGTGTGTTTGCACAGCCCTGTTTGGAAGGGTTTGCTTGAAGCAAGCCAGGTCATCACAGAGTGATGGAATGGTTTGGGTTGGGAAGGACCTCAAAGCACATCATGTTCCATCCACCCCTGCCACGGGCACACCTTCCACTGTCCCAGGTTGCTCCGAGCCCTGTCCAGCCTGGACTTGGACACTGCCAGGGGTGGGGCAGCCACAGCTGCTCTGGGCTGTGGTGTTTGCTGCTCTTTTTGGAAGGGTGGCTGCACCACGCTGGGCTTGTCCCGGCCTCTGGTGACTCCACTGCAGCCCAGCACCATCAGCTGGTGCCATCCGTGTGTTCCCAACCCCTTCCCAGGGAAGATGAGGGGTCAAGGCTTCCTCCAAGCAGCAGCTTTGCTGGTGGCTTTGGCAGTGGTGTTCCAGGGAGTTCCTAATGAATATGCAGGTGTTGGATTAAAGGGATGAATGAGGAACAGAATTGCTTTCCGAGCTGCAGCCCTGCGAGTTCTGACCTCCTGAGAAGGGCACGATTGTAAAGCCGAGGCCTGGAGTGGAAAAGCAATTACAATCCATGCTGCCAGGATTGGATTGTCCTCGGAAAGTCAGATGCTGCAATAATGGGAGCGTTGTTTAGGTGGAACGTGACTTCACTTAACTGCTCGGTGTTTTTCTATTAATGCTCTTAAACGTGTTCACAAACGGTGCTCAGGTCTTACTGCTCTGGGGGAAATGGAGCTCAGTATTCCACCAGCAAGATATTTCTCTGCAGGAGCTGTTCTTCTGAGCTTGCTGCCTTTTCCCCCATGTGTTTCAATTCTTACCCATTCCACATTAGAGGGGCTGCAAGATAACCCTCTGGCAGTGCAGTGTACACTGATTCTTTAGGGTGTTGGTCATTGTGAAGCCAAGGAGAGCTTTCCATGGGGTCCTGGGGTTTACAGCAGTGTTGGCTTTAGAGGCTGGTGTGTTATGGAGCAGTGCCTGGGGAGGGGAAGCTGAGTACAGGGGGAATTGATAGTCTGAGAGAGCTGGGATTGCTCACCCTGTGGGAGAGAAGGCACTGCAGAGACCTTTAGAGCTTCTTCCAATACCTTGAGGGGCTCCAAGAGAGCTGGAGAGAGACTTTGGGCAAGGGACAAGGGGCAATGGCTTCCCACTGGCAGAGGGGGCAGGGTTAGATGAGATGATGGGGAGGAATTGTTCCCTGTGAGGGTGCTGAAGCCCTGGCACATGTGCCCAGAGAAGCTGTGGCTGCCTCTGGATCCCTGGAAGTGTCCTAGGCCATTTGGACAGGGCTTGGAGGGATAGTGGAAGGTGTCCCTGCCATGGCAGGAGGTGGAATGAGATGAGCTGTGAGGTCCCTCCCAACCCAAACAATTCCATGATTCAATGCAGCATTAAAGAAGCAGAGTTGTGTGGCTTGTGGGTTTGCTGACTGCTGCTGGAGCCCTTTCTTTTGGGAAAACCAGAGATTTTGGAAAAGCTCCATAAAGCAGCTGCGTGGCTCTCCAGGTGCAGGTTTGCCCGGAGCGTTTCACCAGAGCCAGTTTGGATTTGTTCTGCCTGGGAAGGGGAGGTGGGGCTGGTGGGGGACCCCCCAGCTCCTGCTCTGTCCTCCCTGTGTGTGAGGGGGGTCTTCACGGCCCTTAGGAGCAGTAAATGTTTTGTGTGACCACGTTCTGGTCTCTTGGAGAGCACTGAAGTGACAGAGTCTAAATTTAACTTTTAAACCCGTATCTTCACTGCCGGCGGAGGTTAAGCAGAGGTGGCTTAACTGTGAGCCTGGAGTTCTTTGTGGGTCAAACAAGCCTTGAGTTTTTGGACACAAAACCCTGCTGAGACCTACAGGAAAGAGCTTTAAACCCTTCCCCCCGTCCCCGTGAAAAAGCTGCTTTTTCAACTGTAATCTCAGCACAAGCATTTGCTTTGAGTGGTTGAATTGCTGCTTTTACAGTTCTCTGTATTTTCCTAGAATTTGTTAAATTGCCAACGTTATTCACATGGCACTTTTGGCAGGTGCCACCTACATGCCCTCAATTTGAAGGTACCTTTCAGGAGCAGTGTAGGTAGGGAGGCTCCTCTCTCGCATGTCAGATGTTGGAGGGCGCAGCACTTCCATTAATTCACTTTCCCTGACCTTTCCACTGCTAATAAGCCAAGCTGGAGCACAATGCAGCACCTTAATGAACAGACCTGAGCAGAGCAGGGGCTGCTTTGAAAAATGTCTCGCTCGACTTGTTCGTTGGGTGTAATTTTGGTCCATTCATTCACCGTGGCACAGACGGGCGTTCTTGGTGAGAGCCACCCACAACCAAACACAGCCCTTTTTGTCCTTCCTCTAGTGTTTAGAACTAGAGAAAACCATGTCAATAACTGCTTGAAAAGAAACAAGATGGTTGGTTGGGCTTTTTCTCTGAATCTGCTTGGTTTTGAATAATTTTATTCTCTGAGGGGCTATATTTTGACCTGGAAAATCCTCATTTTTAGAAGAAATATGCTTTTGAGTTAGGATTTTGTAGATTTATATCAGCTAATGTAATGTACACTGAAAAATGCACACTTCTGTGTTACGATTTTGTAGATTAACATCAACTAACGTGTAATGTATGCTTAAAATCACGGCTGCATTTAGGCACTAGTTCATTAAAGCAAGCAGACAGTGCATGGGATCGTAATTTCCAGTAACTGCCTGCCTGTTATTTCACAGAGGAAGACTCCTGAGCCACCCAGCCCTGGTGACACAGGGAGGAGGATGGGTTTTGGGGAAGGGAAAGGTTTCTTGACCGGTTCCTGCTCCCACTGTTGTGCAGCGGTGTTCCTGGGTGTGACCTCTTGGGAAAGTAAAAGCGCTGGAGGGCAGGTTGTGGGGTGGTGAGCGAGGGTTTTATTTATTTATGGGTGTTTCACAGAGCACCCAAACGTGCTCTTGAAAGTCGTGGCCTCCGCCCTGAGGAAGTGACAGTGGCCGGGGAGTGAAGTGGCAGTGTGACACACGATATGGCTGCAATCCCTTGTTTTCCAAAGGTGTCCGTGGTGTGATTCAGTGCGGATGATGCTCTTGGCAGCAGGAGGTGTGCAAGATGTTCCCACCTCCAGAGCTCCCGGGGAGGACCAGGCTCTCTTGTACTTCTGGAATGAAAGTTGGGGTGTTCTCGTTCCTCCCCTTTTGTGTGAGTAATGGTGATCCTGAGGTTTTGACGTTCAGATCCTGAGTTCTTTAAACGAGGGGAGTGGTTCTGTGTTTAGGCAATTCGTGCCTGCCGTGGGAATGCTGAGAGAGATGGGTCAGTGGCTTGGGTGTCTTTAGTGAGACAGTCATTGTCCAAGGAACAGGTCAGCTGCTGGACACCCTGTGAGGTGGGAATGAGGTGGGAATTGTGGCTCGGGGGGTGTTCAGTAGCAGGAGAACCCAGAGTGTCAATTCATGGAAACCTTGTATGGCAGGTGATGAGGCTGAGCCACCCAAGTGTCTGGCACAAACAGGGAGCTGAGCCTGGTCCTGGTTCTGTCTGTCATAACGCATGGAAAAGTGGGAAATGGCTGTTGGAAGCAAAGGCAAAAGTGATGGATCTGCTTCACTGATAGCCCTTGGAAGGGGACTTCTGACAAAACCAGGAAACAATTCTGAAAAATAAGTCTAAAATGTTGAATTGCCCCGTCCCTGGAAGTGTTCAGAGTGGGACTGGATGGAGCCTGGAACACCCTGGTGTTGTGGAAGGTGTCCCTGCCCATGGCAGGGGTGGGATGGGATGAGCTTTAAGGTCCCTCCCAACCCAAACCATTCTGTATTTCCGTGCTGAGTGTGGAGATGGGAAGCAGGCGTTAGCAATGTTTCTGTTTCCTTGGCTAAATTCTTGGCAGAGCTTTGATTTGGAACAACGGGAAAACAAGGGCTGAGCTTTGCTGGCTCAGCCTGATTCCTTCCTGGCTTAACAAGATGCTTGAGGACTCACCCAGGTGTTCCAGAAATTCTTTTGCTGCTGGGTGCTATCCCTGTTTGCTGGGCTTCTCCAGGAATCCAAAGCTGAATGGTGTTTAGCAAGTTGCTGCTTTAAGGAGTGTTTTGGTCTTGGGTTGTGACTGGACAGGCTGATTGTTTCCAGTTGCTGGAGACGTGCAGGAGAGGGGAGGTTTTGGGTGTTTTGCAGGATCTTGTGGACATGAAGGGAGTGAGGGGCCGTGCCCACCATGGCACAGGCTCCCGGGGGCTGGAATTCCCAGAACTGCTCCCTGTGCCTGGGTGTTTTGGGAAGCTGACACGCCTGGCTTTGGCCTCAGAAGTGGCTTTGGGTTGGTGGACAAACACTGAGAGCTCAGAGCTGCTTCACCCCTGGCCTGCCTTCCCCTCGCCACAGCCCTGGCTCATCCCAGGGCGGGCAGATGGCTGCAGGAGCAGCCTCGGGCTGTTTTGGGAAGGCACAACCCTTGTGTGAGGACCGAGGCAGAGCAGCAGTGAGGACAGTGGAGTTCTGGAGCTGCGGGACCGCCCGAGCCTCGGCGCTTCCCCCGAGAGCAGCGTCTCAGCTGCGACATTTTTAACTCTTGAATTTGGAACAGACTTAGCAGCTCACCTTTGGGGGTGGGAGCTTGGGAGGTTGTCAATACTATTGCCTGGAACCATCTGTTCCTACCACTAAGTAGCTGCAAAAATCAGTAATTCATTCCTTTTTTCTTTTTTTCTTTTTTTCTTTTTTTTTTTTTTTTGAGGAGGAGCTCGGGTGTAAATCTTCTCCCTTGTTATTTTTATGGGCTCCTTCATTAGGGAAGACAAGCGTCTCCACGGTGCTGGAACTGCCTTTCTCCGTTTAATCTTTCATCTAAATTTATTTGAAATTTAAATCCCTGCCGTTATCGATATTAGAGGTTACTTTGGAGCACAGGAGCTATTTCTGGGGAACTGGGTGCATGGGGCTCCCTTATCAGCCAGCAGCGTGCTTGTGTAACATCACCTTTCTGGATGAACCTCTCGCAGAGGAGCCGTGTGTACGGGTTATTTTGGGAAACAGCCACTGTAAATGGATGCTGTGTTGGCTTTTGCAAGTAAAATTGGTCATGGAGTCCTGTTTTTCGTTTATTTTTGCCCCAGTGAGTGAACAATCCCAGTGGGCTGGCCCTGGTGGTGGTTGTGGTGAGGATGTGCTGGCAGTTCTTGTGGGACAGTCACAGGAACACCAAAAACTGATTGTAGGACAGGCATGGACCACTGCAGATACTCTGAGTTAGCCCAGGCTGAGATGTCACTCCTAGGCTTCAGCTGCAAAATGAGATGAATTGGTATCACGTAACCATGTTTGGGGCAGGAGGTCCCAGGCATTGCTGTTGTTTTTACTGCAGGTGGTGACACCAGAGAAAACCTGGTCTTGGTGTCCCTGCCCATGGCAGGGAGTGGAGATGGGACTTAAGGTCCCTCCCAGTCCAAAGCACTCCAAAATTCCATGGCTTTCCTGCCTGAAGCCTGGTGTTTGTTGGAGATTTTACTCTTCCTTACTGTGTCACCGGAGCTGAGGTTTGCAGGTGTTTATTTTGGTGGTTATCTAAACTACTGAGTGGATGCCTGAGGGCTCTGTTGAGCTGATGTCCAGCTCTCCCAGCATTACACCAGTGGCAGAAGTTGGGTTTTGTCTGCTCTGAAAGAACAGCAGTTGGGTTTTGATGGAGTTTGTGCGTCTGGACCCATCCTAGCGTACAATAATGTGAAAATACAGCCATCAATTCCTTGGGTACCCTTAGAAAATGTTAATGCTTTCAGGCTTCAGAGGATTTGAGGAGCAGATGTAGTTTAAAAGTTGTGATGTGCCTTGCAGGGAGGCCTGGACTCGGTGGGGCAGAGCCAGGTGGTTTTCAGAGCACATTCCCTGTGAGTGTCCCTGGTTTCCTTGCCTAACATTTAACCTTAATTCTGAATTTCCTGGAGGTCTTGACACCCAGTTTGGTGAAAGATGAGAGGGCAGCTGGAGAACTGGATGTGTTCACGTGCATGTGGCACCTCCAGCTTGGGGGTTACAATTACCTGAAGGAATTGGAAAAATGAGAGGAGCTGGTCAACTTGATGGATGTGAGTGGGTATGATGGGAGGAGTTCTCTGATTTTTATCCTTCTATAAAAATTTTCAGCTGTTGAACGGTACGAGGATTCAAAGGTCAGTGTTGAATAGCTCTGGTTATTCTCTGCTGGTCCTAAACTTATTGCTGGTGTCATATGAGAAATACACTTTCTTTTTATGTTGCACAGTCAGAAGAAAATTATTTTGTTGTCTTCAGTAGTTTTTACCTCATTCTTGTAGTCTTGCCAATATCCTGTAGTTGTTTTTTGCAGGAAGCCTTTCAGTGTTCTCTTAATTGGAATTAACTTTTGTAAGAGAAATGCCCGTTTGGGTTCAAGATAATGTAGGAAATAAATATTCAGGGAAATTTACTTTAAGTTAGTGGAAAGACATTCACTGGAGAGCTTTGCTTTGGAAACTGTAACTTTGGAGAGGTTTAAGGAGAGGTTTAGGGTAGGAATAATAGAGGAATCAACCAGCTCTGCTCCTGAGTCCTGTCTGTGAATTCCTGTAGAAATTCAGCTCTGATCTCTGCTCTGGTGACCAGGGCTGTCCTGGGCAGGGCCAGGAGCTGGACTGGGTCATTACTGTGGATCCCTTCCCACTCAGATATTCTGTGATTATCTGATTCTCTGATTATTTTGAGTAACCTTAGAGACTGGTAGAGAGCCTACTTGTTATTGTCTGGTGTATTATGTTCATTAACATAATTACACAGTTTTAATGCTACATGGAAGTTACATGGAGTCAAAATCAAATGGCAACAGGTAGTAAATAATTGGGCAAAATAAAAACAGGAAAACAAATAACGAAGGAAAATAATCATGTATTCTTTTCCTGTCACCACTCAGGGCTGCAGCTGGATGTAGCAGCTGCCCAGTCCTGAATCCTTTCTTCCTCTCATTTTTAATGCTGCTTTTACAACAGTCTGAAGGAAATCTCTGTCTAAACCAACTGGTAGCAGCTCCTCTGGGCTTTGCCTTTGGCAAGGTGTCACACAGCTGAATTCTCCTTCCTTTGCTAAATTCTCCTCTCTTTCTCCTTGCAGTGTTTGGTTATTTAGTGCTATAAGGGGATCTTGAATATATGAATTTAGCCAAACCCTCGAGTATATAAAGTAGAGAAACTTCCCTCATTTCCTTGACCTCAAGCTTGCTGAGGTAGGAAAGCATTTAAAACACCCACAGCTCTATGTGCACATGCAGATGTATTTTTAAATGTCCCCTGCTTGAAGGTCATCCACAATTCCAGTTGAAGTGCAGTTTGGATTTCCTGGAGCTGGAAGCCGTCCTTGGGGCTGATTCCCGTGGTCTGCAGGGAGTGTGGGACCCCGGCGGGGTTTTCATCCCAGTGGTGCTTTGGACCTGTCCAGAGGGGGCTGGAGCCCCTCTGGAGCAAGGCTGGGAGAGCTGGGGGTGGAGAAGAGAAGGAATCCAGGGAGAGCTCAGAGCCCCTGGCAGGGCCTGAAGGGGCTCCAGGAGAGCTGGAGAGGGACTGGGGACAAGGGATGAAGGGACAGGACACGGGGAATGGCTTCCACTGCCCATCCAGAGGGCAGGGCTGGATGGGATATTTGGAATAAATCCTTCCCTGTGAGGGTGGGCAGGCCCTGGCACAGGGTGCCCAGAGAAGCTGTGGCTGTCCCTGGATCCCTGGCAGTGTCCAAGGCCAGGTTGGACAGGGCTTGGAGCAGCCTGGGACAGTGGAAGGTGTCCATGCCCATGGCAGGGGGTGGCACTGGATGAGCTTTAAGGTCCCTTCCGACCCAAACCATTCCATGAGTCCATGAGAGGAATGTGGATGAACATCTCTGTGCCTGCAGGAGCCTTCAGAGCTGCTCCATCTCTTTTTTTTCCATCCTGGTGAGATGGCACCAGGCTTGGAGCTGGTTCTGTGTGGGTCCAGGCCACAATGAGACACAGGATTAATTAGATCTTCAGAGTGGATAACTGTAGCAGTGAGCTGGGCATGACAACAGCATGGAATTCCAGGGATGTGTTCCTGGCCCAACCAGAGTTATTCCTCAGTGTCTCATTCCCAAGCTCTGCTGGGCTCTGGGGTGAAAGGATGTGAGCAAAAAAGCTCAGCTTTGGTGGTTTACACACTAAAAACTGCCAGGTTTTAGTGTGTAAAACTAATGAACGGTTGATCACCTCTTGATGGTATCTTCTGGTGCTTCTGTCTGTAATTTGGATACCTCCAGGACACTGCCCTAGCCTGAGACTGACCCATAAATTAAATAATTATAATAAGGTATTAAAATTACCCTCCAATACAGTGATTTTCTATGCTGTCACAATGCAAATTGTATGTTTTTGAACAAGGACACAGCTTATTTAGGAATCTTGTGCTGCCACTGATGCCTCTACCCTGGAGGATGTAGTGGCTTTAAGGTCAGGTGTCACTTTATAGTGAGTATTTTCATGAGGTAAAAACAAAACCAAAAAAATCTTCCTGCACTGGGCTTCTTTTGCTCACAGAAATAGTTTCTGTATTAATATTTAATTTACAGTAGCTCTGAGGAATGAAGAAAGTCCTGGACTCTATTTCTCTCTAGTCCTTAATACATTTCTTTGGAACAACTCTCAGATATAAACAAGGAGGACAGAGTGTCCTGGGCAGAGGAGTGAGACAGTTTGTGTTAAAACCATAAAGTGTTCATGGCTTTAACATCGGAATGTTCAGCATTAAGGATCCATCAGGTACCCTGGAGTAGCCCTAGTTCCCAATTTCTTTTTTTCAGTCTTTTTTTTCTCCTGGGATTCTTCATGGCTTTACCTCTTGATGCAGATTTAAATGTTTTTATTCCTGAAAACCTCCCGTTCCTGATGCTGCCAGCGCAGAGCTGTGCTCCAGCTCAGGAGAAAGTGGGTTCAGAATTCCAGACACGCTCCTGGCACGGCTTCAATTAAAAGGTGTTGAAAGAGGCTGGATTTTGCAATTTTGCAAAGTTGGAATTTTTGTCCCTGTTAAAACCTTGGGGATCCCCGGGAAAGGAGCTTGATTCTGGCTTTTTTTACTGCTGGGTGAGGAGGAATTTATACCGTCATCCCCCTGCTTTGACCCAGTTATGAAACCCTTGCCTGTAAAATTATTAATTTGGGGACTCTCAGCCATTCCAGTGTGAGAATTCAAGCAGTGGGAGTTTTCCTGGAGAGCCACCTCCAGTTTAGCCATTAAAAGCTGGTGATAAATCCAATGAACTTAGTAAAATACATATTGCAGCGTGCCATGAACCTTCTTCATTACTCTGGAATTAATCAATGACTTGGACTACTTTTTTCCCCTGCTCAGCCATACTTTCTCAAGGTATAATTAAAATAAAAAAAGCTCCAGTTTTCCTTTTGGTTCAACTCTGCTGTTGTTGAACTATGTGTGGTTTGGACTTCAGCCCTCCAGAATGTTGGCAGAAGTTCTTGTCTGGAAAGAAATGGTAATCCTTTTGGGGTTGAAAAATGGGGAAGGAAAGATTGCTGCAGCAGGGATGATTTCAGGCAAAATAAGTAATTTTGCACATATACACATATATATAACATGTGCTAACGTTTGTGTGATTTTATATAGATATTTGTAATTTTGGTGGTTTTATGTCAGATTTGCTGGTTTTTAGTTTATTGTAGCCATTCCTATTTTTGAACTTTTTGTATGAAGCTTAATGGAGTAGCTAAAGTTGCACATGGAAATTACTGCATTTTCAATATTGCATTTTAATTCAGCTGAGGTGATAAAAAAGTGACCTAAACCTTTTTTTTTTTTTAAATTTGAATTGCTTCTCTTTTACCTTGTAAGCAGCCAACAGGAGGCTGTACCTATCCCTGTGACACTGCCTGTGTCCTATGGAGTTACCTGCTCAGACTGGAAGGGGAAATGTCTACTTCTTTCAGCTGGAGAGTGATAGTCTGTCTTTTTCTTGGAATACTTCTCTGAGAGCAGGTTTTGTGCTTGCAAGGGGTGATTCTGGAGGTCAGGATAACTTCATAGATAACTTCATAAACCTCCTGGGATGGGCTTCCCCTCCTTCCCCAGCAGAAACCCCGGCAGCAGCTCTCCCAGCTCGTCCTCTCAGAAGAATCCAGTTCTTGTGGAAAGCTCTGTTTAAATGCAGGCTCAAGCTTGGAGTGCTCTCAGTCTAACAGCGTTCACTCCACGTGGTTTGTTTTTCTGCCCTTGCTCAGCTCTGTTTGATGTCACTGCCCTGGCTGGGGGGACGCCCGTGTCACCGTGGACGTGGGGCGCTGGTGGCAGCAGAGCTTGTGGAGCTCAGCCCCTCTGGGGGACACAGCACCCGAGTCTGGGGGCTGTGAGGGGAGTTCAGCTGGGGTTTGCAGGAGAGGGATCACAGCTGGGATTGTTTGTCCTGGTGCAGGGTGAGGGTTTGCAGCTTCTGGGGGAGGCAGATGTGGAAGTGATGGTGATGCCTTGAGGCTGACCTGGAACAGAGTCTGGACACAGCTAAGAGAATAATGCAGGTATTTATTAAAAATATGTACTTGGGCCAGGACTACACCCAGAGTGGACTAAGAATGATCACAAAAATGGCTGACTGGTCATGAGGTCTCACACTTTTATAAGTTTTGGTCTATTTGCATATTGGGGTTAATTGTCCAATTCCAGCTTCAGGTTATGAAGTTCCATCCTCCTTGTTGCTCTCTTCGGTTCTCTGTTGTTTTATACTTTTTGGGCCTGAAGTTTGTAACAGTTGTCCTTGGCCTCAAGCTGGGAAAGGATTTGTTTTGTCTCCCTACCCTGGGAAGAGAACTTAGTGACACTTAATATGAAGCTCGAAGCGACACACCTAGGCAGTGCAGAATCTGAAAATTATGAAAGCTAAAGCTTATGGCATCAATGGGATTTGTGATGAGTGGGGCCACTGTGTCACACTGGTGCTTCCCAAATGGGCAGGCTCCAGACTTGATTGACTGTGGACATCATGGCCAGAACTGCAGTTTGGAGCTGTTTGAAGAGTTTCTGTGAGCAGCAGGAGATGCAGATGTCACCGAGGGTTTGGGTTTAGCAGCCCTTTCGGTACCTTTGTGATTTTTGGGTGCCAATGAACGAGGGGGGTGTGGAAGCACTTGAACAAAGAATGTCTCTGGAAGTGGCCACTGGTCATTCTGGCACACACTTCCACCAAAGCTGCTATTGTTTTTCTCTTAGTTAAACAACAGTCAAGCTCACGCTGGGGCTTTTTTCTTTTCCCTTGCAGTATAATGTTGGCTTTTATGTGTCCCCCGGGCCCACAGCCGGCCGTGTGGTGGGCCAGCACACAGATGCATTGTTCGGGGTCCCACATTCCAGGGAGATCAAATGCTCCTGCTCCGCATCAGCTGCACATCTGCAACTGCTAAAGCCTCAGCAGCCCTGCCGGATCCAGGTGCCATTCAATTACAGGTTAAAGGCACAGAGAGCTGCTGCTTCTCAGGCCTTTCTGTAGAATTCTGTCGGCTTTGATTCACTACAGCTGGTGAAACAGTCAGCCTTGGTTCAGGCATGTGTGGAAGAGAGCTCATTTCATGCTTGGAATTGTAATTATGTTCTTTTCTTTCAAGCTGCCAGCGGTAAAATATGTCTTCCAGTGTGTATTATCTAAATAAGCTGTAGTGTTTAAATGTTTCCTTATTTCATTTTAAGAATGTGGCAGAATAAATTGTGCTTACTCTTCTAGTTTTCGTTCTGGAGCAATTAATTCCCCGTAGCTCTCCCGTGATCTGCACTCGCAGGCTCTGGGAAGCTGCTGTGTTATCCTGCAGGTAAACAGCTCTGGGCAGCTCTGGGCTGTGGGCACTGGTGTCACCTGCTGTGTCACCTCCTGTGTGCTCCCATTGCAGGTGGCATTTGCTGTCAGGTCCACTCATCTCTTGGAGTGGTGGCTGCTGGGTTTTAGGGAATTCTGATCTGGGTAGTACATCTGAGCAAGGGACAGAGTGCAAACAGAAGAGGGAATGGTTTTATGCTGAAGGAGGATTGATTTAAGTGGGGTGTTGGGGAGAAATCCTTCCCTGTGAGGCACTGGGTGCTCAGGGAAGCCGAGGCTGTCCCCGGATCCCTGGAAGTGTCCAGGGAATGACTGGACATGGCACTCAGTGCTCTGGGCTGGTGTCAAGGTGGGGATCAGTCACAGATTGGACTCGATGGGCTTGGAGGTCTTTTCCAGCCTCAGTGGTTCTGTGAATTCCTGGATGCTCCCAGGAAAGAGCTCTTCCCTGAATGTTCTGGGTCTTTGGGAAGGCTCCCTGCACGTGCTGTGACCCAGGGCTCTTCAGAGCCGGGCTCTGGGCCAGGACTTTTGCCTTCCTCACAGAGATGTTTTTCATGTGCAGCTGTTGGAGCTTCTCTGTGAATTTTGGGTGTCTGGAGTCAGCGCTTTGATCCGCCTTCCCTCCTCTCTGGAGTCTGTCTGCTCCGCTGTGGTCTCGAGGAGAGAGCCTGATAGGCATTTCAGTGTCTCTGTGATTGACTGGAAGTCACACTGGATAAATCTTTCATGACTGGAAACCACTTAAGCCACGAGGTGGCTGGTGATCACTGGATATTAGTGGAGAGGTTCTACCAAACAATCAGGGAAAATTGAGTGGCAGAACATATAATTTATGACTTCATCCCAGCTCTGTGGGGGCAAGTCAGTGAGAATCGAAACACTGAAAGAATTATGTTTGACAGATATTTTAAAGAATGACTCCAGTTAGTGTCATTTGTTGCTGGAATGTGTGGACAGACCCAGTCAAAGCCCTTGTAGGGGCAGTGCCAAAACCAGATATGAAAGAGCGTGCAAGAAAATGAGAACACGGGATGTGGCCGAGGGCTTGAATTTTCTGACAATGGGCAGAAAGAATGCTCTGAGGGCTTTTCTTCAGACATTTTCCTTAGATAATAGAGTTTACAAATCCTGCTTGGTGCTTGCTGAAACTCCTGCCTGAAGGGGATTTGTTGGAGTTTGGAAGTTGAGCAATGAAGGTGTCACCAGTGTGCAGGGACCAGTTGGAGAAACTTCTGGAACGTTCTGGACTTTATCTCTAGGATATCTTAACTTTTGCCTAGCAGTGGTATATGGCATAGGAGAAATCCATTGCCCTGTGCTGGAATGTGCATTAAAAATACCTGGGCAGGAGTTTTTCCAGGCAGTGGCAGGTAAGGACCCTCGCTCTGAAGGAGGAAACATTCTAGAAAACATTCTTCCCTCAGATGTTTTGTAGTGGTAATGCCTCTGGCAGTATTAATCTTTCCTGTCACAATTTGGCACTCACTCCAGCTCCCAGCAGGGGTTTCTCAGCTAATCCCTGTCTGGAAGATTTTCCTTTACCTTACATTAATTTCTGATCCTGACATCGTTTGAGGGTTTGTGTTCAGCTTAAATAAATACACCCCAGGCCATCGTGTCGACTCAGGGTTGAACATTGGGGCACTGGAAGTACCTGTGTCGCTGGAGCCCTCACGGGTGCCACCCACCCCGCCAGCCATCCCCAAAACCTCCAGCCCTGGACTGTGCCAGCGTTATTCCCCCATGGCCTTGGAGAGATTATTTGAGAATTTTGGTTTCTGTGCAGAATTTTCTTGCTGTGAGTAGCTCGCTTGGAGAGGAGAGTGGCAGATGTTCTCACTTTAGCCCTTGAGTGACAGCTCCTGAGTCAACATCTGCCTTGCTGCTGGAATTGTCCCCGAACGCTGCCATGCTTGAGAGGCTGCCTAAAACTCGCTGGAGCCAGCCATGCCCGTGTTCCCTCTCGTGTTCCGTGCTCTTGGAAGCAGAGGCAGCTGCCATGGCTGCTGGGAGGAGGCAGCTGTGGCTCCTGATCCACGCTGGAGCACAGGAATGGCATCGGGAACGGCCATCCCTGCTCATCCTGAACCCTGCAGCCGACCCGTGTGGACACCCTAGTGTCAGTTCTGATCCATCAGCACCAGGGCTGCCTGTCCCAGAATGTTTGGGGTTTGGATTTGGGAGATTTGCCCCCGTGGCTCAAAGAGTTGCTGTCAATGAGTGCTGGAAAAGATTGTCCAAAGCAGTGTCCCAGTCCATGAAAATACTGGAGTTCTTCCTTTATCCTCAGACTTTATCCTTTTAAATGGTTGTGTTTCTCCTGTTGCTCTCCTTTCTGACCAGCATCCTGGTCTGTGACTGTGAGGGTGTGAAGCTGCAGGCCTGGATGAGGGCTCTGTGTTCCACAGACATCCCAATGTGAACACGGTCAGTGCAGGGGAATGGGTCTGCTGGTTTTCTTCCCAAGTTTTGGATCTAAAATTCTTGGGAACTGAAGTTTCTGCCAAGTCCCTCCGATAGACCTGAGGAGAGGGAAGAAACCCCTCATAAAAACCCTAATAAAACACTTTTGGTTACCTTTTTTGGCTTTAGGTTTGTTCAAAAACAGTTAAAAATTATATTTTTCAAATAAGTCATCTTAGTTTTAAGCTTTAAAGGCTTAGCCCACAAATAGCCAGCTTTGCTTGTTTTTTTTTTTTTCCCCACATCCCAATGGAGGTGAATCTCCTGGTGATGCAACTCAAGGTGGTTGTGCTTCCCTCCAGGTTTTTAGCTTTGGCCCTGCCTGGGGTTGAAAGTGCTAAAGCTTAGTCCTGAATTCAGCCTTAGTCTAGTGCTTGTCCTAGCAAGGGTGATTTTGGAATTATCTCTCAGTCCTGCTGTGCCTGGGTGAAGGTTGTGCTGGTCTTTGGAGAGTTGTTGTGGTGTCTGAAGAGGAGCCTTGAGAACTGGAGCTGGCAGTCACACTGTGGGGGGAGTGTATAAACTCAGTCTAAAGATAATTTATGGTTTCTAAAGCTGCTGCTGAGTAAAACTTTCCAAGGCTGGCTCTGACCTAGCTCTCATCAGTGTAAAACCGAGAACAGTCATCTCAAAGTAGCATTTTGAGTTGCGTGGAGGGGAAAGAGGAAAACTTTGCTTTCCCAAAGGCATCATTGGCTGTGGCCCTGCAGCACATGAGCAGCTCTCTTCTTTCGAGCACCAACCACGGGGTCACTGTTCCGTTACCTGAGCCCCGGCTGGTTTAAACTTGGCTTGCCGGTTTAAACTTGGCTCGGAGCGTGGTGGTTTTTTTTTTTGCCGGGTTGGTTTTGCAGCAGCTGTGATGTCAGGGTTCTGATAACCCCCCCGGGCTGTCTCTGCAGCCCCGCTCCCTCCCCGCGTTCCCGCAGCCGCGCGCCGGCACCGCCGGGAGAACTTTGGGTCACGCCGGGTTGAGCTGTTGGCAGCGACGCTCGCGTGTTGGCAAGAGCTTCCCCAACAAGATGCTGGAGAGCAGGGGAAGATTTCTCCTTGTTTTTGCAAATTAGCAAATGAAACCCTAAATAAGTTGCTAAACTCAGTTTCCTTCTGTTGGGTTAAGAGGAGGGGAGTGCTTGAAAACCTTCGAGATCTTAATTGGCCCGAGCGTGCTAAAAACACCTTCTTTTCCACCCCAGGCGCTGCTTCTATCTTTCCAATACATTTGGCTCGTTCAGTGGCAAATCATTTTTATAACACTTGAGAAACTGTATAGCTCCAGAAAAACAGGATGCGTGCCCTGCCTTATATTTCGGATTCGCTTTCCAAGTATTTTGGGGGGGTTGCTGAGAGCCCAGCCCTGTTTTGGGGCGTTGGGGCTCTGCCCGTTGGTTTGGTGCTGGTGTGGTGATAGTGACAGTGGTGTCCCTTCATTGAGTGATTTTGTGTTGGGGTAACGACTGGTTTTGTTCGAGCACAGATACCCAGCCAGGCTCCCAAGCCCTTCCCTTGTGCTGGGTAACAGAATTTCCCTTTGCCAAGGACATTTCTCTATCAGCTCCCAGCCAGGAGCACGCTGAGGTCATGTCCAGATACTGTCCCCCTTCCCCTCCCGAGCTGGGGACAACGAGTTTCTCATTTCTTCCTTGGGCTGATAACGGTGATTCCTCCTTCCCACAGAAAGCTCTGGAAGTTTTTTAAGTAGTACAGTATTGTTCCTAGCTGTTTTCTATGTTAAGGTGGTTGGTTTGTTCTTCATGGCTTTGTCCACTTCATTTTGCATCTAATTTGGCGTTTAAAAACTTACTATTTTAATTGAAGTTCTCTGTGAGCTGCAGAACTGCTGCTGTAGTGGAAGTCCCATTTGTGTCTCAATTTGGGCAAGAAGCTGGGATTATAAACAAGCCATGCTAGGGCTTGAAAACCTGAGAAAGGGTTGGTTGGGCATTCAGGGGGATGGTGGGAGAGGGAGGCCAAGGGGGAAGATGGAAAATATCACTGACAATCAGTTTGAGGTGGAGTTTATCTGACAGGACCAACCAGCCAGCACTGGGAATGACAGACCATTTCTCTAGTAATTAAAATACCTGTTTGTAACCAGTTTTCAGGGTGAAGAACCAAAGTTTGGGCGTCTTCTAAGACTGTGAGGGTTTTCCTCTAAGCCAGATGAGGTTACCCCAAAAGGGGCTGACATGCACCTGGGGTGTCCCAGTTCCTTCCTGGCAGGAGCTGAGTGCACATCTGTATATTTAGTTCGTGCAGATATCGCAGGGTGGATCTAGAGGTAGAAAAACCTTTTCAGAAAGATTTATGTTTTCAGGTATGGCATGAGAATCTTTGCTGCTCTTCTGTTCAGCTGATTACAGCTGAGCAGTGGTTGGAGAGGAGCTGGCTGGGCTGTGGGTGGTGAGTGCTCCTGTCCCTCCCTGCCTGCTCACCCTGCCAGGGACAGCAGAGAATGCTCTCCATTTCCAAAACCTTCAGTCTCACCTTACATTTTCTTCCTAGTCAGTGTTTTATTGTTTTTAAATAGCATTTCAATGCTTCAGAGCATAACCACATTACAAAACGTTTTGTCTCAAATACCACATCTGAGCTCTGGCAAAGGTGACCCTTTGGGTCTCTGGCTCAGAGACCCTCCTGATACATTTTTCTCTGCTTTTTCCTTGAATTTTTCTGACTTTCTGCCATTTACTCTTCCATAGTGACAAGTTATCCGAGATCTTGCTGTGTGTGGTGATTTCTTGCTCTTAGGGTTCCATGTAGAGAGCGAGTCAGTTTTTACGGTTCCCCAAGGAAGTGATGTGCCGTTATTCTACAGAAACCACTGACAGAGCACATTTTAGGCCTGGCCTGCTGACTTGGGATTGCAGCGAGCTTTAAAGTGACAGTAAATCACTTGTGACCGTCTGCAGCTGCGGTGGCCCCGGGGATGATGGTGGTGGGGGGACAGAAGAGCCCACGGCCACCCACTGCTGCAGGTCTGGTGACACCACACCTGAGCAAAGGTGGCCTCAGGGCAGGTGTCTTGTCACCCAGAGCCGGCACTGGTGTCCCCAGGGTGTGGAAACTTCTGAATGGGGGAGAGTGAGGAGCTGGAGAAATGATGTCAGCATAGGGAATGTGTCTGGTTGAGCACTTTGCAGAATCATGAAATGGTTTTGGTGGGAAGAGCCTTTGAAGCTACTCCAGCCACCCCCTGCTGTGGGGCAGGGACACCTTCCACCAGCCCAGGATGCTCCAAGCCCTGTCCAGCCTTCTGTCGCTTCATCCCACAGGAATTTGGGTACCTCGGTTCCAGCCCAGGCACAGAGCTCTGTGTGTAAAATGGAGTGCCCTTTGCAATGCTCTTCCTTCCCAGTTCCCAAACCCCTCCTGGCTGTGGCAGGACAGGCTCAGCCCCAGGCTGTGACCAGGTGCTCACCTTTCTGCATGGCTGAGTGTCCCCCCTCTCTGCTGAGCCCCTCTGTTCCTCTGGGCTGTGCCGGGGAGCGGGGGGCTCGCTGCAACCTGGAGCCTCATTTCCTCAGGAAACCAGGCTAAAAATACCAGAACAGTGTTCGGGGAAGTGCTGCACGTGGTGGGTCCTGAGCAGCCTCTGCTCAGCCTTGTCCTTGAGTTCCTCACATCCTCCATTCTCCCGTTAAACATGGCCCTTTCGTTCCTGACCTTCCTCCTGCTGTCCATCTACCCTTTCCAAGCCTGCCTCTTAAAACCAGCACTCTCTGGGTCCTTTCTCCAAATATTGGTGTCCTTTTTGGTGGTGGGAGAGCATCCAGCCCAGCGGGAGCTCTCTGTGGAGAATGGGAAGCTGCAGCTGGACACACGGGCCAGTGGGAGCTGTTGTTTTAATGGAAATAATGCACTTTTCCTCGTGGATGGTGGTGGAGGGGTGCACGTGGGCTGTGTTTAAAAAAAAAACCAACAGGAGTGGTTTATGCAGGCAAGAAGTCAGGGTTCAAAATTGGGGCATGGCCTTGGGTGCCACCATCTGCTGCTGGTCCCTGTCCTTCATCCCTCTGGGATGTTCCTGCTGCGGGAGGAGGTTCTCGTGTGCCGTGGATCTGCAGTTCCATCACCTGAACCCCACACTGGGATCAGGGAAAGGTGCGGAAAGAAACCTCAGTGGGAAGTGATCTCAGACAAGAGATTTGCATGAGGGAAGCTGAGTTCTGTGGCTGTTAAAAAAGTGATTTTTTTCAAATTTTAATTGAAAAACTGGCTGAAACTCTGGCTGTGTTCACTCCTAAAGCGTTTTGCAACATCCCACTGAAATTACAGACAAATTGAAGCCGAAATACTGCATTTTTCCACAAATGTGGCCAGGCTCCAGGACCATAAAAATAGTTTGGAAAGGCTGTAAAACACATGTTAAACAATATTTTACTTGAGGCACCTCTAGAAACATTTCTTTTCAAATAAGTTAAATATTTAACTTAAAAAATAATCCTTTAAAAAAAAAACATTAGAAGCAGAATGTTTCTTCCTTAGCAGATGCATATTAAGAAAGTGATACAGCAACAAATAATAAATGAAATATAGTGAAATTTGGACTACGTAAACCAGTGATTGTAATTAGGGATGTTCCTTTCAAAGGCAAATATTTTGATTTCATCTTTTTGGTGGTTTTTTTCCCAGTAGTTACTATACAGTATATACTAAATCAGTATTTTAAAAAATAAATGATTGTGAGATTTAAAATCTGTGACTATCTAGACAGCACAGAGACCATTTTAAGTTGTTTTAGGGCCTTCAACTCCTCATCTGGTCAGAGAACCTCAATATTTGATGCTGAGATGAGTTTATGAAGTAAACACGGCTGTATTTTTGTACAGGCAGGAAAAGTAGCATTAGTGATGTCTACAAATGATATATTTAATATATTTTAATTGATGTAAAATGATTTTAAATGCATATCTAAGCTCAGCATTATTTGCCAAAGAGGACAGACTTTAGAGCTGGATGCAGAAGGTATTAATACAACTCCAATGAGGAAGCAATGGGCACTTCCCGTATTTTCTGAGTCTAGATGCATCTTTTTAAATTAAAGAGGGTTTGAAGAGTATGCCTGCAAACTGGAGATTGAGTCAAGCTGTGAAATGCCAGCGATATGTCATGTGTTCTGTATGTATTATTTTCAGTTTTTACAGGGGAGGAAATTTTGATATTTAAACTTTTCCAAATGTCAGCTGGTTTGGCACAAAATAATCTTCAGTCTCAGTCTCACCAGGAGCTGCATGTCACCGGGAAACCTCCTGGGAGCTGAAAAACAAGGAAGTTGTTCCATCTTAGAGCAGAGTCCTGTGGGAGAGGATGTAGCTGAGGGGTGGAAAGGAGCTCTGGATGTTGGGAGTTGTCCCCTCTGTACAGAGGCTGGAGTGCCTTGAGCAGAGCTCCAATCTCCAGAACTCCAAGACCACGTCCGCCAGGGCTTGGAGCAACTGGTGGAAGGTGTCCATCCCAGATGAGACTGGATGAGCTTTAACATCCCTTGCCACCCAAACCATTCCACGAGCTCCATCCATTCCCTGCTCCTTCCAAATCTGGCATTCATCAATGCTTGATCCAAGACTTTGGATGATTCCCCAAGCTGAGCCTGCATCCAGCCACCTTGTCGAATTCTCCAGAAATTGCAGGCAGGATGGGGAGCTGCCTTTGGAAGTGTCACTGGTGCTTTGCAAAGCTCCTTCCCGCAGGAGCATCTTTGCTGTTGGAGCATCTTTGGGAAGGCAGCTGGAGGTGTGTTCCCTGTGCAAGATGCTGCTGTTATCAGACTGGGAATTTCTGTGTCTGTTAGCCCCATGCTAGGAAAAATACTCCATTCCTACTGACAGCCTGAGGAATCTTTAGGACTGGTGACTTCCAGTATTTTATCTAAGCCTCGGCAGAACCTGACTTAATCTTTAATGAAAACTAGAACCCAGCATGCTTGAGACTTTATATAGCAACCAGCCCGACCAGTTCCGGTGTCCCACCTCCTTGGGAGGGAGTGCGAAGGAGCTGGTTGGTCTGGATGCTGCTAAGGACGGTATTTAAGGTGTAAGTGTGGTTAATTTTACACATGAAAGCAGTGTTTTAGCCCAGAGACACTCAGCACACGCCCTCGGCAGCAGAGCTGGGCAGATCTCACAACCCACTGTTTCTTTGAGGAGGGAATTCTGCTGCTGGCTCTTCCTGACCTGTCTGGTCTATGGGAGTAACGCTAGGAAAAAGTTGCCGTATATTTTCTAACGGATGGGGAGTGTTATGTGCTTGTGGTTTAATAGAAAGTGCTTTTATTCTGAGAGCAGCTTCTGTGTCTTCTCGGGGGATGGCGAAGGACTCTAAAACCTAAAAACTGGGTGGTGGGTTCCAGGTTTGTCCTTCATGAAGCCCCCAGGCATCTGTTGGGGGTAATTCCAGCTGCTGAGAGGGAGATGGGGAAAATTTGTGAAAATTAACTTTGACTTCCATCTTTATTTTTTTTAATGTGCTCTTTTCCTCATCTTGCCGTGATGCATCTTCAGCCCTGAGTACAGCAGCTCAGCTTGTTGGGCATCATCCTCACTTAGTAACAAGGTCCAACTCAGGAGCTGAATTTTGGGAAGGAATTCCTCCCTGTGAGGGTGGGGAGGCTCTGGCACAGGGTGCCCAGAGCAGCTGTAGCTGCCCCTGGATCCCTGGCAGTGTCCCAGGTCAGGTTGGACAGGGCTTGGAGCACCCTGGGACAGTGGAAGGTGTTCCTGTCCATGGCAGGGGGTGGCACTGGATGGGCTTTAAGGCCCCTTCCAACCCAAACCATTCTAGGATTCTATTAAGGGAACTTCCCCAAACCGCTTGGTTCCTCAGACCGTGAGTGCTGGGAGGGACAGTGAACCAACTGCTCCAAAGTAAACAGCATGTAAAGACAACTTTCTGTGGAGTTGTCTGTAAACGACAGATCGTTATAGCTGTGAAAATCGTGTAGAAACCCAAACTGGTCACCAGACGTTGCAGAGGTGTCATCAAAAAACCGCTTGGGGAATACAAATATGGATTTTAGAAAAGCTGCTTGGGGAATATCATCCTGTGTTGTGGAAGAATTCCTTGGGGAGCGTAGTGGGGCACCTCTAACTTCAGGGAGCCCAGGCATAGTGGGGCAGGCGTATCTGACACGGTGGGATCCTTCAGACAGCATTGTGTGGACGGGATTTTGGTCAAGTCCTCAGCTCCAGGTGAAGTGGGAGCCCTGGTGGTCTCTGTCCCAGCAGAACCCTCCAGGTACGGTGCGGTCACTGAATGCCCAGACTCAGGGCTGCTCTGTGGGAAGCACTGGTGAGGAGGCGGCTGTCGGAGCTCTCCAGGCTGGAAGGCTCTGTCCCAGCAGGCTCCCCTGAGGAGGAGCTGGAAGAGGCTCCAGGAAAGGCACATGAGCGGGGCCGGCTGCCAGCTCAGCACAGTGCCGGCGCACGTCGGCTGTACCGGCACGGCACAAACTGCTCCCAATCCCAGGGTCCTGCCAGGGGCTCTTCCTCTTGTGGATGTGATGCTGTTCCGCTGCATGGGTCTGGGGCACCTTGTCTGGGAGAGACAGAGGTTGCATTCCCTGCGGAGAGATAACGCTCAAAGCCAAGCAGGAGCGACCCAGACACACGTGGGGCGAGGTGGTCACAGCCTCCGTTCCTGCTTCCCTCCAAGAAACCAGACCGGAGGAATTTTTCACATCTGGCAGTAGTGCTGCATTTTTAAGTTATTTTTTGTCGAGGCAGAGCAGCTTTACAGTGAGCTGAATGTCATTTGTGCCCACCGGAGCATTGCATGCAGTGCTGAGGGCTGACGAGCAGCCTGGGTGGATCATGGTCCTTCCCAGTCCTTCCCAGTCTGGCGGATCTCCCTCCTCCTGGCAGCGTGGCTGGAGCCCGGCATGGCTCTGCTGCCTGAGTCAGTGCAGCTGCTCCAACAAGTTGTGGTCCTGGGCAGCAGCAAGACTGGTGGGGGTGGCTGCAGGGATCCAACAGCGGTGTTCCCATATGGCTTTCATGAAAAACACCTCATTTGAGTCTGGTTTTTGATCTGCTTCCTGCTTAAATGTTGAATACAGAAATATATTTATTGGAGCGGAGGGAATTAAGACCTTTTCTGTGTGTTGTAATTTCTGTTACTAGTCTTGGTTTTCTGTAAACCCCTTAAAAAGGATATTTCATGTCAGCTCCTTCTGGTGCAGTCCAGGCTTAAATGTTTCCCATCCGTTGTGCCGGCACAGCCGCTTGTGGGCCTGTCGGAACTGGATTAGAGGCAGAAAATTTTATTTTTATTTTTGGAAAAGACTTTTTTTTTTTTTTTGTCTGGCTATATTTGTTTCCAGCCGAATTAGTTCCCTGCTCTGATGTGCATGTGTGGCAGGTCACGCTGAAGAGGGTGGAATCATTGGATGTGGTGGTGCTTTTGGATGAAACCTTGGGTATGACGAGGACTTAAGAGTGGTCTTTAGAGATGGTGCAATTATACACCAGCTGTAGTTTTCAAGGTCTTGGCTCTGTGTTTTCTGTTGTATAGACCACTTCGTGCATGTTCAAAAATACAACTAAAAACCCAAAGGTAATTGAATAAGTTGGTTATGTAGTCGCAGTGGAGCTCACCTGGCCTTGCTGGTTTTTGGTGTCTTGGTGGGGTCACTTGTCTGTGACTGGCTGGGAATGGTTCCTGCAGGGACACCGGCTAAATGCTACAGATGCTTTCTGTACTTTATCCTAGTTGAGCAGTGAAGTTGCTTCTTTGAGGTGAGCTTAGAGTTTGGCAGCTGTACATGTGTGTCCTTGTTCCTCAGCTGAGCCATGGCTACAGCTCCAGAAACCCAGGTTTGCTGGGAGAAGTGATCCATCCTGACGGAGCTGGAGCCCGTGCGTGTGATGGGAGAATTGGGAAAGAGGGGCAGAGCATGGAGCACCCCCACGGCCCCCAGCCCGCTCGCTTCCTCCCAGCCTATTGTTGGCATTCCGTGTGTATTCTCCCCAGGAATTAACTTGTCCCCAAATCGCGGCGCCGCATACGCACCGATTTTCCAAGCTTCCCTGCACCTGTCTGATGCGCTTCCCAGCCTCGGCGTCACAAAACTGTCTGTCATTCAGGGGGGACAATGTCCCCTTGTGTGCTGGGCTCCGGGAGGGAGTGACCGGGCAGGGGCACGGCCCTGCTGGCGGATGGGCTTCCCATGTGAAATGAGACGGGAAGACAAATTGCTTCCAGAGCGGCGTTTCACACAGGCGGGAGCGCGATCCCGCTCCAGCGGCGGCAGTGCCTGCTTGTCACTCACATTTCCCTTATCTGGGTTAAATATGAAAAGGAGCAAATGGGGGTGAAGAGAACCCAGGGGAAGAAAAGAGCTTTTCCAGGGCTCCGAAAGCTCTGTTGGCGAGCTGGCGCTCTGGGATCGGCCGCCCTGGGGCTGATCCCATACAGATGGTGCACCAAGATCCCTGGCGAAGCTGAGGATCTTCCTGGTCACTTTTGCAGGAGTAACTTGGTTCTTTTTCCATGTTTCTTTTCTGGTGAAGCTTTCTCTGTAGGGTTCTTCTCTTCTGCCTGGGGATATCACAAAATCTTGTGTGTGGCTGGTCTTTACGTTGATCTTTAGGTTTTACTGTAGAAAAATCCAGTGGTTTTTCCATACTGAGTACCTGTATCTTAAAGAAGACGCAACAGTATGACACTAATTTTCTTATTCTGATAAATAAATAGAAATGCCCAGAACTTTAAATAAATGTGCGATTAAAGTTCAGTGGAGTTGATAGAAAAGGTAAAGTCCAGGCTCTGAATCTGAATTATCCGTACCTTTGGAAAGCACAAGGATTCTCATCAATTGTTTCCCAATAGTTGAGACTTCAGTAACGCTTAACACTTTTCATGACTTGGGAGATCTTGACTTTTCTAAGTTGTCCCAGGTAAAGGTAGGAGCAGAGTTCAGTTGGCTGTTCCATTAGGAAACAGGGGAGTGAGGAGAATTGCCATGCTCTTTGCTGGCCCTAGGAGTGAATCCTACTGTGGTCAGCATGGTGTCACTTTAAGGGCTGCCTTACAATATTTCATTAGTGGCAAGTGCAGCATCAGCTGCAAGTGCAGCCAGCTGCATTCCCTGTTGGCAACCCCTGGAACGTGGCATGGGAGCCTCCTGCCGGGATGCTCCATCCCCATTCTGTGGGATGCTCCATCCCCATTCTGTGGCATGTGGCATTCCCATCCTGCAGCCCAGCTGTGCTGGTGGCAGGAGGTTAGTGAGGGCACCCCGTGTTCCCAGCTGGCTGCTACGCCCAGGAGGATGGAGGGAGAGCTGCCAGGGGAATGGGCAGTAAAGGGAAGGATGGTGGGGAGACAAGGTGTGGTGGCTGCAAGAGTGTAGGCAAGGAGTTTCCACAGAGAATTTCCAGATGGAATTGTTCAAGGCTGGGTTGGGTGAGTCTTGGAGCAACCTGGTCTGGTGGAAGATGTCCTCGCCTGTGGCAGAGGTTGGAATTTTAAGGTACCATCCAGCCTTAACCATTCCATGGTTCTGTGGTGGACCAACACTGTGGTCCTGCTCTATCCCACTGGTGAATCTTGCCTTGGAAGCCTGGATCAGTGAGGGCTCAGGGAGTTACCAGACTGTTCCTTTTTGTTCTTTGTGTTTGCTCTTGTACCTTTAACACACTCTCATCCTCAGAAGACTTCTAAAACCAGGAGTCGGTGTGGTACACTTGGATATGATTTAGTGGGCATAGTGGGATTTGGTCAAAGGTTGGACTTGATGATCTTGGAGTTCTCGCAGTGGGAACGGTGTGGAGGAGGCTGTCAGGACCTCTCTGTTGTGTGTGGTTTTCTCAATCCAGGCTAGAGGAAGGGAAGAAGGAAAGGGAAAAGCTTGTGTTGCTTCTCTCAGCAAACTCTTATTTCCCATGTCTGGACAGTGGTGGATCCATGGGGTGGTTGTGGGGCTGGGCTGGAGAGTTTCTCAGACGTGGAGATGCTCCAGGGGGAAGCCACGTGCTCTGTCAGGGTGTGGGTGAGGGAAAACAGCTCCTGACCCGGGCGTTATCCCGGACACGAGGATGTGCAGCACATCTCATACTCGGCTCTGGAGGGTGGTTTTCAGGGCGGTACAGGGAGAGAGGATGTAGCAAATACAATATTGGGAAAGATGAAAAAACGAGTGGGTGGCAATGAGAAGGAAGAGGAGGAGACAACCCAGACGATGAAGGAAAACAGGATCTTCTGTAAGAGATGGGAATACTGGAAGGAAGCCAGGAAGGAAGCCTGAGAAAATGGAGAGAGCAGTAGGAAGGCTGGTGTTGCTCTGATAATTCCAGTAGGTATTCCTGGCATTCAGCTTCCAGAAATGAGAGAAGCCTTTGAAAGTCTTGTCAAAACCAGTGACAGGCACGGACTATTCTGAATATACCGGAGTTCAACCTTTATCATCTTGTTTTTTCCACGTGGGATTTGGTGTGTGTGTGCTGTTGACTTGCCCAAGAAGGAGGGAGCTGACCTTGGGAAGGGCTTGGGGTGCAGGTGGGTGTCACCATGGCAGGAAGGATTGATCCATTCAGATTGGAAGATTCCAGGCTTTTCTGCGCTAAGCGCTTTAATGGGTTTTTCTGCGGATTCTGATGGAGAACTCACTCTTAGAGACGGCGTGGGCAGAAAACCTCGTGCCGTGTGAAGGGTGCCTGAATTCCGTGCTGATCCCCGAGAGCCGCCCGGATCCCTCCAGCCCGGCTGAGCGCTGCGAGCTGGGAGAGAGGAGCAGCAGCTCCAATTCCAGCTCCTGCTCCGGCGCTGCATCCATTGGTTGGTAAAAATAGCTCTGCTGCTGGCGTCAGTGCCAGGCCTGGCATCTGGCTTCCCCGAGCGGGGATCGAGCGGCTCCAGCCCCCTCCCTCCCTCCAGACAGGGTCTGCTGGAGGACACATGGCTGTGACGGCTGCGCCGGCCGCTCCCCCTGCCCCGGCCGGCCTTTGGGAAGGGCCTTTGTGCTGGAGGCTCCCTGCAAACACAGCCCTGGGCTGCCCCGCCTTCATCAATCCATAATAGAAACCAAAAAATCGTCTCCTGCAGCCCGAGGGGTTGTTGGGAGGCTGCTGGGCGTTCGGGGGAAAGGTGAACACCGGGCTGAGTGTGCAGATCGTGTTTTGCTCCCCTCTTGCGCAGGTTTGGCTGAGTAGGTGTTTAGAAACAGTTTTACGAAGTCGGCTGGTTCAGTGTCGTGATTTCTTTTTTTAGTCTGGCTTTTTTCAGCGTTTAAGCTCTGGAAAACAGGGAGATACCAAGTGTAGGCAAGAATGCTCTCTTTGTAGACAAGGAAAGAGACCAAAGCTGCCTTGCAGATTGCCTTGAAAACTCAATGATGTGCTTGCAACTGCTCACCTGCATGACTGACAGTGAACAGTGAATGTTTTACGTCACTGTTTAAGAAATTAAATGATTTGAGCTCCAAAGGATGTTGCAAAACTCATCCATACTCAGGCTCAGTGTGGCCACATGAGCTGAGCTCTGTTCTCAAACCCCGACTCACCCCCTTGCCTGCTGATCAGGGTTTCAGCTGCCATCACACACGTGCCAGGAAGAATAATTTACAAAAAAAACCTGCTGTGGGTGTTTTCTGCTTTGCTGTCAGTGTGTGACCAGCAGTACCTCGTTAGTGGGGCTTGCTCTGCTCACCGTGGAAGGTCTGCAGAGGATTTCCCTTCCCACGACACGGGTGAGCCCGGATGGCTGCTGCTACCCAGCAGATGTTCCTTCTGTTTGCAGCCCATAGTTCCTAATCTTTCTCGGGAGAAACATCTCGAATGGAGCTTCAGGATCTGCTGAGCTCTTCCTTGTGCTGTCCCCAGACCTCCAGAGCACCAGGCCACGAGCAGACCTGGAATCCTGGCAGTGAACCTCACTGGGAGCTTCTCTCACTGGGAGCTTCTCTCGCTGCTGCTTAAACCAGAAATATTTTTGTGGTAGTAACTGGAGAAATATTTTCAGCTTATCGACAGTTTTGTTTTCAGACAACTCATGAGAAGCTCCTAGTTTTCTTTTTGGGGAATTCAGAGGAGTTGGTGACATACCTTGTGGAGTTACTACTCTGCTGCAAATTCCCTGTGTTTAGCATACATGCATGGTGTGTGTTTGTGTGCTTGAATTTGGGAATTTTCACTTGTTCTTTCTCCAAACTGCCTGTTCTAGGGTCACCATCATATTTTTATCATCAAAACCTCTTTAAAGCAGAGGAGAAATGGGAATGTGTAACTTGGGAGTAGTCAGAGGCACAGCCAGGCCAAAGGAGGAGTAGGGAGGAGTAAGGAATGTGCCCTTGAAACCCACAGATTCTGAATTTCATCTTTTTGTCCTTTTCAAGGCACAAACCTGAGTGCTCAGTGTCCTGTGTGGTGGAGCTGGCATTGCTGGGTGCTGGGCAGGCCTGGGATCTGAGATCTGTTTGGTATAGGGGTGGTTCCCTGCCTCTCTCTCACCAGCCCAGTGTGTGTTGGAGGAGCCACAGGGCCACTTTCCACGTTTTGTAAAAGAATTTAGGTCAAATACTGCAGTTGCGTGAGCAAAGTGCAAACAGGTCATTAGTGTGATGTTGGGTCATCACTGAGCCTTCAGCCCTGAACTCCTGGGGGTGTGTCGGGGTGAGAACCACCCCTGTGTTGCCAGGTTTTTTATGTTTTTAGGACTGCTTTTTGGGGGAAAATTTGGCAAATATCTAATCTCCACAACTATTTAATGGTAGGCTGTGAGATATTCGTTTTAAGCACTTGAATAGTGTGAATTTTGCTTGAATTTTTCTCTGTCCCTTAACTAAATGAGGCCAGAGTAGCCAAGCCCGGGCTGGGCTGCCTGGGAACTTCTGGGCACCTCGTTTCCCATGTTCTTTAGTGGAAGCTGTGGAGTTTGCAGGTAGATTTTTTAATGAGATCTTATTCCATAAAAATAAAAGCTCTTTGTGTGAAATTACGTTCTCTTTAGTATTGCTTTAGAACGTAGCGATCGTAAGGAAATAAACCTGATGTGCAGAGAGTTAATCTCTGTTCCCTGTGTGCATCAGGGAAAGCATCATCTTTCATTTCAGTCATTGATTAGCAGCTCCAAAACCTGCTCCATAGCCTGCAAATCCTGAATTCTCAACAGCACAGTTCAGAGCTTCTTGTTGGAGCAGCATAATTCAGCCTCAGCTGTTTTTTGCTTTCTTTGTCTGGTCAGTCAGCTTGAAAATTTACCTGTAATAAAAAACATAATTGTACCCTTTTCATGAGGTTTTGCTGAGGTTTAATTTGTTTTAGCTTAGAATTGGGCCTGTGACAGTCTGTGCTGGGAGTGGGGACAATTCCTGCTGGCCTGTTTGTCCTCACTTGGCTTCCTGGGGTGCTTGTGGACCCTTCTCCCAGAAATGCTCTACTTATTTCTGCTCAGGTCTGATGATTGTGGCTGGTTTTGGGTGCAAACCTTCCAGGCTGCCCCAGCCTCTCCCCATAACACATTTCCTGCCCAGGTAGCTTTGGCCACTCTGGGGATGGAGTTGGCTGCTGGTGACTAACCCAGCTCAGAAATCCACAACGTTTTGGGGATGTTTTGCTTCTTGTTGGCTCTTTACCCCAGGCAGATCCAGACTCTGAGCCCTGCCCATGGCATTGGGCACCCCAGGGCCCCTCATCACGCTCATCCTACCGTGGCAGGGTGTGAGTCTGGGTGGTGACAAACCAACGAACAAATCTTATCTCCATAGCTCATGGCATTTCGGTTTTTATCTCCCCTCCTGCCTCTTCATTTACGGACGGTGTTACCTGGCCCTGGAGCAGCTTTGGGGGCTTCTGCAGCTCCTGAGGGACTTCTGGGGTGTGAGTGGTGCTCAGGGTGCTCCCTACTCTGCCCACACCAGCATGTGGCAGGAGTTGCCTGGTGGGACCTTGGCATTTGCTCCAAGTGGCCCAGCTTTAAAGGAGGTGGTGGAATCCCCATCCCTGGAGGTGTTCAGACTGGATGTGGCACTCAGTGCTCTGGTGTTGGTGACAAGGTGGGGATGAACCAATGACCCTGGAGGTTTTTTCCAGCCTCAGTGATTCTGTGAAGAATTTGAATATTTGAACTCAAAGGAGCATGTGTTATTTGAAATGATGCTTTGGAGTTCGAGGAACTCGGATGGAAAAGCAGCTGGTTGGTGTTCCTGCTCAGTATTGAAGGAAGGCACACTTGTATCAAACCCAGGCTGCTGTACTGGCTCATAGGGGCTTTTAGGAGCTGCTTGAGGTTTTAACCTGCCCTTGCAACAGCAGAATCCTTACAGCTGAACTCCAGAATAATTTCTCCTAGAAACCGGGGGCTTTGGGAGGTGCAGTTGTCTGATTTTTTTTTTTTTTTTTAAATTTTTTAAGCGATCACATTCATGTGCTCCTGCACCGCATTTACCACGCCATCAGCTGCTTGTAATTGCTTCCAACTGAAACCAAACAGCAAGCGCTACGGTGGAGGTAAAATGCTATTTTATTTCAGAAGGAGATTGGGGAATCTCTGGGTAAACAACCCAATTCAGCTTCAAAGGCTTTTCAGCCCCGGCGCATTGTTCCTCCTCGGAGCCGCGCTGCCTCACACCCTAATAAAAGTGGAAATCAGGAGTGGGGGGATGGGGACGCAGCAGAAAACACAAGCTGAGAACTGGAGATCAAAAGGACAAACAGAAGCAGAAGGCAGGGAAAGGGAGGCACAAAGAGTCACAGCTGAGCGTGCAGAGCCTGCGAGGGATGGAGGAGAGACAACAGCTATTAGAGGAGGCCGGGAACAATGGGCTGAGCAGAGCCCGGGTTTAGCTTTCATTTCAGTTTAACAAAGCTGCCTTCCACCAGCGGAACTCCACGGACGCCGTGCCCGTAATTCATCTTGAAAGTTGTTGGCTTGCTGCTCGTGGGGTGCGGGCTGTCCCCCACTGGATACACAGATATCTCCGTGGATGGGCCCTTTGGAGGGCCACAGTGATCAGTGTTTGTTCCCAGTTCATACTGTGGCAAAACCTGTCTGAGTTCGAGTTCTTTTGGGTTATAGAATCATTGAATCCCAGAATGGTTTGGGCAGGGACTCCCTCCCCTATCCCAGGTTGCTCCAAGCCTTGTCCAACCTCGCCTTGGACACTTCCAGGGATTGGGAATTCACAACCTCTCTGGGCAACCTGTGCCAGGGCCTCACCACCCTTAATCAAGAATTTTTGGTTGCTGAGAGTTGGAGTCGGAGGGACTGTGGGAAGCAGCCGGCAGCAGCTCTGTGTGCTGGGAATGTCTCACACAGGCGGAACGTGCTCCCTGAGCTTCCCCAGCTGATTAAACCAGTTCCCAAACCTGGCAGCCTGTGAGCAAACCCAGCTTTGTCAGTAAAGCCTCCAGGCTTTCGGGGCAAGTATTTATTGTAACAAGTAATTTCTACTGGCTGAAGAACGAGGAATATTATTTCTGTGGAGCCGGCAGTACGTGTTGCTGAGGCGAGAAGCCTGGCTGTTGGTGTGGTCCCATTCCGGCTGCGCTCTGGCACCCTGTGTCCTGGGAATTCCGTGCCCCCGGCATGTGGGCACACAGGCTCAGTCCTGCCTTCCCCGGCTTAGTGCTGGAAGCTGCTTATTCCCTCTCCCCATCTGCCTCGCTCCACTTGGAGCTGTGGGGGCTGACCTATGGCAGCCCCTGGTCCTGGGGTGCCCCCGGAGCCTAGAGCTCCCCAGGGAAGGAGCTTTATCCAGCAGATGGGGAGGCCATTCCTCAACCTTGGAGCTGGGCTTTGGGAGGTTTTCATTCCTGGCCTGATCCCGGGATGAAGGCTGTGCCAGGGAGGTGGCTGTGGGTGTTGGGAGCCTTCCCCTTGGCCAGAGGAGTTTCTAGAGCTCGTTTGATTGCGAAAAGAATGGCTGGGCAGGTCAATGCTGCTGTATCCTGCTCCTCCCTTGCAGCCCGTGTTTGCTTTCCTTTGTTTGGGTCCCTTCTTGCTCTGACTTGTCTCTGTCAGCTGCGCTGGCTGCGGCTTTGCGGGGCGAACGCTCTACCTGGGTGCTTAATTAAAAGGAGGGAAGATGTATTCCAAAAATCCTTGGCTTCCTCATCTGCGTGGAGCGTTGTTGCTGAGCTGGTGCCGGGGAGAGGAAGCGAGTGCAGCATTCAGCTGACAGAGCATCTGAATTGCTGGTTGGGGCCCGGGAGTTCAGGAGGGGGAGGGAGAGTGAAATGGATGCTGAAATCCTGAATCTGCTTCTTAAATTTCCTCCCTCCCTGGAGAGGGAGGGAGCGAAGTTCAGCGCGGCGTGTTTGGCTTGGCTCCCTCTTACCTGCTGTCTCCTCCCGAGCAGAGCACTTGTGGCAGGGATAAAGGGTGGAGGTTTATGGTGGGAGAAAGGACTTTTTCCTTCAGCAGCATTTGCTTGTTTGTGGTGGAAGCGCATTAAAAAAAATAATCCAGCATTATTGAGGAGTGAGTGGGCGAATCGCTGCATCAACTGCCATGGTAACTCCTAAAGGGCTTCACCCAGAGCTGTCAGACCTGGGTTTTTAGTGCTGGAGTGACTTTTAATGTACAATCCTTTCCAGGCCATTTAATTATTTGGTCTCCTCATTTAATAACAAAACAACACAAAACACCTCTTCTCTGAACTACCTTCTCGTTGATGTTTTCCTCTTTGACCTGAATTCATCTGAACCATGGGGCCCTGAGTCAAGCACTGCACTGGTGTTTGTGTGCCAGGACTCTCTGTGTGTGCTGCTGCTTGTGTAGCCATGGAATCAGGGAATTGTGGCACAGCTTGGTTTGCAAGGGACCTTAAAGCCTATCCAGTGCCACCCCCTGTCATGGGCAGGGACACCTTCCACTGTCCCAGGTTGCTTTAAGCTCCATCCTAGCTGGTCTTGGATGCTTTCAGCGATCCAGGGGCAGCCACAGCTTCTCTGGGCACCCTGTGCTGGGGTCTGCCCACCCTCACAGGGAGGAATTCCTTCCCAGTATCCCATCTAACCTTTCCCTCTGGCTCTGGGAAGCCATTCCCCATTACCCTGTCTTTCCATGCTCTTGTAAATAGTCTCTCCAACACTCTCTAGTCGTTGTAGAAACAATCTCATGGTAGTGTCAAGCCCAGCAGATGGTTGGGGGACCTCTCTTGGGAACCCATCCCATGGCAGGAGGGCAGTGGGATGGCTGCTGTCTTCCTGCCTGGTTCCTGTGGCAGGGTGGCCCAGTGCTCCTTGTGGTGGGGACACCTCCATGGCCCCAGCACCACATTCCTGGTCATGGGAGCCATCTCATCCTACCCAGCCGTGGCGGCAGCGTGGGGAGCCTGGGTGTGCTGGGTCACCCACCAGGAATGTGGCACCAGAAGGGGGCCAGCCCTGCTTTCATCTTCCATCCCTGGGTCTGCACGAGGGACCTGTGATGCTTGGGAGGGTGTGTGAAGGACATGTGATGTCTGTGAGGCCGCTGTGCTGCTCACCAGGCTGCCCCGGCACATGAGGGTCACCATGCAAACCACACCCAGTCCTCCTGTCCTCATTCCTGCTACTTTATACTCTGCCACGGGAGGGAAATCTGGGAAGGAGGGCATTTGGTGCTCAGACATGGCTGATGGGGTGGCTTTGGGGAGCCTCCCGTGGATGGAGTAGGTGTGGGGTGTCCTTGGAGCTCCCAGCCCTGTGGATAGGGTGTCTCTGGGTGTGATAGGTACACCAGGATCTGTGTGCTCAGAGATTTTGGGGTGTTACCTGCCACAGGGGTCCCAGGATGGGCTGTAGCTACACTTGGAACCTCTGCATGAGGAAGCCTGGAGTTCTGGTCATGGCCCTCGCAGCTTCCTCTGCAGCACCACCCATCTTAGCTTTGCTCAGCATCCCAATGGAGTTTAAAATGGTTTCATCCTGAATAATTTATCTCCCAGAGAGAGACACAGTGGAGGGAAGCGGGGAGGGGAGGGCTGAGCGTGAGCAAGGATGGGGGCTCACCCCGGAGCAGCTCCGTGCACTGCTGGGCTTTGTTTCTCCCGGCATTTTCTGCTGAACAAAAGCTCTGGAGCCTGGGCAGAGGCTCCCGTGGGAGCCCTCCTGACCCCTGACCTGCCCTCCTGCCACCTCCAGCACCTCTTTGTCACCCTGGGTGAGCCCAGGCGTGACGGTCCGTGGTGCAGCCAGTTTGCTGGAGCGGGACATGGCTTTACTACGGGTTGTGAGCTTTCCTAAAGGGTTGCACACTGGAGGCAGGGCTGCCTCCCTCCTCACCGGCCCTACACGCTGCCCTACTTCTCGGCAGGCTCAGCCAGCTCTTGCTGCAGCCCTGCAAAGAGGTTTGAATGCATTAGTTTACATGGAATTAATCTCTAGATTCCAAACATGCTTTCAAGCTGGTTTGGCCTTATTTTCCTGTAAAAGGAGGCCAACTCCGTGTTATAGGCAGGGGCTGTTGTAAGCAAGGGTTGAGCTGGAGCGGGGAGAGACCAGCACAGGCACCGTATTCAGGCCATTAAAAGGAATTTTTGGCTCATGGACAAAACAAATTGAAAAATCTCCTTCTTTGTCACCGCATCAGCAGCGATGGAAAAGCAGAGCAAGGTTGTGGGGCGATCCTGCTGGCAGCCCCTGCGTCTTTCCGAAGGGCTTTGAGGTTCAGGTGTTGATCGGAAAATAATTAAATATTTTAAACGTGTCACAAACGATTGCATAGAAAATCGTGGGTGAGGGGAGCGATGGAAAAATGTCATTATCGGGGATCAGGAGAAACTGGAACACTGGACTCTGAGGTGAAGTGCTTCCTGCAACAGGTTGGTCTGAAATTCCCAGTGCTCCTTTGTCTGCCGGCGGAGCGATGCCGGCCGGGGAGGGAACAAGGAGCTCAAGTGCTCCTGGGATTTTTTTGGATAGCTTGTCATCCCTGAGAAAGGAACAGTTGTGTGGGGGTGGGGAGTGTCGTATTCAAAAGTGGGTGAAATGGAAATGAGCCAAAATTCTGCAAATTTATAAGGAGCAGCAAACAGAGATTTCTTTGAGGAAAGGTCGGAGCGTTTGTTGTGAGCACAGCCCTGGTAGGAGTGTGCGAGGAAATGGAAACTGTGCTCCACTCTGCAGGGCTTTTTTCATCCTTTAGCCAGGCAAAGATACACAAAGCTGCTTATTTTCGGAGGTGGTGGAATGTTTCTGTAATAATTTCAGCAAATTTCGGTTCACATAGAGCATCTGTAAGAGCAGCACACCCCCTGCTTCATGGAGTGTGTTCTTTGTGGGGAGAAAAATTGATTTCCCTTGAATTTAATGGCTTTAAGCTGACAGAGGGCAGGGTTAGGTGGGATGTTGTGAAGAAATTCTTCCCTGTGAGGGAAGTGAGGTTCTGGCACAGGTTGCCCAGAGAAGCTGTGGCTGCCCCTGGCTCCCTGGAAGTGCCCAAGGCCAGGTTGGACATTGGGGCTTGGAGCAACCTGGGACAGTGGACTGTGTCCCTGCCCATGGCAGGGGGTGGAATGGAATGAAATGAGCTTCAATGTCCCTTCCAACCTAAAGCATTCCAGGATTCTATAAATTTGGCAGTGGTTTCACCCAGCAGACTCTATGCTGGGTTTGTTTTTTCTCCCTGTTCAGTCTCCCACATCTGCCAGGTCCTAATGCCTGGCTCATGGATGAACATCCCAAGGATACCTGTCCTGGCTGTGGATCCTGTGGAAGCCACGCTGGGCAGAGCTGAGGAGCACACAGGGCTCAGCCAGGAAAAGATGATTAGAGAGAGAGCTGGGATGGTTCTGAGGAGGGAAGGGCTGAGCTGAATGCAGGAATAATTCAGGAATATCCCCGCGGGGTCCTCTCAGCGCACCTGGGAGCTGCTGGGTTGCTAACAGCTCCGATTAGGACTTCATTTTGGGCTGACAATCCTTTCCCCTTGTTGACATGGAGCGTGTAGAAGCATGTAGTGTTTGAAACACAATATGCAAAGCACAGCGTTAGTAACCGACTCCAGAACATTCCTGCGCCGCAGCGAGGCTGCCCACAGCCTGCGGATTTCATCAGCTCCTCTGAGCTGGCACGGGGAGGACGTGGAAGCGGTGAGCTGGAGTCACAGGAGAGCACGAGCTGTTTCCTTGAGCCATTCCCACAGTGCCCGCTGGAGCCCGTGGGCGTTCGCTCTTCCCAAAGGGAGGGAGATCCCAACCTTGTGCCTCTTCAAGCGGCGTCGTGTCTCCGGAGGCAGGACGGAACATTCCCGTGCCGGTGTTGGCGGGGTTGGGCTGCGCTTCCCGGAGCAGGGCGAGGGTTTGGCCACGTGAAGCGGCCACGAGGAGCAGGGAGGTGTCGGCGGTGAGCGCTTGGCTGGTCGCCCGTGGGCAAGCAGAAACCCGAGTTATCTCCAGCAGATAAGCACCAGGCAGGAAAACACGGCAGCCTGGTTTGTCTGTAAACAAGTTCTTTCGCAAAAATGTCTGCCTG